>BFEA01000258.1:999708-1031341 GCA_003427395.1 Chara braunii
GGGGGCTGTCTCTTATACACATCTAGATGTGTATAAGAGACAGGTGCGGGTGCGGCTCGTGCGGAGATCGAGCACCCCCCGTACGGATCTCCGCACGGATCCGATCTGTGCGGGTGCGGCTCGTGCAGTTGCAAGTATGGTTCTTCCCCATTGGCACTCCGACGACCTGTCTCAGCAGCTTTCCTCTACACGTAGTGTAGGTGTGTTGTAGTTTGAATGACACAAAGCTCTGAATGTAATGGAAAGAGAACTTTACGTAACCTTTCCCGAATGTCTTCATGCCGAGGGTCACTTGCTTTCTCCTCTTGCATACCGTGATCTTCCGGTATCCCTTCTTTTCCCATTCTCCCAGTAACCAGGAAAGCGCCTCCATGATAGCAGAATGTGGGAGGGATGTAAACATTTCCTTAATGTCAAATCCCCCGCAGATTGCCATCGTTTCTCCGCCATACTGCTGAAGCTTTCGTTCTGCCTTCTTCAAGTTCTGCTTGATAATGGATGTTGCAGTAAGGTTAAAGTGCGCTGCTCCAGGGAGCTTTTCAAGCAGGTAGTTGAGCGCTCTTGCAATCCATCGGCTGCCAGTCATCGTAGGCTCGCTGCATGCTGGGGAAAATGGGCCGCCATCTTCCGATATCCTTGTGCTTGGGTAGTACGTATGCATTACCTATCTTCCCCTTCGAATTCCAGTTCACTAGCTTGTGCAGACCGTGATCCTCAAAGTGCTGTTTCGCCTCTTTCAAAGTCTCTTCTTCACTGCTGCTGAGGTCGTCGTAGGCTATGCTCCAAGTAAACATTTTATCCAGACCATGCTGATATGTCGATGGACACATCAGCACGAGATCACCTGCGTTCCGGTAGACTTGCGTGATTACCAATCCTTGAATTGCTTTTTGACTGCGTACACTAGCCCTTCGTCAGTGGCGCAGTTCCCACTCTGCTTCGGTGAAAAGCAGCTATCAATTTGGAAATTAGATAGTTGCTTGCCTAGTTGGTTCCCCAGCACAGATGTAAGCGCCAGCCGTATACTGCTGCTGACTTCTTCTTCTGTCGTTTCGAGTGTGGGACGGACCACGTTCTTCCCGTTCAGCACCAGGGCTGGCAATCTTGGCATATCGGCTATCCTTGTGAGAACATGCCCCTTGACGCCGGGTAGGTCGTAGTGCTTGCACGTACATAACAGCTCCGGCTTCTTGCTGAGTTGCTTGTAGTTGCATAGAATTTCAGCTACGTTCCTGTTTCTTCTCCATACTGATTTCCTTTTGAAGATCCCAGTGATTGCAGGGTGCAGACAACAACTCTCAATATTTGTGATCAGGGCGTTCCTGATGCTGCTCTTCCTCACTTCCTTCTGTACCTAATCCGAACTGTAATCTGCTTCCGGATATTTACACAGGCTTTCCTTCCGACCGCCCTTCCTAGTAAGTCCTTGATCGCTCTCCTCTTTTCCTTCTCCTTGAACTAACCTGTGCAGTTGTAAAGGTGCATAAGCTTATCAACCGACAAAAGTGACAGCTCCTTCCGCTTGAAGGGCATCTCCAAGAGCTGCCGCAGGTAACCTTTCCCTCTCTCTTGCATTTGGCGTGATGACAAATGGGGGCAATCCAGAAACTACTCCCCGCAGACCAGGTTTTCGAGTGGGATAGCGCTATCTTCCCTACTTCTCTTTACAGTCGAAGGCCCAAACATTCTCTTTACTAACGCCCAGGCCTCTCCCCAGACTTTACCACCATCACTAACAATCTGGATCTGTTTCTTCCCCTCCCTATAGGCTGAGTCTAGACTCATCCGTAAGCTAGTATTACCTAGTGAACTATTACTCATCCGAAAGATGATAATACGAGTCCGCTTCGCCACCTCCTTTTCCTTCTCTGCCTACCCTCGCTCGCCTTTCTGTTCTGGCATTCCCTTTCTGCCCCGTACCTAACGTGTTAAGCGACGGGGAGAATCTTTTGATGAGCGTTTTTTCTAGGTTCTCCAGCCCACTGACCTCTGGCGTAGCAATGGGAATAACGACAAAGTAATTCCAGTTAAACTTTCTCAGCCACCTATACAGTAATGGCGCTCTACCCTCCGTTCCTAATTTTGTGCATCCACCATCTCTCCGCAGCACCTCTAATGTACCTGCCAATGTAAGCTTTCCTACACCATGGCGATACGAGACAGTATACTACAGGTTGCTTGAAATCGTACCAACTCCAGCTCCGTGGCACTAAGTCTAGGAACTTTTTTACCCATGGGACTTGGCCCATCAATGCAAGCAACACCGTGCAGGCGGTAGAAGCTTTCTCCGTTAGCATTCTGAGTTTTGAAACTCCTGTGTGCCCCCAAATTGTCTTTCTCAAAGAAAAGACTATGACAATGTAAGCCCAAATGAACTTAACTGGGGACACAAACAGTCATTGATCCTGATTGTCCTCACGATCGCATGCCTCATCCAAAAACTCGCCGTCATCGCCCCACGCTGATCTATTCAGTAGCTCACGAACGCCTTGCTCTTTAGAGATGTAGCTAATGTCCCTCGCCTCACATAGCCTCTTCACTTCTCGCCATTCCTTCGCCATCAGCTTAGATCTGGTATCCAGGATGTTCCGAACTATGTTCTCTTTGCTGCTAGAAGCGTGAGTCTCCTTCACAGCGGAGTTGCTCTTCGTTGGCGTACATGCCTTCCTTCTGAAGCTTTTCTCGTAGTCTGCTCTTGACATAACTCTTGCTTCCTCTTCCCAGTCATCCAGTGCTGTGTAGGTTTTCGCTGTTTGCTTCCCTCTTGCTTTCTTCGGCGGTACTTTTGAGCCGTCGTCCGTCAGCACTTCCTCTTCCATAAGGTAAGAGTCCAGTCCGTTCGCAAGCATCTCTCTGCCCCGTTTCGGTGTCTTTTGGATGTGTGGATTTCAGTTCTTATCTCTGCTCTGAAGTTACGCAGGTTCCTTGATACTGCTGCTATCATTCTCAGCTCCGCCTCCTCTATATTCCTGTCCCTCCTGTCGCATTCTTCCATTATTCTCCTCTCGGTTTCAGCAAACATCCTTCAAATCTTCTCATCACGTCTCTCCTCTTCCAATTGCTGCGTCCTCCGTTCGGTTGCTATCCTTCTCTTCTCCTCCTCTGCCTTCTTGTTTCCTCTTCCTCCGTTTCCTTCTGCATTTTGTAGTCAGCCCACCTGACCACCCGGTTTGTGTTATCTTCATTTTCCTTCCTCGATTGCCAGTACTTCGTATTGTTTGCAAAAGTACTTTGACCTTTGGCCCCCGGGCAGTCTCTTGCGATGTGGCCGGCTTGGCCGCAGTTGAAACAGATGGTCGAGCTTCCCGCTCCACCTGCTCCAGCCCCTGTAGTGCCAGATGATGCCATGCTGCTAACGTGCACACGTGCGAAGTTCAGTATCGCTCTTGTACAACCGACTCTATCCGGCCTCTTTCTCTGTCTGTCAACTCCGCCAGTGCTCGCAGTTGAAATTTCCTGGTACACCTATCTTGCTGTAGCCTTGTCCTGCTGTCGCTCGTTGCCTTGTTGTAGCCTACTGTAGCCAAAATGATGTCCTGAAGCCGCTTGTCGACATAGACACCAGTGTGAGTATCTCCTCTCACCCGGTTACCATGCTACACAGGATAGTGGAAACAATGGCCAACTGCTTTTCGTATCGTTCTCTTTTTCTGTTATCGTTGGTCACCACTGGAAAGCTGGGTCTGATCTGGCATGGTCGGCAAGACGAAAAAAACCGCAGATGTACCATCAACATGATGTCGAGAGAGGGCAGCAGCAGCAGCAGCAGCAGCAGCAGAAGAAGAAGAAGAAGAAGAAGAAGAACAAGAACAAGAACAAGAAGAATAAGAAGAAGAAGAAGAAGAAAACGAATTCATCTTCTAAGATGAAGAAGAAGAAGAAGATGAAGAAGATGAAGAAGAAAGGAAGATGAAGAAGAAGAAGAAGAAGAAGAAGAAGAAGAAGAAGAAAGGACGATGAAGAAGAAGAAGAAGAAGAAGAAGAAAACGAAAGGATGATGAAGATGAAGAAGAAGAAGAAGAAAACGAAAGGAAGAAGAAGAAGAAGAAGAAGAAGAAGAAGAAGAAGAAGAAGAAGAAGAATGTAGAAGAATAAGGGGAGGAAGAAGAAAAAGAAAGGAAAAAAATAAGAAAAAAAGAATAAATTCCCCCCTGTTCTTCGGGACATCCGTTAACATTGGAACGATAGAGAGAAGATTAGCATGGCTCCTGCGCAAGGATGACACTCATAAATCGAGAAATGGTCCAATTAAAAAAAAAAAAAAAAGAAGCCCAAGAAAAGAAAAAGAGATGGTGTGTCATTTGCTTTGTTTGACTGATAGGTCTTCCTCGTCCCTTGTCCTTTCTTGACTGAATCCCTTTCTCTTTCTCTTGCCTCTGTGAGGTTTGGTTTCCTCCTTTTCTTTACCTCTTTGCCTTTTGCCTGCGTGCAAGTGGGTCCTTGTGACACATGGGGATGGGGGCAGCCGGCGCTCAACCTGTCATCCACGAGGCCGGCCTTGTATGTAAGAGGTGATGAACAGGTGGAGCTTTCCTTCTTTCCTTTTTTGTTGTCTTTTTTCGCCTTTGCGCTCCGATACATGGTGTTGATGATATATATAAACCACGTTGACTATTTGCTCTGGCGCTATGGTGCAATCCTCTTGCTTTAGAGGAAGGCCTATGTGATCAATGGATCATTTACGTCTGGTCCGGAGCAGGACCTCCCCTTGTGCGAGGTTACAGCTGCAGTTAGTCGCTCTTTGCTGTGAACAGCATCATCTCTGCCAGAATAACGTTGATGGAATGACTTATGTAGCTACTTCTGAAGAGGAGGATTGCTCCCCGATTCTTCGTTCCCTCTCCACACCCGGAATATCATTTATTCAGATTGCCAGTCGGTACTGAATGCTATACTCACCAGCAGTGTGATGTACGACATCTTGCACGGTTTGGTGGGCACTTCGAATAGCATTCGTCCTTGCTTGCCACAATTTGGCGTGATGTTTGTCGGTGTGGGAGATGCTCTGTGTGTAGATTTCACTGCATTTACGGTTTACATTTATCGTGCCTGCTGTTCCTGTGCACTGGGTCGGACTTTGTCTTCCCCCGAACACAGCGCACCCTCATCACGACTGCATTGGACCGGAAAGATTAGGACGTTTTGTTCGGGGGAAGACGGTGGTCGTTCGGGTCTCATCTCTGACCCTGTTAGATGTCTGCAAACCCTTCTCTGGTCCACAGACGGGTCTGTCTGTGGGCTGTTCCCTCTCAACACCTCTGCGTGTAAAAAGCTGTCATGAAACATAGATCAAAGAAATGAAGGAAAAAAGGGTCAAACGAAAGTGAAAAACAGAAAAGAAAAGTTCTGGTGTCTGCTATGCTTTTATCCCTTCCCTTTGTTGGTTGTTTTCTGCTTTTTGCCACCATCTTTTTGCGTGTGTGTGTGTGTGTGTGTGTGTGTGTGTGTGTGTGTGTGTGTGTGCGTGCGTGTGCGTGAGCGCATGCGAGTGTATGTGCGTGCGTGTCTGCGTGAGTGCACGCGTGTGTGTGTGTGTGTGCGCCCGTGCGTGCACACGTGTGTGTGTGTGTGTGTGTGTGTGTGTGTGAGAGAGAGAGAGAGAGAGAGAGAGAGAGAGAGAGAGAGAGATGGAAATGGGCTGACAATTACTGGCGATTTTCTGCAAGAGAAGGTGCTGACGCCTCGTTTGTTTGCCTGTTTGTGACACTAGAAATGTCCATTTGATGCAATTACCATCATCAATCTTCCGAAGGACTTGGAGAAAGACACGACTCATCGCTATGGCCCCAACGCCTTCAAGTTGCACAGGTACTGTAATCCACTCTTGTCTTTCCCCTGTCTGCTACCTGCCTTATCGGGCCATTGTGTCTTGTTGTGTGATAGGAGAAGGAAAGACTATTTCTCAGTTTACGAATGTTGAATTGGATATGAAGAACGTTTAGCACAGCTTCATAACCTGACATGCTACCTGAACCGTCTGGGTGATCTGGACCAAACCGGGTCACTGATTCGTCCGGCTTTGCGGGGAGGTGGAGAAGAAACGACCTCCTATTGGTTTTCCTTGGGGTGGGGTAGGCAGGGTAGGGCTGCCCACATGCACAGCTGCACAAATCTTGTGGTTTTGATGCTTTTTTAGATCATACTTGCGGCGCATCGCGATGCGCTGTACTGCGCACGTGCGCCGCACTGCGCATCCCGCACGACGCGCGCGCACTGCATGCGGTGCACCTAAAAAAATGGGGGTCAAAAAAAAAAAAAAAACTTGTGAGGGGCGGTAGTAGACCCGCCCCCCTGCTCGCGTAAAATAAGAAACGGGCAGCCAATTTGTTTTTGGAGGCCGCGCATTGGCCTGAAAGTTTTTAGTAACCTGTAGTTCGGGTAACACTCTCTGTGTGTGGTAGGGTATTGCAGTCTGTATGGTAGGGTTCTTGCAGGCCAGATTCAGTCATGATGAGGGTCGCGATTTCTCAAAACGTTCTCTTCTTATTACTACGGAAGTAGAAAACGACGGAACTGACATCCGTTTTTCCTGGAATGTTTTTTTTTTTTTTTTTTTTTAAACGAAGAAAATCAGAATTTCTTTGCACGAGTGTCGCCCGGCACGTCCAACCTGTCAGAACCTCAACGGTAATTTGCAGTCTGTATGGTAGGGTTCTTGCAGGCCAGATTCAGTCATGATGAGGGTCGGGATCTCTCAAAACGTTCTCTTCGTATTACTTCTGAAGTAGAAAACGACGGAACTGGCAGCCGTTTTTCCTGGATTTGTTCTTTTTTTAATAAAAGGAAAAAAACGTAAAGGAAGAACAGCTCTTTGCACGAGTGAAGCCCGGCTCGTCCAACCTGTCAGAACCTCAACGGTAATGTTTACCAACGGGCTCGCTGCACTACTCTCGACATGCACAACAAGACATACATGGCAATGTATCTTTCCATGTTCAAGCGGAGGATTCAGTCTCATTTGTTCAGAGATTCTCCAAAAAAAAAAAAAAAGAAGGGTTCCAGAGATACGTTACGTGCTTACGTGATTCATCGGCCCTTCGCTCTCCACCACCCAACGTATGAATGAATCTTCCGCCAGAACATGGAAAGATACACCGCCATATTTTTTGTCGTTTGTACATGTTGCCCCGCTTCCAGATTCATGTTGCCCGTTGATAAGGGCGGTTTCTTCGGTCCGATAGTGTCAGCACACGGTTCTTCTCTCTCTCACACGGTTTCTTCTCTCTCTCTCTCTCTCACACACACACACACACACTGAAAATAGGAATCGCGCACAGTGCGCACCTTGCACTGGTAGCGCGTCCCCATGCGCTGCGCGCACGGCGCACCTCGTGCGTGTGCGCGCGCACATGCGCGCGCGGTGTCACCGCGTGTATGCCGCACGGCGCTGCGCACCGCACTAATGCGCCGCAAGTATGTTTTAGATGGATCGTGTGTGGTGAAGGTTGGGGAGGGCTGGTTGGGGTGTTTATGCTAGTAGTAGCAGCAGCACTGGTTGAGGCAATAATAGCAGTAGTAGCAGTACCTTCCCCAACCCCCGGGACACAACTTGCCCTGATCATGGATGTAGACGAGCTATCTTTCTGGCGCCGTGCAGTCGTGATGAGGGTGCGTTGTGTCTGAGGAAAGACGCGTAATAATCCCAACGGCAGTACATAAGCATGTTGTAGTCGAAGAGGAAGGTCCTATTTCAAACAGCCTGAAGTTATTGGTTGGCAAGATGATCGCAATATTTTGAGCAGAGGCTGGTGGAGGCCCTGTGCTTGGAGGATCTGCTGTTGCGCTGGATCCACTGAAGATTGTTAGAAGTCCAGGTGAGCCGTACGGTCCAGATCGTAATTTGGAAGTTCAGGTGAGCTGTACGGTCCAGATTGTAAACCGTACGGACAGACTCCACCCAGTTGGCATAGTCCGTAGGTAATTGCTTCCCCCCCCTCTGTTTGTAATTGCTTGAGGTTGGCCTTTTTATCTGTATTTTACTTTATTAGCAGTGTATGTTCAGACATTCATTCGTCGGCATTTTACTTGATTTTGCATGTTGGTTCTTGCTGAATAAGGGATAAGTGATGAAAATTAGCTGCAATAACTGAAATATATGCTATTTGGAACTGGAATCACCCTGGCCGCCTGCCACCAGACTTCCCCTCCAATGAGTCTATGAGGAGCTGTTTCACTTGGGTGACCTTGTTTTAGGCCTCTCCTTTACGTGCTTGTCTTGTCTTTTACTCTATCTTGTCTGTTTACCCGGCTTTTCAATTCTCTACGCCGCTTTGTGTATCTCGTTCTCTCCGGTTGTTATCTACTTTCCTGTTTGTGTGTGTCCGCCACTGTGCAGTCAAAGACCATGTATCTGACCCTCCTGTTCTCTTTCTATGTCAGATTGGCAGTGTGTGTTTAGGTGGCGAACTGTATTCCTCAGTCGTCTGTTTCTTCTTGTGGGGGATTTGCGCTTGCCCTCCGTCTTGGCCTCCCTTCCGGAGGCCTGTCAACTTTCATGCAGGGTTTTTGGATTTGATGAATTCATGGATGACCATTTTTATTTACTAATCAATGTTTTACTGGCTTCCTTCTTGAATTGTCCTGTGTATGTTGTTATGCTATGTGCTGCAGACTGCCGGTGCCAAGACCAGGCCAAGTGTTGGGGCTTGTTGGCACAAATGGAATTGGGAAGTCCACAGCCATCAAGGTCCGTACACCCTATGTTTTCATCTGAACTGTTATCCTTGAGCAACTGCATGAGCACTAACTGAGAAAAAGTAAACTGGTGGTCTTAAATTGTCAATAACTGGCAGCGCTTAAAGTATAAGTAACTTGTGTGTCTTCCAGGTTGGTCTGGCCACGTGGCTTTGGTGTGTCTGCCAGGTTGGTCTGGCAAGGTAATTGCTTGCAGTGTCTCACTTGCAAGGTTGGTCTGGCAGCATTAAAACTTGTCCGTCCCTGGGTAGAATTGTGAGGTTCCTGGCCTCCCCTTGGTTTGTCAATTAATAAAAGAGGTTTCCTTTTACAAAAAAAAAAGAAAAAAAAGTGTAGGTAACTTAGGAAGATAAATGATTGGTTACGGTGAACCACCAGTAACTTGTGGTGACAAGGTCTTCCCTAGCCTTCGATGTTGGGTGGCGAATGTCTTTTCTAGCCTGTGACTGCTGGATAGCCCATCCAAAGAACGCAACTGAAAAATTATTGGCCCTGTGGTGACCACTCCGGTTGCAGAAATATGTGCCGAGTTGGAATGGCTATAATGATTATTTCATGCTAATTGAAGTTTAGGTTGTTGAAACGTGGGTGTAGGCTGTTGCTTAAATCTTCCGGGGGGGGTTTGTGGAGGATGTTGTGATTTCTTCTTTTCCGTTCTTTTTTTTTTTTTTTTTTNTGATAGTGAATCTGTCAGTCTGTCAGAGTTAGGATTGTGTGTGTATTAGAGAGAAAGAGAGAGAGTGAGAGAGAATTGCACCCTCAAGTAAATCTGGCAAAGTAGTCTGCTAGTCTCTTATACACATCTAGATGTGTATAAGAGACAGGCTTAAATCTTCCGGGGGGGGTTTGTGGAGGATGTTGTGATTTCTTCTTTTCCGTTCTTTTTTTTTTTTTTTTTTTTTTAATTCTCTCCTCCCTCCCCCGCCCCCCCCATTTCCCTCTGCATTCTATGTTGACTTTTTCGTTTTCCTGGTATTGGCCCATCAGACCCTGGACGCTTATACTGACCTGCAGCAAACCATGGACTCTCGACTTGCAGCAAACCTTGGACTCTAGACTTGCAGCAAACCTTGGACTCTAGACTTGCAGCAAATCTTCGACTCTCGACTTGCAGCAAATCTTCGACTCTCGACTTGCAGCAAACCTTGGACTCTCTTAAGGAATACTAACGTTCAGCAATTCACCGTCAGATGAAAAGTATAGGGAGCTCTACATGAATGTTGACGAGTTCGGATGTGATTGCTCTTAGGCAGAAGGATGTGAAGGGATTTCTGATCTTGAAGGGCAGTTGAAGCTTCTTCTGTCTCTCTTTTTTTTCCCCTTTGTGGGTGTTATTCCTTAGAGCATCCACTGCTTACGCGCTTTCGTTTTCTGCTTTCAGGGGGTTGTTAGAGCATCACTGTATCACTGGCCAGTAGGTGTGAGCCTAGGAATCTTTGTAACTGACGTGGATTTTGTTTCTCTCTTTGTGTTCTTGGCCCGTCTTTGCAGGTTCTGGCAGGGAAATTGAAGCCAAATCTTGGGAGGTTTGATGTAAGTGGGCACATGCGCACGCTCGGCCGTGATTTATGCTTAGAGTGAAAGATAAAACAACCAAGTGAATTACCATTGGCACATTAGATGATGTTGTTGTTCTCCTCCGAGATATCAGGATGCCATGTTTAGGCGCAGTAGCTGCACAGGGGTGAGGTGGTTTCGAATCCATCCATGAAATCCAGAGGTGCCATTACCTTTACGAATGGAGTGCCATTACCATGAAGAGAGAGAGAGAGAGAGAGACCGGCAGCTGTTTGGTCACAGGATCTCTTTATGTTAGTCTTTCTGCTGTGATTCGTTTTTTCTGTGATAGTATCATGCAGGGGTCAGACCTGCTGTCCGGCTTTTTCACGTAAATGGTCAAATAATGGTTGTCGGAGGTTTTCCTGGAGGAAGGCATTGATGTTTCTGTGTCTGCTATGTTTTGTGAAATAATGAGATATTCAGACGATGCGTTGCATGTGACTGTCAGAATCCACCAGACTGGCAAGAGATTCTGACCTACTTCCGCGGTTCAGAGCTTCAGAAGTACTTCACGAGGATCCTTGAAGACAACCTGAAGGTATGATGCCCCTCATGCTGCTCTCTTCTTGGCCTTGTGAATCCACATGCGTTGGACAGAAATTTACAACAGACATTGCTTGTACAGTGAGCAAGAGAGGAGAATTCGTGCAGGATGACACAGCAGTCTTGTACGCACGTTGTTATTGTGATAGTACTGCAAGTGTAATGCCTGCAGCCGTCATGTTGCCACAAAGTTCAGACTACAACAAGTGCAGTTAAAAGGAGGTATTCCAGAGCAGAGGAGTCACTGGTGGTTGTCAATTTCGTTTCCTTGTAGATAGGTATGCATGCCAATGGAATATAAAACAGCAGGAAGTGTCATTCTCTTTTTGTTCATACATACTTGTATTCAACCTCATTGAGAGTTGCGGAATCGGAAAACAGAGGAGTTGTGTGTCAGGCTACACAGTTTTCTATGTTGAGGTTCAGACCCTTTGTGATCAGCTGTGGGGTATCTGCACTAAAGCCCCAGTACCAAGAGTTGTGGCGGCCAAAATATGTAGAGGTGTAAGGGGTAGATGGATTGGATGGTGGCAGGCCTGTTGGCCTCCACATATATTGCAGGACGTTTTTCCTTGTCTGCAGAGTATTGGTGGTTAGGAAAAAACGAGAATTCGATCTGAACTGGTGGTTCGAAAAAAACGAGAATTCGATCTGAACTGGTGATCCGGCAGGCTTGTTACCCCCCTCCCCCCCCAAAAAAATAAAAAAATTGTGAGGATGATAGTAAAAGAATGTTGCTGGGCAAACCTTAACCTTGAGCTCAGAAAATTACAATGTCGAACCTGCTAATTTTGAGGATGCATTGCGATAGGTCATGTCCTTACAATCATTCCAGGGGCAATGGAATTCCTGAGTTTGAATTGGTTTCCGCAGCCTCCACGCATATGACCTCTTAACACTGGTGATCCTGTGTGTGTGTGTGTGTGTGTGTGTGTGTGAGAGAGAGAGAGGGGGAGAGAGAGAGAGAGCTTCAGTGATATTGGGGACTGATAGAGACTGTGTGGTCGCTTGCTTTGCTTGCTGCCTTGTCTCATGTACAGGCTATCATCAAGCCACAATATGTGGACCACATCCCGAGAGCTGTCAAGGGAAATGTCAATAAGGTGCGATGAAAGAACGCAGCGAAGAATGGCAACCATCAGCTGTGTCAGTTGTGTTTGCTTCTGTTACTTCCTTAGGCTTACTTCTGCATGTTTTGCATGACTTGAATGTGTGCAAATTCGGCAACCTGACTTTGACTATACTGCTGTCTTGGTGGCCCTATCGTCTTCATCGGAAAAGAATGCCCACACATTGTATGTGAATATAACGCCGCTGGGGTTGTATTCACTTCTAACGCATGGATATTGTACTCAGCAAGTTGCTAGCGACTCTGGTGCGCACCCCCTCCTTCTTCGCCCCGCGCCCCCCCCCCCCAAGAAAATAAAGAAGAAAAGACTGTAAAAACAACTCGTAGAGATTTGCAATGCGAAAAAACTTTTGGGTGATGGTGTCAGAGATCCTTAATAATTCAAAGAATAAAAGAAATAAGAATAATCAATCCAAAGCACATCGCTTTGAAGTTACGACTCCTTTTAATCCTCTTTAACCCCCATGCATACCCTTCTCCCTCTCCCTAGAAGACATTATACCCATGCCACATGCAAATATAATGTCTGGACGTTCTATTTGAATATACCGCATGGGTGCTATATGAAAAACGAAGTGAGAAAAGTAAAATCTGAGTTTTGAAGGGCAAGTTTAGCATAACGCTAGGTGTTATTTCCAGGTGAAGATGGTAGGTGTGAGGCATGCAAGAAGCGAGAGCCTGCTTCCTGGGTCATGGGTCTGGAGGGGCTGTTTTCATTGTCTTCTGTTGCACTGAGAAAGCTGTTGCAGGTGCTGCTGGATGCTGGGTCATGGGTCTGGAATATAGGGAAAAAGAGGGGCTTTCTATTTTTCTCTTTTGTGCAAGGTCTTTTTTGCAACTTGCCTTGCTCTAAACCACCACTACTCCACCCAGGCAAACTTCATAATTGAATAATGCAACGTCCCGGGTTCTTTGGATGAACAGTGCTACACCAAAATGGCTGGCGGTGCCAGCCAGAAAAAAAGGGGACTGTGTGGTGTTTCTTTTCTTTTTTGGCAAGTAGGAGGAATTTGCGTTGGCAAAAAAATACGCAAGGAAGGGCCGGTAGTTTAATGGATTTGTTATCCCTCGTGACGTTTACTTTGTGTGCCGCCCAGAACACGTCTCCAGTATTACAGTGGTATATACCATTGTTGGTGGGGTAAATCTTGTTCCAACTGCGTACACATGGTTTTGCGATTTGTGATTGTTGGAGCAGGTGTTGACAGACAAAGACGAAAGGGACAAAAAGGAGGAGCTGGTCACCAATCTTGGTACGGTTTTGTCCGCGGCCCTGACTCCAGTTTGTATTGCCTGGCAAACCACATTTCTGCATGAGATTTTTGTGAAGACTGCAATGATTCTCTCTTTCTGGCAATGCATCTTCCTGCATAAGGTTTTCGTGTAGACTGCCAGCTGAATGTCTGGACTAGTTGCATTGGATGATGATATATTCTTGCCTCCCAACTTGCCCTACTCTTGCCTTGCAAGGTGTTGTGCTACTTGGCCTATGGGTTCCCTCGTTTTTGGCTGTAGCATCATGGCAGACTGTGTTCCTGCTGGACCCATTCCTAGACCTAATGCTCCCCCCTACATGCGGACTGCGGTCATTCTGATTGCACCTGTTAGCCCTATGGATCTCCACGCCCACCGGAGTTACTGGAATATCCCTACCGGACCCCCAACAAATTCTACTTTTGTCTCTCTCTGTCCTAGAATTTCCTAAAGGCTGTCCATTGTCCAATCTTCTGTTCTAGCACTCCTTGGACACTGAAACACAGTGTGGGAACGAGAGTTAGCTCATGGACTTGAGAACAGGGATTCAACAAGTATCATGCGGACTATCTCACACAGAGGCAACACAGCAAAATTACACTCTTGGAAGTCACATCAAATCAGGCAGAGCATTTCTCAGAAAAAATGCATTACTCTCAGACTGCAACCGTGCGGCTCATAGTAGCATGATATAATTATCAGCATAGAAAATGGTGCTCATTGTGCTGAAAGTAGTATCAGGTCTACCGGTAAATTGAGTGTGTTCTTGCCAGGTTTCTGTCAAGCTGGAAGTATTCTAATATGGCTAATTTGTGGATGGACTAGCAAATGAGAGGAAAGGTGTCTTTTATAGGCAGTATAAGTTAGATGAAGCGTTTGTTTCTGATTTTGGGGTGTAAGCCAAGCCAACATTTTTGAGTTGTCAGATTGTAATTGAATTGTGTACGTGCCAATCATATTTTTCTGTGATGTGTGGTCCTTCAGACTTGAGGAGCGTGTTGGACAGAGAGGTGGAAAATCTATCAGGAGGTGAATTGCAGCGCTTTGCAATCGCTGTTGTTGCGACACAACAGGCAGACATCTACATGTGAGTTTTGTTACCCTCAACTTTAGAGGAAGGTATGCTGCTGAAGGAAATTGTAAATCATTTGCAATGTGCATGACACCGTTGTTCAGTGCGTTTGTATCTTGTACTTTTGGAAGGAATACCTACCTGTTTTTAGAGGGGAGATTATCCACGATCCCCTAAAGCTTGCCAACCGTCTGAAGATTTTAAACGAGCCCTAAAGCTTGCCAACCGAATATGAGAGTTTGTTCTGGGTTGGAGTAGTGACAAGCTCGATGTCTTTTCTAATCTGCACATCCATACACTCTGGTATCATGAAGTGGTGAGAACAGTGAAGTAGCAAATCGAATGCGCTTTGTTGACTTATAAGCTCCTTTATGATTCTAAGGGGTGTGAATTATGTTGGTGTCAAAGGTGCGACTGGCTGTGTTAAGATTTTGAAGACGCCGTGTAGTTTGAAGTGTGGACATGCATGGGGTATGGTGAGGGCAACTCGGGAGCGTACTGCTGGTTCTCTTTTGGAGGTGTATAGGCGGTGCTGCAAGCAATTCAACGACAAGGATATTGATGTCAATCGAATAGTGCTCCTTAAATCTTCAACAACTCTATTATGTTGAAGCGGAGGACCATTTTGAAGGCAAGCAGGTTGGCCTAACTCGCCCATCTTTTGTGGATCTGTTTCTTCTGGCACTAGTTGAATGGCGAAACTGATTACTCTCACGTCATGTTGCATCAGGTTTGACGAACCTTCAAGTTACTTGGATGTGAAGCAGAGGTTGAAAGCTGCCCAGGTTGTGCGGTCTCTACTTAGACCAGCCAGGTGAGCATTGCGCACATTGTAACTCTGGTGTAACCAATCACACAATGGGCTGCCAAATTAGTGCAGCCAATTGTGGACTTGAAGAAGTGGTCTTGATTTTTTTAATTTTTTTTATAATAAAACAGGTCCTTATGGGCCCGGCTCTGTTTCT
Organism: Chara braunii; assembly: GCA_003427395.1. NCBI lineage: Eukaryota > Viridiplantae > Streptophyta > Charophyceae > Charales > Characeae > Chara > Chara braunii. The sequence continues at coordinate 1,014,926 of BFEA01000258.1, forward strand.
ATTCTGGGGAGCATCAGTCCGGTTCCTATTCCATCGGCAAGTCAGAATAAAACATTACATCATGAAACCCACTCATGCTTCCTTTGGTCCGGCCGAAGTATCCCTGACCAGCATTGATTACTCCAACATCGTGGAGGATCGACTGTCAGCTTGCCTTACTTCCTCCTTTCCTCTCAGGTCTACTGCATGACGTGTCAGATAAATGATAAAAAGCAAGAAAGGTAAAAGAAGCCACTGAAGATGCAAAACCGGATTATACCCAAGAGCCTAGCTCAGTGGGTACATCCGTGAACTGTTGAAATACAGACCTGTGTTCGAATCCAGATGATGGAACTCGATGAATACAAACCAACTACTAATGAATTGTTTGGGGCCGGTCAGGTCAATGATAATATCTCAAGGCCGTCACCCTTCAAAAAAAAAAAAAAAAAAGAGATTCGGATTCTGCCCTCCAACATTATGTGACCTGTGATGAAGGTAGTCCTTCTGCTGGCTGTGAACTCTGACTTCTCCTCCCTGCTTCTGAGATCACAACGCGGCTACTGGACGGGCCTTGGTTGTGTCAAATGTTGATGTTTGAATGAAATGCGGGGAAGGTATTTCTGTTACAGTGAAGAGGTGAATTACTTGCTGGGCAATGTGAAGGAACTGTTCTTTGGGACTGTTTGCTATCTTCAAACTGCAACTACTGCTCGAGCCTTGCTTGTGTCAAAGCCTTGTTTTCAATGGGAAGAAAGTGTAGAAAGTTTACAGAACAGCTCTACAGCAGGCAACTGTTAACAGAGAACTTCCCGAGCAGGGAACAATAGTTTGGATTGACAGATTTGCAGTTACTACTGTTCGAGTCTGCATTTAGAACAGAGCCTGGTAAAACGAAGTACTGCAGTCCTTGTCAGAGTTGCTGATGTATGTTGTCTATGAGTCTCTGCACCCATGACTCTCCTCTTCAGTACACTCTACCTCTTACAATGTGTTATGATGTGTGCGGTAGGCTGATTGCAGTCGCTCGTTTATCTGTTTGTTTTGTCCTTTTCTGCAGCTATGTGATTGTGGTGGAGCACGATCTGAGTGTGCTAGACTATCTTTCGGACTTCATCTGTTGCCTCTATGGAAAACCTGGTGCCTATGGTGTGGTGACATTGCCCTTCTCAGTCCGTGAGGTAAGGTTCACAAAATTGTCAGAACTATATTTCTTAGGCTGATTAATCAGGGTCACGCAGTTTTCCAGTGCCCCTGCAACTTTTGCTCACGGAAAGCTACACGTGTCACAATACGAGAGGTGCTCAAAGGAGGTTGCTTGGGAAAGTCACACGAGTCACAATACGAGAGGTGCTCACAGAAAGTCACACGCGTCACAATACGAGAGGTGCTCACGGAAAGTCACATGCGTCACAATACGAGAGGTGATCAAAGTCACACACTCAGAGAGAGAGAGAGGGGTGGCAGAAGGGGAGAATTTGTTTGGGGAAGAGGAGAGCTGTGTGGAACTTTCGACGAGAAGGCTTACCTGGTTAATTGTTGATGCGAAATCAGCGACACAATCTTTGGTTGAACTTTGGTGAGCCCTCCATTGCAACATGCACCGTTGCCATACATAAGGAACGAGTACAATAGGTTAGCAGTGTGGTCAGCTTTCTGCATGTGGGCTTGATTTCTTGTTTGAGTAAATGCAGGTTGATCTGAACGTAATAGCCATGTGTTTTGAGACTTCCACAGTATCAATGTGAAAGGTATGTCACCACATACAACGATTCTTGCATTGTCTTTGTTCTCAAGGGAGCTGACTTCTAGCCGTGTTGTTGATGGGGTAATTGCAGGGTATCAATATATTCTTGGCTGGGTTTGTGCCTACTGAAAATCTGCGTTTCCGGGATGAATCATTGACATTCAGGGTGAGTGTATATATCTGCTCGTGAAATCTCTGTGGATTTTGTTAATATCCCAGTATATGACTGGGCAGAAAAGCCAGGGGATGTGTATCTGGATTGCTTCAAACAATTCATCTGCGCTCTGTCGTGGTCCTGATGCATTTGGACTGGTGGAACAATTGGATGTGTAAGCGGCATTTTTAGTTTCGGAAACATCTAGAATGTTATGTACTGTATTAAGATGCAGTGTCATGTGAAGCTGAGGGCGCATTCCCAGCTGCCTGAATGATGAATATAGCAGCAAATGTGCTCCTCGGGGTGCAGGCGTCAGGTCAAGATGGGGCGGGGGGGCGATTGAACTCCCATGAGGTGATTGTATAGCCTAAATGGTACGTACTCACCAGAACAATAAACGAAACGTAACTATGGTAATGCTTTGTTAAGGGGCTTTTCAATCTGACACCGCTTTAGGATAGGCAAAGCGAAGTGTTTTCCAGGAGTTGGTTAGGCTGTCACAGTTCTTCTCTTCTTGCATACGTTCGGCTTTGATGATACTTTATAGAGTTCTCATTTGCGCTCGTAAAGTTTGGTTGCCACCACACAATCTGTAAGGTGCGCATCTGGGCAAGCAGATGATATGGATTTCGCCCGTTCTAGGAGTATACCTCGGAAGAATGACACATGTTTGCTTATGCATTTGTATTTGAGATATGTATAAAAGAAAAGTTGTTGGGGAAGAAATTGTTTGTTTTGCAAGGCTGATATGCCAATTGCGCTCTGGTTTCAGACATGCTTTGATGGGCATCAGAAATTACGGGATACTGTGGTTATCGCCTTTGTGGAAAAAATGTAGGCTCTGCTGTGTCTGTTTTCAGCATGATACGCTCATTTATCATGGGACTTGCCCTCCGTTCTCTTCTGTATCTCAGCATACCCCCCCTGGCCATGTTCTCTCTGTCTGTTGTTCTGTTGAGTCTGTTTTGCCCTCTGTACTCCTCAGTTGCCGTAGCCACGTCACTTGGTTGCTCAGGCTGTTTCTGGTTTTCAATGGGGACTGAGATGAGTTGTCTCTTTCAATTGTTAGGTTGCGGAAAATGCAGCAGAGCAGGTTGAGGAGGTGAGGTCGTATGCACAGTACAAGTATCCTTCGATGACCAAGGTACAAGGTAAGGGTGTTCTCTGTAGTGGCTTTGTGTTGGGTGCCCTGTCCTTTGTGTCTGGAGTGCTCTCTGGGCTATTCGTGTCTTGTGGTGAGCGAAGTCCATGTTCAGCATATTGAGGTAGCCATGATGTTCAGTCAGTTTTGGTATGGACTGAGCTTGAGCTAGATTCCAGGTGATAAACGTATGTAGCAATATGCTCAACCTATCTTTGGGGGGAAATGCGTTGGTCAGGTAATGCGAGGCTTCAGATGGTGTCCTCGATATGCCTTTCCTCAAGAGTTGTTCAGGTAGTACAGCTGTACATTGTGAATTGCTGATGAAATTAAGGAATGCACTGTGCTTAGCACTGTTCTTAGATAGCAGTTTTTCTATATGTGCTGTGATGAACTGGAACTGATGCCACTTCCTTGTGTTGACGCTGAATGCAGGTGGGTTCAAGCTAGCCATCAAGACTGGTGAGTTCACGGACTCACAGATCGTTGTCATGCTGGGAGAGAACGGAACCGGCAAGACAACATTCATTCGTATGCTGGTGAGGGCCAAACTGTCGTATGGTTCTCTGGTTCTTCTCGGCCCAAGTCGCGGAATGATTCTTTCCGCATTCTCTCTAGCTTTGTCCAAGTTTTTCATCGTTCATCTGCTCTGATTCATTTTTCATCTGCTCTGGTTTATCCAATTCATTTTTCATCTGCTCTGCTTCATCCTCTTGAGCAACGAGGTAGCAGAGGGGGGTTGGAAGAAGCTACCACGTTTCTTCAGCGTGGCCAGCCTTGTTTGTGAGATGCGCAGTCAAGGGGGAGCCGAAAGAATTGACGGAAAGAATGGTTTCTGTGCTCTTCATGTTTGTCGTGTATTTGTATTCTGTTTTGCAAAGTGCGCTCTTTTAGTTGATAGGTTATGGAGCACCATATGTGTAGGCTCAGCTGCCATGAATCCCTCATGATGGTGGTATGCTTTGTGCTTTATAGTCTCTTTGAGCCTCTTGTCTTTGCATGCTGTTTGCCATTATAGAACTCTGGAGAATTCTGTCAGACAAATTGTATCCTGCCACTCCCATCTGGATGGTGTTTTTGTGCGTTCTTTGAGGTTTTCTGAGCCTGATGTGAGCACTACGTTCAATGTGCGTACCTTGCTTTTGGAAACACATTCATCAATCCAACACCTAACAAATGCATTCATCAATCCAACACTGAACTGTGGACCTTTCTGTCAGCTTTTATCCGTTGTGTATTTGTTACATTGTTTTTGCCGAAATTTTGCGAGTAATGCTCTCTTGACGATTTGTAGCCATTTTGTACAACAAAATAGCATGGACATGTAGGGGGTATCTGGGCCACATCTGGCTGCTCGGAATGCCGGGTCGTGCAAGGTCCTGTGGGTTCCGAATTCCGCATTAAATAAGATTTAAAAAATAGAACACACAAATCAAATGAAGGCACACCCCTTCAGATTTATAACCCGCTCTCCCCCCTCTCTTCACCCCCACAACCCTCAACTGACAACACTGATGAACAAAAATGAGACCGGATCATTGATGGGCACAGAAATGCCCCAATCATGATCCACATAAAGATAAAAAATAAAAAATAAAAATTCCAAGTCTTTTGAGCTGCTTGGGTGACTTCGCCAGACATTCAAATTTCAAACCGATGTCGCAGGTAACCTGTTTTCTAGGCTCATATTGTAATATTTGTGTTTGCCTACAGGCTGGGCTGCTGCAGCCTGACACAGTCGAAGCTGGAATTGACATACCTGAGTTCAATGTCAGCTACAAGCCACAGAAAATCAGCCCCAAGTCTCAGGCATCAGTGCGGTATCTCCTCCACAGCAAGATCAGGGATTCCTATATGCATCCTCAGTTCAACACGGATGTGATGAAGCCTCTGCAGGTAAATGACCCATGCTGCGATATGTGCAAGTGGATTTAAGGGCATGGAATGAACATGAACATCTCAATTGTGTCAGTGGATTAAAGGGCATGGAATGAGGATTGTAATTTTCTGTCAGTGCCACGTTTTTGTACAACATTTGCTTGTGCAGCAGTTTTTGTGCTTTCGTGTTATTCTTTAGTTTCGTAGTAAATTTGTGTAGTTACCCTGTGTTGAGCAAGAATTCCAACAACCCTGCCTTGGACGTACCATAACCGGAATGGTTGGGTTCCTACGAGTTTTTAGGCAATCCGATAAGCAGGTGTGCAGAGCAGGGGATATGTTATGGGGACATAAACGAAGATCAAAGGTTGAAGTGGATGGCGGATTGCGGAAGGGGGAAGAGGTGGTAGAGGGACTTGCGAAGGACCCGTGGGTACATGCTTGCCAGCTCTTAATGTTGTTCACGGTGACGTATTGGAGCCACCGGTTGAAGGGTGTTGATATTTCGAGGTTGAACGCGATCCTATTATTTGTGGTGTTCAAGCATGCACAACATAGTGTGATGTGGCATGACCCCAATAACAAATCTGTTACGACCCTGGCTATTTTCGAAGTGCAAATGCACAAGAAAAGACTATGCCGCCCAATTGCAGACCAAATAAGAGAATAAGAAAAAAGAAAGAAGAAGAAGATGTACACCAGCAAGACTGACAAAGTCCTCCTCCTTGTCTTTACCAATCTTATTCTTCTCCAAAACAATAATAATAACAACGAGTGGTTGAACCAGAATCAATATCCGAAGTTCCCTCTTACTGCCAGCACAACATTTAGGTTCGCCATATCCATGGCCCCCTCTTCTCCTTCCTCTCACAGGTTGAGGCTATGGCGGACTACGAAGGGTCCTGCCCTCGTGTGCAAAAGACAACGCAAAGCAGCTATGGCCACTGCCCTTCAGTCCGCAATGGCTGACTCTGCCTCGAAGCTTCCTTGATGTGGCACTACCCCAACTGGGGCATTCCAGATGCAGCACCTATCAAGGTGATGAAGATGGTGTCCACCATAGCCAGGAAGGTACCTTGCCACTCTCCTCCTCCACCCCCTTCTTCATCCACCTCAAGCTGTGCTGCTCGCCATAGCCAGGCAGAGCACCCAGCTCTCTTCCTTCCCCCAGACAGTGCTCTGAGAACCAGCACCCAATCAAGCAGCATGACGCACAAAATTGCGTACCACAAATGAGGTTGAGCTCAGCGCTCTACCTGGAGATATAGGGGCCTACTTGCCTCTTGGGCGGTGACTTCAGGCTTCGCGGCCTCCAAGCAACCGGTACCTCCTCCCTTTCGGATGGAAACATCATTGCAGGCTCTGATGTCGTCTGCCTAGGCCCTATACTCAGGCTACTTTTTGTCTTCCTCTGCTCAGCCTCCAGTTCCCGACACATCTACCGCTACGTGAGTGGTACCGGCCTACCCGCTGCCTTAGTGTGTCTTCCCTGCTGTCCTAACTGTTGTGGGCCTACTCCCCGCTACTCGAGTGTTTTCCCTGCGGGAACCCTCAAAGTCATGGCCACAGGTAACTACCGGCCCCACTTGCCTCACAACACACAAGTGCCCTATTGGGCCACACACAGGCAGGCAGATGTGCACTCAGACAGGCACACGGACCTGCAAGCACGCACACAGACACAGACTTGGAAAACCCAGCAGAACTCGGGAATCCCAGCAAGGCATACATTCCAGCAGCAAAACCCAGAAATCAGTAGTGTTCTCAGTCTGTGTTTTGGCGGGTCATTACAAATCTTTAGACCGAAATTGTCAGAAGCCCATAAAAAGAATTGCAGCGGTGAAATCCCTACAATTACAGAAATCGCTAACGTGAGAATCGGGCGATCCGGGCTGCCTGCGGTCCTACTGGCCCGACAGTACCAGTTTCCGCTTGATCTTAAGACTTTAAGACTTTAAGATAACACTACGATCCAGGCTGTCCGCCATGGATCGTCGCGCGATCTTAAAGTCTTAAGATCGAGGGATGATCCGAGCCATCGGCCGGGTAGGCCCACGGGCGGCCTGGATCATCGTGCTGGTTGAAAAAGAGGGCCTTTTGTAAGAGAATCGCCCAGCACCTGCGGGCCATTGGCCCGTTGCAGGGAGGCCACCTCCCATCCGCCTTCTCCTGCCATGTCCTCTCTCGGTTTCCTCCCAGCCTCCACCACCTCCCGTCTGCCTCCTCCCGTCATCTCCTCCCGCCATCACCTCTCCGCCTTATCCACCTCCCATCCGCCTCCCCTGGCCATCTCCTCCAGCCATCTCTCTCTGCCTCCGCCACCTTCCATCTGCCTCCTCCCGCCATCTCCACTTCCTCCACCTCCGCTCCTGCCTCCGTTCTGCTGCCCCCACATCCGCCATTCCCCTGCCCTCAAAAAAAAGGGGGGGGGCACGCCCAACTCCCCACGGCCAGGGCCAATCTCCTGTCCGCCTCCTCCTGCCATCTCCTCTCTCTTTCTTCTCCGCCTCATTTCTCAGCCTCTGCTCACCTCCGCTCTGGGAGACAGCAGACTGTCGGGGTTCAACCATCTGATGAGTTGGTGAAAGTTCGACGAAACAGTCTGGCACACATCGTCTTCCTTTGGTGGAGTTGTGTACAGTGAACTTGGCGACACACACACACACTAATGGGGCACGCTCACACACATGCACACGAGAGAGAGAGAGAGAGAGAGAGAGATTGAGAGCGCCCCACCTTAACCATGCTTTCTGATGAAGACGACGTTGAGGATGCTGAGGATGCTGAAAGATAAGGGACATGATTGATGAGGACAAGGCAAGTTGATAATGCAATAAGAATATCGAAACACGGGGAGGGTTTGGGGGAAGTCGGGGGAGGGGGGGGGGGGGCTCAAAGGCACCCCACATGGAGCAGCCATGTGGCTTGATCATTTTGTTCAATCTCTCCGTTTTTTCGTTTTCTTATTTTGTGTGCGTGTGTGAGAGAGAGAGTTGGGGCGGGGGCGTTTCTCTCTAATTCCTGACTCTGGGGGGGAGCTCGAAGGCACCCCACATGGAGCAGCCATGTGGCTTGATCATTTTGTTCAATCTCTCCGTTTTTTCGTTTTCTTATTTTGTGTGCGTGTGTGAGAGAGAGAGTTGGGGCGGGGGCGTTTCTCTCTAATTCCTGACTCTGATTTGGGAAGGGAGCATAGGCAGGGCAACTTCGTGAAGAAGTGGAGCTGGGCATGATGATGGTGGATGACCAGGGATCGTAACGCAGGGGAAGGGAGAGGAATCCGCGAGGGAGGCGAGTCAAGGGAAAAGGAAGGTGGGTGTGGCAGTCCGGGATTTGAGGTCAGGGCAAATGAGACGTGCAGCCATTGTGGGAGTTGGGATCAGGTGAAAGGGGGATGGGTGCACCATTTGAGGGAAAGGGGGGGTAAAGGCATGCCATGTGGCTCGGCTGTCTTTTTCGTTTTTTTTGTTTTCATATTTGTTTTTGAGTGTGTAAGAGAGAGCGGGAGAGAGTGAGAGGGGAGAGGGGGGATGGGACAGGGTTAGCGGGGAGTTGGGGGAAGGGGCTAAGGCATGCGATAGCTGTCTCACATGGGGCGATCTCATTTGCGTTTTGTTTTCTTTTTTCGTCTTTTGTGTGTGTGTGTGTGTGTGTGTGTGTGTGTGTGTGTGTGTGTGTGTGTGAGAGAGAGAGAGAGAGAGAGAGAAATTGCATCCCTCAGTTCCTGTCTTATTTGTTTTTGCGAGCGAATCTGCAACAGGTCATCTAGTGAATAATATAATACCGTACGAAATTGTGAAATAGGTGAGAAAGACATTGTGAACTTTTTAATCAACAAGGCAAAGTAAGGAGGGAATGGTGGTGCAGAGGTGAAGGTTAGGGGGGAGGGATGGAGAGAGATTGGCAGGAACATGCACATGGAGCCTTGCAGTACACATCCTTTTGATTGCACTGGGCAGGCCTGGCCCTTATGTCAAGTTTGTGAGTGTTGCAGTTGTAAATCTGTGCATGTAAGCCACTTCCATTGAGGATAGAAACACAACTTATAAGGAGCGGGCTTAAGCTAGTGCTTGTATTACTTCTTAGTTAGCAGGTGTGTGAACAAGCTCACACTGATTCTTGTTAGCAGGCGCGTGAACAAGCTCACACTGATTCTTGTCACACTTCGTAGTTCCCAAATTTGTCTCAAGGTTCTTTGCCTAAGGTTGTGCTGATCTAGGTTGCACCACAAGCTTGCCACATGTCATCTTAGTCATTCATCTTGCGTCTTAACCTCGTCTTTCGTTGTGTTTTGCAGATCGATCAATTAATGGACCAGGAGGTTATCAATCTGTCTGGAGGAGAGTTACAGCGAGTTGCTATCTGTCTATGCCTTGGAAAGGTTGGTCTTCCTTATGCGGGTTGTGTAGAACCTTGTTAAACATATGATCGTGGGTTTGACCAGGTGACCGACTCTCTGTCTATGCCTTGGAAAGGTTTGTGTTCTTTATGCAGGTTGTGTAGAACCTTGTTTAACACAAGGTCATGGTTTGTCTAACTCTATTCTTTTGGGGTATTACAGCTCCTTTGGATGGGGTTGTAGAACCTTGTTAAACACAAGGTCATGGTTTTGACACGGTGTCGCACTATTCTTCTGGGGTGTCACAACTCTGTTGGATGGGGGGCTTTCAGATATGTGCAAACTGCGCTTGGACGCCTTCACTGCCTCATCGTCAATAGAGGGTCCTTCTGATTGGAGCTGCAGTGGCATTTGCTGAGTTGTTCAATATTGGGGTGTCTGCAATTCAGCCACTTTCCCAGAGAAAGCTCACAACAGAGGTCAAAAGTAGCATGCCATGTCAAGTTAATCACGTGAAAGAATCTACTGGCTGTGGCAAGGCTCTGTCTAATATTGTTTTTCGAACATTTGGCAGTAGAATGAAAGCATATCTAAGGGGTGTTTGGAAGGGTGTATCCCCTATACTACCTATAGGGACTTCAGAGTGTTGGTACAACAAGGATTTTCGGTGCCTATTAGAGTTGGACTGTTTCGGGGGGCTTGAAATCTTCATGACATTAACGAAACTGATAACCATCATAACCCGGATGTCTGGATCGGTGGCCCATGATCGCGACCACATCTGGGCTGTCAACTTGTACGGGGAAGGCTGAGGTGCATGGCCAGTCCTAAGTTTTTGTTGTTTGGCCTTGTATCTGGGTTCTCTGCCCTAGACAAGTTGCTGGGTGTACATTTTGCAGCGGATCTGGGGTGTTGGGGGGTAGGTGCCCCAGATTTTGGGAAGCGACCATCTCTGCGCATCTTAAAAAAACAGCCTCTGCATACAGTGTCCCACACTGCCCAGTGAATCCTGTTTCTTGGCAAACCGTCATCCTCTCGCTCAGGTTTCTCGACAGGCACTGCTCTAGCTACTTATAGCCCAGCAGCTGAATGCCTTTCTCGCTCCTGTCTCTCTTTCCGTGGCTCTTTCTCTGTCTCCCTTAGAAAAAGACTCTTTCTACGTCTGCCTTGTTTTTGTTCTCATTGAGATAGGGCAGACTGTTTCCCACCTGGCCATCTTCTCCGGCTGACCCTTTGGGTGTGGGAATGTGGGCACGCGCCAGCAGGGGGCTGGAGAGAGAGAGGGAGGGCCTAACTCTCTCAAACTATTGCCGCCTCCGAGCTTCCATAAATCTGTGAACTCACTCCAACCTCCTCCACTACGGCAACCCCCTCCACCAGCCTCATGCCCGCCACTGATAGCAAAACACGTTCGGTGACCTGGAAACAATAGCTTTTTCAAATGTCCATTGAAAAAGAAGTGATGCCGGTAGTGTGACAAGGAGGTGGAAATACAATCGGGCTAATCGGAGTTTGATTTTTAGAGTGTCATTCAAAAAAACGAATTAAAGTGACAAGGGCGTGACAAGGAGGAGATGAGATGGAGAAGGGGAGATGGAGGGGGAGGATGAAAAGGAGGACGTGAGGAGGAGAGATGGAGGAGGACAGTGACGACAATGTGATAAGGAGGGCAAGATACCATCACAGATCGAACTTCCGTGATGAGGAGGATGAGAAGTGGAGGAGGAGATGAAGAGATGGAGGAGGACAAGCGGATACGGAGGAGGAGGATGACGATGGCGACGACGAGCTACCATCACAGTTCCAACTTCAAAGTGCCCATAGAAATAAAAATAAAAATTGACGAGGCCGTGACAATGAGGATGAGAGGTGGAGGGGGGGAGATGGAGAGATGGACGAGGAGGGATGGAGGAGAAGGACAAGGATAGCTGGAGGAGGAGGACGACTACGACGAGGAGATACCATCACAGTTCGAACCTTTCCATTTAAAAAAAAGGAAAGAAGTGACGAGGCGGTGACAAGAAGGATGAGAGGTGGATGAGGAGATATGGATGAGGAGGGATGGAGGAGGACGAGGAGACATACAGGAGAACGACGAGGAGACATACAGGAGGAGAACGACGAGGAGACAGGAGGAGGAGGACGATGAGATACCATCACAGCTCGAATTTCAAAGTTTCTATTAAAAAAAAAAGATAAAAGAAAAAGTGACAGGGACATGACAAGGAGAATGAGAGGTGGAAGAGTAGAGGGGGAGAGATGGTGGAGAAGAGATGGAGAGGTGGAGGAGGATATATGGACGAGGGACGGTGGAGGAGGAGGACGAGGACAGATGGAGGAAGAAAAAGGGACGAGGAGGGACAGAGGAGAAGGACGAGGAAGGATGGACAAAGAAAGGTAAATAGGGTGATACCGTCACAAATGGAAGTTTATACAAGAAAAGGTGACGAGCCCTTGACAAGGAGGATGAGGAGGACAGGTGGAGGAGGAGGAGGAGGAAAGATGCACACTGAGGGGAGGCTGATGAGAGGTTGAGGAGGAAGTGACGTGAAGGAGAGATGGAGGGACGAGGAGGAGGCAGATGTGACGAGGAGATAGTCCGAGATACTATCAAAGCTCCGAGTAAAAGATCTGATACTATGGAAGGAAAAGAAAAGGACAATACCGGGACGAGGAGGAGAGATGGAGGAGGAGGAGAGGAGGGGGAAGGAGAAGATGTGGAGGAGGAGGAGGGGGGGAAGGAGGTGAGTTCGAGGGAGGGAAGGAGGGACGGTGAAGACTCACCTTGGAGGAGGGTTGAAATCCGCAATGGTCGCTCCAGAGCTCAGCCTCAGTGATGACGCAAGTGCAGGGGGAGGTCGGCACTGCTCGTAGCGGGGGAGTGATGGCACTGCTTCCCGGAGTGGACTGGAGGCGGCTGCAACAAGGAGTAAACGGCCCGCCGAAGCCCTGCCAGTATTGACCTGCGAAAACTAGGAAATGGTCCCCCCCACCCGAAACGAAATTCGAAATTGTTTCGGGCCGCACTTGAGAGTGGCCTGCTAAAAAACAAAATTGGGCCCCAAATCCCCCCAAACCATTTTTACTGGGGGGGCGGCCCAGGGATGAATCGACGCCCGGGCTTCTTTGTAAATAAAGTTTTGGCCTGGGCCTTCGTGTGCCGTGCAGGTCGTGTGCCGCTCAGATGGTCCGTGAATCAGCGCATGACATGCGCTTGCATGTATATGATATGCAGGTCTCCTCACCTGGATCTTGACTAGGTTGTTTTATGCCATGACCTTTTCACCATTTGGTTGATACATATTGCTAAGTGAACTTGGGGTGATGATATTTACATTTAATCCTGATTCATGCTGAAAGATGTTTATTAAGAATTGGTGTGAACGGTCTGCCGGAACAGGGAATATCTGTACGGAGGTGCGGAAAGCAGACAGCGGGACCAAACGAGCTTGTCCGTGAAGGGCTGTGTGTGTCCTCTTTGCAAATCACATACAGTCCAATATCTGAGTAAAGATGCCAGTATGAAAACATTCTCTCGATTGAGAGTAAGGAAGAAGTCCAAAAATGGGTTGAATTTGAATATAGAGCGGAAGGACCCGCATTTCGAAATGGTGATATCAAGCCTTGGGTTTTGCAGATGTATAACATTGGTTTTTGTTGTGTGGTGGGCATTTGCAGCCTGCTGACATTTACTTGATTGATGAACCAAGTGCATACCTGGACTCTGAACAACGTATTGTTGCTGCCAAGGTCATCAAACGTTTCATTCTTCATGCCCAGAAGACTGCATTTGTGGTGGAACACGATTTCATCATGGCCACGTATCTTGCTGATCGGGTGATTGTGTACGAGGGTAATCCATCTGTGGACTGTGTTGCGAACACGCCACAGAGTCTTCTTACGGGCATGAATCTGTTTCTCCAGGTGCGTTTTTTTTTGTTTTTTTTTTGCTCATTGCCTGTCAATCTTGAATATACGGGACTGCCGTGACCAGCTTAGTAGGTACTGTTTTGTTTCCAAACTTGGAGATTTGAAGATTTCAGCTTTTTGATCTTTCGATTATGAGCTCGGTTAGCAACATGATCTCTGAGTTTGTATGGGGTTCCATACAGGAGGGGAGGCCATAGGATTTCAGAATTTATTATTCAATTTATTTCATTCCAGGCGTCGACCGGCGAATGTATTTATCGAGGGGATGTGTTTGTATTGTGTTTAGCCTGCTAGTTGGAAATGTGTTTTCGAAAGATAGTCGTGCATATGTAATATGGCTTTTATATGTTGTGATAAACAATGAAGAGTGTGCGCTGCTCGAGCTCGAATATGTGACAAGTTTCGTTATAACAGACATTAACGAGTTGAAGTTGTGTGGTGTCGTTTCTGGTCATGTTTGCAGCATTTGGACATCACATTCAGGAGAGACCCTTCGAATTTCCGTCCTCGCATCAACAAGCTGGATTCTATCAAGGACAGGGAGCAGAAATCAGCGGGCAATTATTATTACTTGGATGAATAGGTCTCACTTCCTGCGCTGCTGATTGTGTCCCAGCATTCTTTCTACAGTCATTTGTGTGCTGTTTGATGTGGTGGTTGTGCTGGCTGTCTCTCGACGTCGTGCACACAGGCACACACACACACACATGCATTCTGCATGTCAGATAAGTTACGTACCTGTTATCTCTTTCCTCAACTACTGACCACCGCATTCTCCATTCCCATTGTCAGTCTCCGCCTCTCGGATCCGTGTTTGCTCGCTTGTTTTTGTGAGCATGTGTTATGCTTGCTGATTCTTTCAGCTCTACTAGGCTTTGAATTACAGAGGGTGTGTTAATGCCTCTATCCTCCTACCCAATATCGTGTCGTGGCGTGGGTCTCGACCTGGTTCGCAGACTGGATACCAATCAAGTCACAGGAGTTTTCCAGTGCTTGGGCACATGCCTACCCGCAGTGAGCTTCATGGGCTCAGTTTTGGCTCTCAGGTCCCCTGTAGTCTGGTGGGCTTTTAGATCCTTTCTTTCCCTTTAGGTCCCCGGCTGTATGTGTGTGCCTTGTGGATTGGAGCGAATTTCAGGCTGATGCGGCTGGCGTTCTGGATGTTACATGGGTTATGTACGCCCCTGTTCAACGGTCAGGGCCGAACAGTGGATGTAGGCAGTTATTTGCATGCTATAGTTGTCATCCTGAAATGTGAGTCGTTCAATCTGCAGCGTGTTAGGGTTGGATGTGCTTCGGTGCAATTGTTATTTCTAAGGCATTGGATATCATTTGGTGTTGTTCGAGTTTTTGGTCAAAGAGAAGGAAGAGAATATTCAAACAGACGAGACTCTCTAACTCAGTAGGTGCCTTTTCCTATAATTCGACCAGATTCAATTGGAGGACACATTGCGAGTTTGTGATCACACCTATTGCTTACCTAGCTGTGTGAGGGCCGTGAGAAATGGCCCTCCTTCGAATGGCATTGTCTTCAAGGACTTTGAAGGATGTATTTGAACGGAATGTCCATCATAAATAGGGAAGTCCTGGTGTGAGTGTGCGCTAAGAAATGGGCATCTCTCTCTCTCTCTCTCTCTCTCTCTCTCTCTCTCTCTCTCTCTCTCTCTCTCTCTCTCTCTCTCTCTCTCTCTCTCTCTCTCTCTCTCTCTCTCTCTCTCTCTCTCTCTCTGTGTGTGTGTGTGTGCATGCGCAAACTGTTGACGAGGGGTAAGCAACATTGGCTTTTTAATCAGGCAAGACATCTTGGATCAAAGCAGGATGGGAAGCTGAATTGGTGAACCAAAAACTTGCAAGAAGTGCATTTTGTCAGGCCTGAAAGCGACCAGTACCACTGCGTGAAAAATTAAGGCGTGCACTGGACTGATGTGGTTTCTTTTTTTTTTTTTTTAGCCACCATTACGTTTCCCACCCAACAAAACCAGTTCTGGTGTGCATGCGGCCGGGACTTTTACGAAACCCCCGGGCTCCATTTCACTGGAGATCCATGCAGGTTTAACGGGTTGCATGGTACGTCCTGAAAGTTGCGTCCGCATGCTCGCCGCAACTTTGCCTCAACTTTGTTTTGTTGGTTAGGGAGCGTATTGGCGGTTTAATCAACTTTAATATTGTTTTCACTCGCTGGCGACCTTTACCTAAACTCTCCACCAAGCCAGCTTGTGTGTCGAGCCGGTGTGAGGTCCAGATGCAGGTGGTAAGAAAAATGAGAAGAAAAAAGAAATGGGCTGAGATCCGAATATATATGTGACCTAACAGCACCACTCAACAAATATGAATGAGACAAAAGGAATAAAGTGAAAAAAGGGAGAAAGCAGTATAAGTTAAAATGGATTCCCCAGCCAACAGGCTCACGGTGTACTTCGCACGGGGATCGTTTTTAATAATTTGGACAATTTCTAGTTTAGGTGTGTCATCCTTGCTCAGGGGCAATGCTATCCGTCCGGGTATCGGTTAATTGTAACGGATGTCCAGAATTGTGGAGGTCGGCAACCGGCCGGTTGAGCTACCCCGGTCCAACCGGAGCCGGACCAGACCAGGGGGGTGAACCGGGAAATCGGTTTTGAAAAAAAAGTGCCCAAATATCTTCTTTTTTTTTTTTCTTGGGCAGATTCCGACTGCGCTCTTCAAGAGCTGTCCGAATCCTCAATAAAATTTTTAAGGTACAACGTTTTTCAGGGGGCTTCGAGAGGGCGCCAGGGGGGTATGATTGACATATTCAGGCACCTACGGCTTCCTCAGCGAGGGGTCAAGTAAGTTCACTTATCCGACCCCCCCGTCGTTGGAGCACTTCGTGGAGTATGTCATTTGATATTGATACCCCACGAGCTGAACCAGATATGATGAGAGGAGGTCCTTGCCCGAAATTATAGCTCTTCCAGAGTATATTTCGACAGCAGAAAAGTTATGGTTCCAGCTTTCTGCTCGTGGGGGCAGAGCGTTTTCTGTTTGTTGGTTCCTACATAAGGTGAGTTGTCAGTCCGGAAGTATCTTGTCTGGCAGTCTGTCCAGATACATGTAGTGGAGCAAGGTCCATTCGAGATAGATAGATAGAGGAATATGGGCCTCGCTGCACTACTCTCGAAATGTGCAAAACGAGAGCGAATCTTCCGCTAGAATTCGGAAAGATACACCGCCAAGATTTTTGTCTTTTGTGCATGTCGAGAGTAGTGCAGCAACGCCCTATATTT
>BFEA01000258.1:1037323-1061906 GCA_003427395.1 Chara braunii
CGCGTAGCGCAACCCTGTTCTGCACTCAATTCAGCATATGTGATAAAAGTATTGGTTGGCTGTATGCTTGTTGTTTTTTGTATTGATGTAACCTCCGACGAGGGGGTAATTATACCACCTGCTCCTGAGTCTCRTAATGAGGCTTGTAGAGGAAATTGTTTCATGCGGAGCACCGAGTGYCAACTTTCAGATATRTGTAACCACGGGATGTAAGCAACTTAGGTTGCAACACGGAGGCCCTATAGTAGCTGGGGAGGGAAACCAACCCTTACAGGCAGCGAAGTGGGTCAGTCAGATTCCGCAGTCGAACAAGAGCCTTTCTCCGGATAAGATCCGCGGAGGTCTTTCTTTTTCGTTGAGAGAACGCAAACTCTTGGGTAGATATACGGATCTAATAGGTCTTCTTGCAGATCCTAAATTCTTAATAAGTATTACAAAATACTAAAATGAGAAATAAAACGGAAAGAACTGGGTTTCTAGCACGTATAACTATAACGCCAGAAACTTAAGCGATGCTTGAAAAAATAAAAAAAAGTATCATTGTAGTGATTAACCTTTATCTAGCTAGCGAGCCTACGACCACACTATCCGATGGCCAAGTGCCAAAAAGCATAGTAGCAAAAAAAAAAACCGGATATATCCTTCTCTAAAACGACGAAGCAAGTACAAAAGAAGAGAAAGCTAAAAATTGATGTGACCCGGAAGCAAGAACTATTCTCTTTGGAAATAAAGTTTGTGCTCTAGGGTGGAGGATCGCATAGCGTACCTGGAGAAGCTGGCACGTAATGATTATTTGAGGGTGATGGGAGGTGCTGGGAGGGTTACTCCCCTATCTATGGCTAGTCTTAATTGACACAAAAGCTAACATGTGTCAGGAATATCTTCTACTCGTTGATGGATCATGCGTGTGGCAAATATGAGGTCTAGAGAACGTGCAAGATTTGGGCTTATACAATGTATCTTTTGTGAATCTACAACATTACGGTAATTTAGGCGAGTATCGTTATGCGAACGAGTGAATAAATGAGATTGTCAGGTTGAAAAGTTTCATCTCTTCACAAATAAAGTCTCTTAATTCAGAAGGACACCTGCTCGTGATTGGCGGTTTTGTTCTTCCTTATTTTCGATTGGCTTGGTTTGCTTTTGATTTAGTTCAGGTTGTTGTTTGTACTTGCAGTTGTTGCGTCGTCCCAAACAAGGATATGCTTTCATTTCTTGTTCAGGTAGATGCTGGTTTTGTAAAAGTTCGTGAGTCCGACGATTTTCTCTCTCGATGTATAGCGTGGGTTGCTTTTCGTGATAAGCAGTGTCAATTGGTGAAGCGTCATTCTATAAAGGCATTATCCTGGTGGGCGGTGAGTGCCCTTGTAAGCAGCGGTTGCAGAGATGGGCTAAGTTCTGGCTTGCATTTTGGGTGGTGGGTTGGCCCATGGGGTGTGCCAAGGGGCATGGCCTAAGTTCTACATTGAATTGTGGGTGGTGGGTTGGCCCATGGGGTTTCCCTTTGGGCATGACCCTGGCATGCGGGTGGTAGGGTAGTCCTCAAGGTAGGTTTGGTAGGGTTTTTTACTGTAATGATGATGTTTCGCCTGTGGACGAGGCCACCTATTTTTCTCTTGAGGGATGCCAGATCCAATGTATATAAAGCTAAGTCGGGAAATGCTCTTTGTCCTTAAAAAAAAAAAAAAAAAAAATGTTGTTTATTTCTCTGCAGCATATACTTGTATTCCTAATTCTTTTGTTGTTGTTTTTTTTCCTTTTCACGGGGACGTTTGCTTCCCCTAGCACAGACGGACCACCCAATCAACCAGGGTAATAAAATATAAAATACGGGTTAATTGTAGAACGCTTTGATCTAAAAGTGACCCCAATTCGCATAATAGGTTCAACTATGTAAACGTCAGCGAAATCACACTGTATTGTTGGGCAATGTTATTGTATTGATGAAAATTCTGACGTGAAAACCTCAACGACTCTTTTGAAAAATTCACACTATGGATTTTGTCATAAATGTTTGATGTTTTTTGGGATTTTCTGTTTGATACTTTGATTGGTGTTATGTTAATTGTGGTCACTTCTGTCAGTAGTTTGATCATATTTATTCGATCTCATATATGTCTGAGGGTCCTTTTTGCCTCGATTTATGTGTTATTTATCTATTTTTATATTTTTTATGTTCATGTTAATCACCAAGAGGCTCCTAATCAAAATGATTGGAGTGAAGAATTTACTTTCAGCGTAACACTTCGTTGACAGCGACTTCCTCGAAGTGGGAATTATTTGTCAAATGAACTCGATTGTTTAGTAGCAGGTGTGTTTGGTTGCTTGCTTGGTTTACAAGGGGTTGCCTCGGTAACAACCACTTTCGTTTTAATTTCGTCAAGTTTGTGTTTCATAGTTTTTTATGGGGCTGCACTGAGAGTCAGTCCCTGTTATATCAAATTCGCACCGTGGATTTTGTCGACCTGAGAGGGCCGGCTGGTTGCCTTTGTAAATTAAAATTTTCAAGAGTATAGAAGCAAAATTAGGTAATTATCACATATTTTTCAAGCAATTGTGGGTTTAAAAAAAAAACTCGTTGGCAGTAAAGGGACATTTTTTAGTCTTTTGATTTTTGTTTCCCTTTAGGGATTCTTGTTATAGGTCAAACCCCGCATGAGACACCACCCCTCCATCTTTTGATATTCTCTGGCTTGCCCCCACTCTCGCTATCCTTCTACCAATCCTCAGTGGAGTGACCTAATCAAAGTAGTTGTGAGCACCGATGCAGGAAGGAGGCCTCCTTTCAACCGTGGAAAACCTTATAAGAACTACAAATTGAAATCCCATCGACCACTTTGAGTATGAATATATATATATATATATATCGTAAGGGGAAATTTTGAGATCTTACAGATCAGAAAATGAGTTTTTGGGTTTAGCCCATACCAAGATTCATATAGCATATGATGAATACGTAAGATATATTATGAAAATTATATTGTGATTCTGAAGAGGAAATGTTAACTTTCAAAGTTACCCTCCGACACACAATCAAATGATGTCGATGATGATTTTGAATCATTTGTTAAGGTGCACATATTACATAAGTTGACCTTTTCATACATGATGTGTATGTAGGTTTATAAGATAAACTATGAGCGAAATGGAAACGAGTACGAACCCAAAAATGAGTGACTGAAGTTCGTTCTCCATGTAACTTTCGAACCCCCTTTTTTTATTTTGAGAAATTGTTTTGATAATCATCAAATATATATTTGTTTTGTTTGTTTGGGTGTCATCTTGTTGCACCAGCCTCTTCATACGAGTATTGTTATTCTATGGAACCTCATCATGGTGGGCAGTGAGCATCTTTGTAAGGAGTGATAGCGGAGATGGGTCAAGATTTACCTTGAATCGCGGGTGGTGAGTTGGGCTATGGCCCTATGGGGTCTACCGCGGATCGTGACGCTGCTGTGTGGGCGGCAGGGTGATTGACGAGATGAGTGAGCAATGAGCTGTAAAGGCAACATCACGGTGGTGGTGAGCGCCCTTCTAGGTGGCAATTGCAATTTGGTGGGTGATGTGCCTTGAATCACGGGTGATGGGTTGGGCTATAGGGTTTTCCATTTAGTGTGACCCTTCTAAGTTTGTGGTAAGAATGGTTGATCTTTCATAGCTTATTAGGTTTCTTATTCCCTCTTGCTCACCAAGGTGGCTAAAAATATAATGAACTCAATCTTGTGTATGTTTTATATGTGTTAGGGTTGGTTGTGACTAGTGGTCTGGATTTTTGACTTGATCGATGAGGTTTCGCCCATCAACTGGACCACCTACTTTTTTTGTGAAGGATGTTAGGCTTGTTTCCAAACTTTGTAATATACATAGTTAGGTCGGGTGACACTCCTATAAAAAAATATATATATAATAATTATTTATTTATTTATTTTTAATACTTTTTTTCAAAGTCCGATTGAGCGAGTGATCACCTGTCACTGTGTGTGCAACTATCGACACGTTGATGACAATTTTCGTCAATTGAAATCATTATTGCAATCATCGACAAATGCAAGAGTAAACTTGCAATTATGTGGCTTTGATTTTTTGTTATCGTTCATTATGATTGAGCGTCATAGCTTCTAACTTCGCTCTGTTACAATTTGGTTATATTAAGTTGGGTTAGTGATATCTCTTTTTTTTTTTTTCCTCCAATCTATTTGTGAGGAGGTTCACGTGCTGATAAGGTTTTGATGGTTTTTAAGGAAGAAAAGTGTCTTGAGTGCTCCCACAGAAGACGTCGCCGCCTATGTTGGGAAAGTCATGGGGGAAAGTTGGAGAGCCCAATCATATTAGGCCTGCAAAAAGAAAAAAAATGGTTAAGATAAAATTTATAATATATACAGCGAATAAGAAGAACATATCCGTTATACAAATTCTCTTATAAACCATGATTTTTCAAATTCAATGGATCAAAATGAGAGAGATTAATAAAATAAATTTACTACATCACAATATATGTTTGTCTATATTATGATATGTTAGGTTTTATTGATTGCATACTATAGAGAGTATATAGATAAACATAGAAGCAAATGCATCCTCTTCCTTAAAGCATTATTGGTTGCGGGCAGGGGGTCCATGACGCGTTGCGCTCCGGAGTCGAGTTCAAGTTTTGGCGAGGCACGGTGGATGAAGGCGATCGAGGTCGGGGGAGAATGCAGTGGGGCAAGTGTATTGAAATGTTCACAACGCGCTATTAAATGAGAGAGAGCGCCCCGGGGGTAGGCCACACGGTAGGCGTCGTCGATGTGCAATTTAGACGACAAGGGTCCTCCGATATACGTGTTGTTGTTGTTGTTGTTGTTTTTTAATTTTATTTTTTTCAGGCTTCGTTTTATATGAACGTTCTTTTCTTTTTTTGTACGTATTTGCTCGTCGTTTTGTATTCCTTTTTTTTTTTATAGGTTTTTTCTTTTTTTTTTTCCCTTTTTTGGTGAGTGTCATTTCGTGCCCTCGTTTTCACTTTCCTTTTTTCATTTTTGTGTGTTGTTTTGTGCTACCCTTTCCCTTTTGTTTTTTGTTATTTTTGTGTGTTTTTTTTTCGTTTTTTTTTTTTACCCTGGGCGGGTCTAGTTGGGTTTCCCTCCATAAAAGGCGGCATGCCGACATGCACCGATGCACATCTGCCCGCACTCATCCTCTGATTCCTTTTTTTTTAAGTCTGTCCGAGTTTATGCGAGTGGTCAATGTGAGGTTACCTACAACATTTGTTATTTTTATGGGCGTAGCCCACACCGCTCGCACAGCGGACGCTTAACTAGTATAACTTTTAGATAAAAATATATATATTTTTTTTAATATAAATCTAAATAAAACAAAAAAATATATTCAGTATATTATATAAAATTATACTAAAATTTAAACAACAGAAATGTGCAACAAATAAAAATTAAATGGGCTATCTAAGATTTGAACTAGAGTCCTTGGCCGTGAAGTAAGTACTCGTGACAACTCCTTGATTGATTGTCATAAAACCAAATGTTATTAAAGCTCCAATTATAGCTTGTAAATGCTTATGAATGAGAATACCAACGACACCCTTAGTCCCATTAGCAGGGGTCCACAACTCTCACGATGAGCCTAAGACTATTATTTTCTCCTCGTTCAATTTGGTCTCATGTTGTAAGGAAATTTGAACGTTGTATCTATGGAGTTAAGGCTTAAATCCCGACCCCTTATACCTCATAGCGGTGTCACATAACCTTCACATATTATAGGTTTCTATCCTACGGTTGTCTATTAGAGGTCGTTGTGTCCGACACCTTTTGGATCCGTTTGTTGCAGATATGTATGCTTGTCCCCGTATTCCATTTTTGGTTTTAAACACCATTCGACAAGATTGGTTGTTCTTTGATTGTGGAGTGAAAAGAGATTGTCCCATGTGGAGGTAGCCAAGCGATGATCTGGCTGAACCATTAACTAATGAGAAAAAAAAGTATTAATTTTTTTTTCTCCATATGCTAGACCGGTCTGCCAATTATTACGACTCTTGTATCTTGTTTCATCCTTGTACCCGGTATCAATGATGTGACTATCTATCCTTCCGGACTTTGAGAGCTTTTAGAACTTGCAAGCGGTGTTTGTGAATATTTTGTTACCATATCATGTTTTATTCATTCTTCTCTACACGTACCTTTGCCCTGTTGTTTATCCGTGTCTATTTTGACTTGCTTCAATGGAGAGTGTCCTCTTTAACATATTTGGGAGGACGAACGTGCTTCTTTCTGACGGGGCTGAAAACTTGGCGTGTCACGCTTGTATGAGACCAATGCATTTCCCCTTGCAACTAGTTATATGTTGAAACCTTAATCTTTGTGATCTGACACTCTTCGATTGAAGCCTTATTCGATGGAACTGTATGAAACTTTGAGATTAGGTCCAAACCCAGAAGTTGGAACTTGGTTTCTGCCATCTTCGAAATCGGTGTTATGGCCTTTTTGTTGCAGAATGCCTCATCGAAGATCCATTTGTGCAACATATTTATGTTGTGTAACCCACTGAATACCTCGAAATTTGAGAGAAAAGTGGATTCGGTCTTGGATAAAAATCCTGCTATCGACCCAAATTATGATCCTGACCGTTTTTCAATTTCACCTTGATATCTGTTTCTGATGAGTGGCGTGATAATTGTGAGTTGCTACGAACAAGGTTTCGACCTTGGATTTCCTGCACATGAAGGCATTGATGGGGATTTGGTGGACTAGCGAAGTACCTTTGGGATTCATCTCCGTAGAAGTTCATACAACGACTCTCTAGTTATTGTCCGACCTCCTCCAATCGCCTTGTCTCCTTGCAGGGCTTCGAGTATAGTCCTCGTCTTCATGAAAAAAAAACCTGCATTGTCTGCACCATGTGGTTGACGAGCATATCATTTTTAACTCTCTCGTATCCCTGTTATCGGTTTTCACTCTGATCCGATCGACCATCCTATTTCTTAATAGTGAACCAATACCATATTTTAAGTTCATTCATTCCGGTTGTCTGCGGACCCTTATGAATGGGTATTCCTTGGTTATGAAACCAACCACTCTCCCGATGACTCCTTTAGTATACACCACTGCATCCAATGGAACTTGCAATGCCATGATCCAAAAAAGGTTCCCCAACTCAACTCGTCTAAACTCTCTGCATCCACCGCCTGAAACTCATTGAGTAGAAAATGCCAAAGCGTGACCTAGTTCTCTCTCTTATTGGTGAGCCATGCAAAGATTGTTTGATTCCTAGCTATGTATGTAAGAACATTCGGACGTTCAAAACAGATAGTTCCTCATTGAATCGGATCTTCAAAGATTCTATCACGTGCCCAACCATTCTCATAGCCACATATGAGATCCGCCTTTACCTTGTGTGGTAAATCTTCTGCAGCATCCTTGAATACTACGACTATAGTCCGCTCTTTGAGCAATGCCACCTTCACCCGATCGAAGTCTGGGCCGACCTTGAATGTTGCTTCTCTCCCGATGATCTCCACTCCATCACATGATATATCTTCCGAAATATTGCCCTCTTCGTAGCATCGTGCAATTAACTCTCTCACCCTGTCCTCTGCCATGTCTGCATCAGACACTCGTGGTGGTGATCTTGTGCTAGTCTGAGCTGGTTTTCCATGACAACTTCCGATTGTAGACGTTCCTCCATTCTGGCTTGATTCTAGTTGTGAAGGCCACCTGTTCCATATCCGTTGTGGTAAAAACCTACTTCTTGAATATCACGATCGTTTCCTACCGTAACTCTACTATGTGCTTATTGCAGCCGATGCTGTACGATAACGGAGTAATGCTCTTCAACCGCCCCATTTTTATTTTATTTATTTATTATTATTATCATTATTATTATTTTTCTTAAACCACCAGTACTTGGCCCGGCTATCGGTCGAGGAAAAAATAGAGTAGAAACATGTCTAGTTGGATGAATTTGGGCGCTCTTGTAGTCGCCCGTACGTTTCCTAAAATCGCGTAGCGTTAACGGGCACGACTTTAGGAAGTACTGGTGGTTTAACGCCGAGGTTGTTGTAGAGGCAGGGTATCAGGTGCGGGAATACTCTCCTTATGGGTTCAGTCACTCGAAGTTCTGAATGACCCACTCGGCCCTCTGAACCTTCCTAGAAGAAGTCCTCTATGGGCTTAGAGCCCTAAGTCCTATTGCAAGTCGTGTCCCTGCCACACCTACAGCTTGCCACCAAGAGATCGGATTCTGCCCCTACAGATCCAACCTCCAACTGGGCGCACTCTAAGGAGCTTTGTCCCCCAACCATTGACTTTTCACCCGATGCTTGTTTACAACTATCCATATTAAACCACGTCGAACTTTTCCTAACTGCCAACTCCCTCGTGACTACCTAGCTATAGCTACCCCGGCCGTGGAGTTACCACGTTACCACGCTGAGGCGGGCAGTGAAGGCGAAGTCCAGTTACCGTACGCCTGCATCGCGCAGGCACCGTACGGAGTTAGGCCACTGGTACTACCGCACAGTGGCGCGGGCGCGGCCGTGATCGCTAACGCAGGGCCGATCAACCGAGGCCCCAACCCCATTCACGAGACCTTTTGCTTATGCTAGGATGCTAATAGGCAGCGTGTTGCATTTCCTCTTTTAGGTGGATTTTATTCGAAGGCTCACACTACTGGCCTCGAGCCCGCGCCCTCCCGGACTCTTTCAGTGGTAATCGCAGCTGCACCCCCTGCAGTGCGGGAGCTCTATGGTAGTACTGGCGGGTCGTCGAATAGGCGCGGCGGGCATGTTGTTGATTTGCACGTTTGCACGTGCTGTCAATTTGCGCCTAATAAAATTGGTACGATTCGGAAAAGAAAAAGATGACCATGGCCCTGAAAAAAAAAAAAATTCCCCTCCCCTCCAAAAAGGTTGTGAGCAGAACACAGCGCACAGCGCACAGCTACGTAGTAGCTGCGCTGGCATGGCGGAATGCGGCAGCGGAGAGCGCGAGTTGGAGCTGTGCATGAGTGCCGACGGATGGTGGAAAAGATGGTTGGCCGTTTTCAGGCGGGAAGACCGTTTTGGAAAGGGCGTGCTGGTATGAAACGGCGGGGAGATCTGCGTGCGAACCGCGTCGGAGTCGAAGACACCGGGCTCGTCCTTGATTAGATGGAAGCAGTCGGACAGGAAGCAGGTGCGGTTTATTCTATGTGGAATAATACAGTAATTGGGTGGAGCACTTTCTGGGCTGATTGGGTGTTCTGCATCGCCGACGGCGCACTTTGTACGCCTATCAATTCGTAGCTATCAAATCATTGTCGTCTTTTTTCTCTCTTTTCTTCTCTGACTCCACCCGCTTCCCTTCTCTCCCTGCTCCATATCCAGCGTGCCTTTTGCTACGTGTTTTTTCCTCCTCTCTGTCTCCTTATCTTCCCCCCCCTCCTCCTCTTCCTCTTCCCCCCCCGGCCCCCCGTCTTCAACGCCAACCCCGCTCTAGCCGCCACGTGACCTCGAAGACCGTCTTCCTCTGAATAGAACGCGCGGTGGTCACTATCTCTGCATCTGGACTGGAAGTTGCCTCAACTATAGCTATACAGTTATATTGACCGTACGTGTTCTATTCGGGGAAAGACCTTAGCCTACCTCCCTGCCATCACTTCATGTTCTCTCAGTGTATGTGCTCCCTCATCTGTTGCGACTCTGATCCCGACGTGGTGACAGACACGTCGGGATCTGCTCCTACTACTCTGATCCCGGTCCTAGGTGCCAGTTTTATACTCTTTTAAGAGAACCGAAGATAGGCTTGCCATTAAAAAAAAGCTTAATAGTGCTTGCGCCGCCACGCAGATGGACCCCCCTTCTTTTCCTCGTTATATCCCGATGTGCCCGACGTCCGATTATTATCATAACATTCGGTGTTTGGCACATGGCATGACAGAATAATGAAAACCTCGGATTAAGTCTTCCTCCTCTGTAATACTATGTCGATCTACACGTGTTTGCCACGTGGCATGACAGAAAGCAGTCTCCCCCTCCCCTCCTCCCCCTTCCCCCCTCTTCTCCATCGTCATAATTCCTTTTCTTCTTCCTCGCATCCCAATCCCGACTTGTCTGCCCTATTCCCGTTTGACACATCAACATATTCTTCTTTTTTGTTCTTTTTTTTTTTCTTGTTAATATTAACTTAAAAATGTATTTATATCCTGTGTATGGTCGGCCGCTTAATCATCGTCTTCAAAAAATTGCTCAGCCGCTCCCCTCGCTTAATCATCATCATTGTCGAACAATCACTTAGCCGACCCCCGCGCTTGTCAGACTGCGGTGGTCAGACGGTGCCCAGCCATGCTCGCGTCACGTATCGACTCACACTCTTGTCTTTCCCCGAATAGAACGTACGGTCATTATCGCTGCATCGGGACCGAAAGTTGCCCCAAATGCGGGCATAATGACTTTACGTTCCATTCGTGGGAAGACGGGTAGTACGCGCACAGATATAGACCAAAGACGAAGCCAACTCGGATGTCATAATAAATACTAGTAAATACGTAAAACGGAATGAACTGGGTTTCGAGCTCGTAATCATCGTCTGCAACGAATCCATCCTCAGCCGGGCCCGCGATCTATTAAGTAATGATCACCATTTTCAAATAGTCAATTAGTTGGCCCGGCGCTCGATCATCACCATTTTCAAAGAATCACGTTGCCTCTCGCGAGCTTGATCACTGCAAAGAATAACTCAGCCGGCCCCGCGCGTTGTTAATCATCAAAAAATTTCAAATAATCAATCAGCTGGCCCCGCGCTTAATTATCATCATCACGATCATCATCATCATAAAAAAATCATGAAAGTACCGTGAGTCCTCATCGAACGTTTACCACCCCAGTCCCGACCTCCGATCCGGGTGCTGACGTGGCTTCCGCACGTTGCATGACATAGTCCTGTTTATCTCTCCGTATGTTTTTCTCCCTCACAAGTGGTTAACGGGGCCCCCCACTTTCAGCTCCTGAGTTACGGGCCGAAAACTGAAATTAGGGTTTAAGGGTCAAATTTTATGTTTTATGAGTTGTTTTTGTTTTCCCCCTTGTGTGCCAAATTTGCTCTGCCGAGATTTCTGAAATTTCTGAAGGTTTTTGAAATTGGAATGTTGGCGAAATTTCATGCAAGTGCACTTTTGCCTTGTTGTTTTATAGTTTTTTAAAGTTTTTTTTTATTCTTTTTTTGTTTCAAGTAGTTTGTATGATCTCCCCTCTATGAACTCGTGTCAAGTTTGCTTATAATCACCCCCTTGTTTTTTGTTATAAATGGCATCACAAGTTGTCTGAAAATTGAGGCCTCCCTGTCAATGTTTCTTTGCTTGGATGGTTACCGATGCCCTCGCTATTTTTAATAATTCTCAATTCGTTTTCTTCGGCGTGTTGAGACTTAGCGTGCTATCTGCCCTTACATTCCTCCTCCTCCTCCTCCTCCTCCTTCTCCTCCTCCTAGTTTTATCCTCTTTCTTCTTCTTCTTCTTTTTCTTCTTCTTCTTCTTTTTCTTCGTCTTCTTCTTCTTCAACGCCCTATCACCATATTTGCTAAGAGCACCATGGCACTCAAGGAGCCTTGGCGGAGGCTGTTTGAGTGCATGGTATGCTGGCAGGCTAGAATGTGTAGTAGACGAATGTGCACTTTTTTCTTCTTCTTATGACCATTTCTCGATTTATGAGTGTCCTCCCTGCGCAGGGGCCATGCTAATCTTCATTCTCTGTATCGTTCCAAATTTTAACGGATGTCCCGAAGGACGAATGTACACTATTTCGTAGTTAAGATATTTGGAAAATTGGGATTTGTACATGCTGGGCTCAGAAATTGGGATGTGAATGTGCCAAGCAGGGTTGTAATAAATTGTTTTTTTTTTTTTTTTTTTTTAATAATTTGGACCGTTTCTCGAGTTATGCATGTCATCCTTGAGAGCGCAAGGGCCATGCTAATCTTCTCTATATCGTTCCAATTTTAACCGATGTCCCGGAGGACGGGATGTAATAAATTGTATCTAAGACCTGTAAATTATTTTTCCGTCCTACAATTTGCCGCCCTGCTTGGCACCCACATGGAGAATGAGCCGCCTACTCACACAGTTGATGTAGGTAGTTCCTCCGGTTGGTTTCCCCATATCGTGAAACCCTATAGAGTAGGTGAGCTGCAGTAGAATACCTCGCTCGATCTTTACCCGTTGCTAAGGGGTGAAAGCGGAAACACGGCCGTGGAATAGTTTTTGGTAGGGACTGATTTGACACGAATAGTTTTTGGTAGGGACTGATTTGACACGAATAGTTTTTGGTAGGGACTGATTTGACAAACAGAATCGTGCTGTACTTGGTTAAGTAACACGTCGTCTTCACAGAGAAGGTTGCAAACAACCAGTGCGGTTGGTTGGGATAAAAGTGATGATGCACTGGGGATTTGCTGGGGAAAAGTAAGACTAGGTAGTGTTGTGCGAGTAAAAGACGTGTACGGAGAAAACTAGCAATCAACAGTGACTGCTGGGGATATTTCGGGATGAATGAATTGGAAAAGCGGATCGATCTCGAGCAATTCTGCCGCCTTTGGAAAATGAAATGTTATGATGATTAGTCAAATGGCTGAGGAAGTCTGGCGGTGACGGTGTCCACTCACTTTGCTTTGGTTTGCGTTTGCGTGATAGGAGCGAACCCAAGAATTGAGTGGAGCAACAACTACACAAAAAAGACAAAGAAAAAGGAGTGGAACAACTATGCAGTAGTATGCACCCCGTTGTGTTTTTTTTTTTCTGACATTTTTCGGAAACTGGATGACAGGTGGTATAATGGTTTTGGAGTGGTGGGGGGACCACAACCAAGTGGCCAGGTGCTAACGGTGCTGCGCTGTGTTCGGACCACCTGGTCTAGCCATCCGGTCTGCCTACGGGTGGTGGTGAATATCTGCACACCGACATGGCAAATTATGGATGGCGTTTGAAACGCACCAGCTAGATGGCGCTAATAGACCTACGTGTGCGGATATGAGCACGCTGAAATTGCAAATGACAGTTTTTGTATGCTGGACTGATATGGCGCAACTCGGGTAAGAACTGACATCACACGGGGGTGTCTGTGTATTCTTCTGACAACGGGGCGAGAAGTAGGGGGAGGGGGGGAAGGAGATCCGGCGCGAATTGCACGCGGTTTGGATGAGGGGAGCTAGATATGTGCGGCTGACGACTTTGGTTGATGGGGCAATCCTCTGGACAAGGTTGGGAGATCAAAGCAATTGCAGTATCTGGGTTGTTGGACCAAGAGGAGGAGGAGGAGGAGGAGGTGGTGGGGCATGCCGATGCTGAGCGCGAGGACAAGGAGGAGAGCGGTAACGGTTGGCAATGCTTGGAACTGAAGAAATCAACGCAGTGAAAGGAATCGATCTGCTTACGTGTTATTCAGCACTGACAAGAGACAAGGATGCGTTGCGCTTGCCCTTCAGCTGGTGCGGTTTCCAGTCCGATTTTACTATATTTTGTTGATATCTCGTGTTGCGCGACTTGGATCGATCCGCGTGATCGTTAACTCAATCAAGTCGCAGTGAGGAATGACGTGGAAGGGGGACGTGTTTCGCGGAGAGCCTTGGGTGGTTCAACGTGGCGTCAGGAAACACGGACCGAGCAATCCCGTTCGCTTTGCGATCTCAACGTTTCGATTAGAGATCGTGTATTGAGGCTTTGTCGTTTTGCTGTAAGCCAACTGCAGCAGCCAGCAGTCAAAAGTGTGGAAGAAGCAGCAAGTGCAGCCCGAGCAGCAGCTGGGGGGAGAAAGAGGACGGCTAACGGAGGAGGGTAAGGGGGAGTGAGATGGCGGGAACGGGCCAGGAGTATGCCGCAAGGAAGAAGGCCAAGGCCTCGCGCAAACGACTCCGAGCGAAGCACGGCGATGTCGGGAATGAGACTAGTGCTGCCAAACGAAGACGCAGAAAGAAGCATCGCAGAGTCTGCGAGGCGATGTGCTACTCCCTGCCGACCCCAGAGAACCCATTTAACGAAGCCGAGCTGAAAGGGGTGAAAACCCCCTCAAGGAAGAGAAAGCCAACACCAGGAGCTATTGAAACGAGCGGTAAGAAGAGCGATGCGAAGAAGGCAGCAGTGACAAGAGGAGGATCGCGCACAGGGAGAGAGAGAGAGGAGGAGGAAGGGGAAGGACTGAGAGTGGGAGAACGAACTCTTCCAGGCAACGGCTGTGGCGATGGTGATGGAGTTTGGGATGGGGATGGGAAGCAGCAGCAGCGGAGGAGCATCTTCCCTCCCTTTAGAAAGAATCTGTGGCCATTTGGCCCTTCTGGAAAAGGTGAATTGCAGGGTATTGACGACAAGAGACTGCCATCGGATTTCCGGCGTTGTTTTTTCATTGCTACAGGTCAAATTAGGTCATACAAAGTGGGGGGGAAGTTGGGGGAAGGGCTAAAAGAGAGGGGCCTGCAGGAAGGAGGGGGGGTGGGAGATGGGGATGTAAAGAAGGGGAAACAGGGCGAGCCTTTGCTATTTGAACGCCGATGTTGGGAAGGATGTCTGAGAGGAAGAGATGTGCTAGGAGTCTTGCCGCCGCCTGCGCAGCGGAGTGTGCTCTTGTTGAACCGTCCCGACCGCAATACTTCCCCGACCATCTCCTCGAACTCGAAGAGGGATCCCTACTCCTCCGTCTCCATGTCTGAGCAGCATGACCCACAGTGCGGGACACTTGGCTTCGCAGAGCGGGAGTCCAGTGGCGTACTGGGTTATCTTCTACCCGCTGTTTTTCATCTTAAGGCGCAGCAGCCGGCAGTGAAGGCGGGAGAGGGACCTATTGCGCTGATTGTGGTGGCCACGGCGGAAAGAGCGCGGGAGGTACGTCGAGTCTGCAAGCCCTTACAAGATGTGATGGGGTTTCGCTGTGTCAGCGTGCATTCGCAGGCACCGATCGGACATCAGATCGAAGGGTTGGGATGCCAAGTGGTGGAGATGGTGGTGGGCACGGCAGCGCGCTTGTCAGAGCTTCTTCGGTGTGAGGGAATCCGACTCGGTCGAGTCTCCTTCTTCGTGCTCCATGATGTAGATGAGCTTTTGCAGACAGCGGATGATCAAAATCCAGCAGCAGAGCAGCTGAGCCAGATCGCTTCCGCTGTTCGTTCAGACAGGCAGGTGGTGTTCTTAAGTCGGAAATTTTCTGTGCCTGTCAATGTCCTGCTGGGGAAGTTGTGGCTTCCAGCCGCCGCTTCATCCAATCCTATAATAGCCCGAGCGGCCAATGAGGTGTCCAATTTGGCCATCGCTGTCGGCGTTACCCAGACAGTTTGTGTTTGTTCTCAAGAGAAGAAGACTGCCAAGATTGCGAGCTTCCTCGGGGAGATTAGAGAGGGAGAGAAGGAGAGTAGGGTGAAGAGCCGCACCGTAGTGCTGACCAGAGGGGAGGAGGTCATCGCTTCTATCGCTAGGGTTTTGAAAAAGGCCAAGCATCGGACCGAACTTGTCACCGAAGCTCAGATCAAAGCCGACCGTCTCTCTGCAATGAAAGCACAAGAAGTAGAAGAAGGCGACGAAGAAGGTGAAGAAGACGTCGACAAACAAGAGGGAATTGATGGTGGTTACGATTCCGATGTTTCTGAGGAAATGGGGGTGCGGCGGCAGCGGCAAGGGGAGCAGGGTGTGAAGAGGAGGACCAAGAAGAAGCAGTGCAGTAGAAGAAAACAGCTGAAGGTGACGAGAGTAGGTGATGATTTTCGGGTCGGCAGAGCTACGGTCCTGATTGCCACAGCTTCGGCACTCTCGAAGCTAGGCATGGATCTTGAAAGTGTCCCTTGTCTTGTGTTCTACGACTTTCCGGGCTCCTTTCAGGAGTACCTTTGTCAAATTAGTAAAGTTGCAAGAAAGACGGCCAGGGCGCGGATACACTCTCTCTTCACAAAGGAAGATGCACTACAGGCTGTTGATCTCGTCGCTCATCTTGAAGAGTGCGGCCAGCTGGTAGATGACAAGCTGCAGAAGATCGCCAACGCTGTTCTCACAGTCAGGAAACAGCAGCAGCAACGGTAGTCATTACAGCAACTAATGAATACAGCAGAACCGAACATATCACCGCAGGTGACACACACTCGGTGGTTTCACAGTACATCCAAACTTGAAAAACAGACTGTGGTCCTGAGAGTGAACGCGGGAGGGGGAAATGCACGGTGTTCAGAAATAGGGTAGGTAACTCAGGGCCAAAGCTACAGGATAGCAACCACAGGACTGTAGATGCTCACAGCTTAACAGTAGTGATCAGTCAATCTACCGGCTTCCTATACCCGTAGTAGGTATAGCTGCATACAGTATTGTAGGTGCACACAGCT
Organism: Chara braunii; assembly: GCA_003427395.1. Taxonomy (NCBI): domain Eukaryota; kingdom Viridiplantae; phylum Streptophyta; class Charophyceae; order Charales; family Characeae; genus Chara; species Chara braunii. The sequence continues at coordinate 1,053,640 of BFEA01000258.1, forward strand.
CAACAGGGCTCAGACAAGCCAGTGATTTCCAATACCATCACTAGAGCTATAGTTGCATGCATCCTAGCAGTGCGCCGACACAATACTGCTTCCCTAAAGGTAGGTAGTCAATCGTAGAGTTGTTGGACCTGCAAGACTGGGTGACCCGGAGGCAAAGATGCAGCTTAGCATCTGCGGGACTATAGGGACACACATCTCAGCAGTGCTCAGATAACCTAGGCGATTCCATACCATCGGCAGGACTACAGAGGCAAACATCTTAGCGGTGCTCAGTCAATTTGTTGGTGTACTTCATTTTGTCAATCACAGGGACGGTGGACCCGCTTTCCAGCAGGTGCTGCTCCCCACCAATAGATGGAGCCTTCCTCGCACGCTCACTTAAGAGGGCTGCTCTTATCACCCCCTTAAGTGGGCTCCTGCCCTGAAGATTCGTGTAAACAACAACAACAACAACAACAACAACGACGACAACAACACACAATGAAACTCATATCCTAACCTATCACTGAAGCTCAGATCCCAGCCTATCACCGAAGCTCAGATTCCAACCTAGCATCGAAACTCAGTTCCTCGAATTATTACCTAAGCCCAGATCCTAACCTATCACCGAACACCAGATCCCAACCTATCACTAAACCTCAGATCCTAACCTATCACTGAAGCTCAGATACCAACCTATCACCGAAGCTCAGATACCAACCTATCACCGAAGCTCAGATACCAACCTACCACCGAGGCTCAGATCCCAACCTATCACCGACGCCCAGTTCCCCAAACTATTACCGATGTTCAGTTCCCCGACCCATTACCGAAGCTCAGATCCCCGACCTATCACCGAAGCTCAGATCCCGGACCTATCATCGTAGATCATAATTGGAGTAGAATGAATGAACTGTCCTTCTCAGGGAGGGACTAGGCCCAAACTTTCCTGGACTGTGTGCTTCTGGCCGTTGATCCTTGTTGTTGTGTTGTTGTAATCTTGTTTTTTTTTTGTGTGTGTGTTGTTGTAGTCTATGGTTGTTCCAGTGATTAAAAAAAAGGATCACAGAGAATATTAGCATGGCCCCTGCGCAAGGATGACATGCATAAACCGGGAAATCGTCCAACTTAAGGAAAAAAAAAAAAAAAACGAATGCACGAAAGTGGTCCCAGCAGGAGGTTAGAGGAGAGGATTAGAGAGTCCATAAACTTTGTATATCCTGCTTTACCCCTCTCGCCCCCAATCACAATCATCATGCAGTTGTTGCGAGTTTTTTTTATCCCTTTCCGGTTGTGGTGCGGGTTGTTTGTCATGGATATGACAAAGGGGTTGGGTTATCGTTGGGTTTATTAAATTTTATTTCCGGTTATGTTTTTTTCCATGGTTGTTGTTCCTCAGTGGGCCTGCTCCTGCTGCTGCTGCTCTTTTTTTTTATGCCCCTCAATGCTACTGTACCTCGTACCATGACTCCTACTGTCGGCCTGTGTATTGTGATCAGTCATCACTCGTTCCATCATCGACTTCTGACTCTTTTAGCTACCGTCTTCCCCTGACTATGAACATGATACATGAATGTGTACAAGCGATCTTTCTGGTCCAGTACATGCATGATGGTTGCTCTGCCCAGCGGTACATGCATGATGGGTGCTGCCCAGAAGTCTAATGACCTTCAGTAGACTCGCAGAATAGGGATTGACATACAGCGGTACGGGTGCGCAGGCCGTAGTTTCTGTTGATATGGTTTTTCATGTTCGGTATACACAACTCCAAGTGTGTGTGTGTGTGTGTGTGAGAGAGAGAGAGAGAGAGGGAGAGAGAGAGAGAGAGAGAGTCCTGCTGCATGGGGGGTGCGCAGGCCGTAGTTTCTGTTGATATGGTTTTTCATGTTCGGTATACACAACTCCAAGTGTGTGTGTGTGTGTGTGTGTGTGTGTGTGAGAGAGAGAGAGAGAGAGAGAGGGAGAGAGAGAGAGAGAGTCCTGCTGCATGGGGCGTGTCAGGGACCGGGAGCACCAGGGAAGGCACTAGCCTCCAAAAAGAAAAAAGAAAAAAAGTGAATGCTCTGTTCGAATATAAGAGTTTGTCCTTTTCAAGATTAAAAAAGCATATGCTTTGTGTTCGAATACAACACATGTATTTCATTTGAAAGTGCTGTTCTATTTGAGAAAAGTGGACTGACTGGTAAACCGCCACTCCCCCTAACAGCCGAAAAACCTCGGCCCTGTGAGTTAGGGCTGGGTTCTACGGAGGGGCGGCGGCCGTTTGTCACCGGTGGGTCCAATCCCGCCATTTGAAAGCCACAACTTTGATGATTTTTTGTGTTCAGAAGAATTCTTTTAAAATTCTGAAAATTTGAGGGTCCGCAGATTAGGTCGTGATCTTTCAAGGGAAGATATCAGAATAAGTAAATAAAATTATTTTGACCGTGAAATAATCACCGCGCCGATTCGGTGCATTTCCATTTTTGCCATTCACCTGGTTTTCTACTCTATGCTACTGGTACCCCTCGTGAAACGGCGCTACCGGTAGGAGGTTTTTTGTGTCGGCGGGAGTGGTGGTGTTCCAGGCCCTGGGGATGTGGAGGATGGTGGCGAATACAGGTCCCAGTTAACCGCATTTGTGAAGGACTGCCCGCTGCCCATAAAAGCCCCTGCCTTCATTTTTAACACCCTTCCAATTACCACTGGCCCTGTACGAACGACTGGTATAATGAACCAAGACAAAAATGACTCAGGTGTATAAAAGCAACCCTAGAGTCTGCGAACTCGGTCGCACCAGGACTTCTTTACTTATTTGCGTCCAGGTCTGGCAGAAATGCGGGCAGATACATTTCAGGTGCGGCCTCAAATACGGTCAGATACATTTAGGATATCGCTATAGTGTAATTGCATGTATACCACCACGAGGGAAGAAGCCACAGGTAGCCCGACTGGCTGCATGTAGAATAATGAATAAAAAAGTGCCCATAAAGTACTCCTGAAAAAAATACAAGCCTTGAAAGTTGTGGAATGACAGTGAAACCACCAGTTCTTGGCCCAGCTATCGGCCGCGGGCGATTCCCGTTAACGCGCTGGTAGTTGCGCGCTTCGGGGCACCGAACCACAACGGCTGGAAGCGCCGGCCAAAAAAAAAAAGAAACGGTTCCCCAGTGGCTCCGCAAAACTTGGTGCGCAGGGGATATCCCAGCTCGGCATCGATAGCTGGGCCAAGTACTGGTGGTTAAAAAAAAAAAAAAAAACCGGAACCTTTCCCACATATGCTGTGGGCAGAAAAAATGGCCCAGCATGGAAAGTGGGCCCCCGATTCATTTGACCAACGGCAAGCCGATCGCGCTTGGCTTTGGTGTCACCCGGCACGGAATATATTTTTGAGCGGTGTCTGAAAAGAAGGTGCAAAAAAATGCGCGAAAGGAAAGCAAGTGCATTTGCCCAGAGAAGCTGGCAGGATATAATCATGACTATTTGTAGCAATGGATGAATCTTCCCAAGTTAAGTGTGCCACGTGGGGAGGGCCATGATCTTTGATTAATGCGAATCTCAGGGGTCTCTGTCTCTCATCATCATAACAACTGTGAGAAACCTTTTGGACTGTTTCTAGTTTTCTTTTGTTTTTTTTACGGCATACTCACATGGAAGTATGGGGGCCTGGGTGGGAGAGCGCACCACGGGATAGGTCCACAGAGTGGCGTAACAGGGGGGCCGAAGCAGCTTGGGTGAGGCAAGGCGGGAGCATTGCGAGCGGGGGCTCGCAGGTGGCAGGCGCCGCCTCTGCTAGGTCACCTTCTCTCGACCTCTTCCATCCCTATCGTTCCTACCGTCTTCACCCGAAAAAAATGCTCGGATATTCGTTTATATCGCCCGGGCGTTATAATCAGTAAATTGGTGGCAACTTCGGTGGGGGCCCAAAATTCAGGAAAAGACAAATCAAAAGGTTCTGCAAAAACAATATGCCGTCCAGAATTGTAATGTCACCATCTTTCGGCTGAGGGTCACTAAGGAATTCTTTATAAACCCGGAAATAAAAAATAAAAACAAAAAATCAACCAAAATATGCCCCTTGCAAGTCAAAACCCCTTTAAATATCCTCTCCGCCCTTTCAAACCCATTTATACTACCTCTACAAAGTACTCCGCCCATGGAACATTTAAATATAACGCCCGGGCATCCTACTCGAATATAAGGCCCGGGGCCAAGTCCCACTAGCAGCGTTGAGTTTCCTCAGTGCCTGAATCTGGACGTGTTTGTTGAAATGTGTGGAAATCGTGTGGAGTTTCCTCAACCACACATCTCCACAAACACGTCTAGATACAGGTGTTGAGGAAATTCAACCATGCTAGTGGGGCGTTCTATTTGAGAAAAAGAGTACGAACGAAAATCTGATCTTTGTAGGGTAAGTTAAATATAACGCACGGGTGTTATGTTCGGGCGAAGAAAGTAGCTATCGGCCTGGACATGGTTAGGCAGGTGGTCTATGAAGAGAGTGCGTTGGGGTGTAGGTGTGGGTTGCTTGTAGGGGAATCTCTAGACTGTAATGGAGCCTGATCAGCTTTCGAAAGCACGTCTGATCTTAGTTACGGAGCCTTGTTTGTGATGCTTTTGGTAAATGACGATTTAGACGCTGATTGTGTGGATGTGATTTTAGTCATCGAGTTGGTACAGGGAGTGACAGGAGTATGATGGAGGCTAGAAAGGTTTACGCTCTTTTGAAACTGTTCTATCTTCTGCTGGTGCTGATGGTTATAGGTAGGGTGTTGACTTGTCGTTGTTTCTTTTCCGCAATTGCCTCTTTGAGCGGTTGCGCCCTATGTCGTCTGTCGTACGTAGTACGAAGGTTTCACCGTGTGAACTCAAACAGTCATAACAACCGTTTTCAGGGAGGCCGATCTTTGATGCATATGCCACAAAAAAATGAGCGAGAAAAACAAAAAAAACAAATGCAGGGTTGTAGAGCTCCAGAAGCTGAAAAAAAAAAAAGGAGCACAAAAACCTCTACGACTGCATCTGCTTAATTTAAATAAAGTCTTTATTTAGGTTTTTATAATAAAAACATCAACGCGAGCAGAAAACGAAAAAGAACAAAAAAGAGTGATTGATTGATCGAGTTAGTGATTGATTGAGGATTGGTTGATTGGTTGGTTGATTGATTGCTTGATTGGATGATTGGAAAAAAAAAATTGCGCGCATCAGCGCACGGCTGTGTGACGGAGGACAAGCGCTCCTCTCTTTGTCTCGCCCGCCGCACGTGTGCGCACGAGGGAGAAAGAGAGTGTGTAAGAGAGAGAAAGGGTGCGTGTGTGCATATGTGTGTGTGCGTGTCCCTCCGCATGTGCACGCATGAGGGAGAAAGAGAGTGTAAGAGAGAGAGAGAGGGTGCGTGTGTGTGTGTGTGTGCATGTGTGTTGTCATATTCGCTACACAGTGTATACACTCAAAAAAGCATGACTGTGCCAGTCTGTTTCGTCTTACTTTCACTGACTCATTAGGAGGTTGACTTTACTCGCACCAACCTTGCAATCCTAGCAGACTGCGGGTCCAAACCCTTGACAGGAACGGTAGTAAGTCTGCGAAACTAATCTGACACAGTCATAAAACCCACTCTACACACCCACTCAGCCATGGACACCCAATGGCATGACCGCTAGTACGGTCCCAATGAACGGAGAGCTTGGCAAGGTCGTGTTGTGAGTTGTGTTTGTGTGTGTGTGCATGAGTGCGTAGTTGTGTGTGTGTGTGTGTGTGCGTGGGTGTGCATGCTTGGGTGTGTGTGTGGGTGGGTGGGTGTGCATGCTTGGGTGTGTGCTGGTGTTGGTGTGCATGTGTGTCTGCACGTGGGTGTGTGTTCGTGTGTGTTTGTGTGTGTGTGTGTGTGTGTGTGTGTGTGTGTGTGTGCACGAACGAAAGGGTTGGGACCCCCTCCCTAAACAATCAATCAATCGCTCAATTAATGATGCGATGTTCTTTTAACATCAATCAATGTTGCGCTTTTTATTTTTTACTTTTATACTACATTGTCTTTTTCCGGGTGACGGGGCACCCAACTTTTGCCCGGATACACCCCTGAGATCAACATTGAAAATTTATTTTGCCGTCTGTGTGAGCGACGAGTTTTCAAAATTCCAGTGAGCTGTTAGAGGAGCGGTACCAGGTGCCGAGAGGGTTCAGACCCGCTGGGTCAAGGTGATCCCTGCATGCTTCCGGAATAGCGTTTATTATCATGTTCCTCTTTTCCTCAACTTGTCTCATAGAGCCGAGTTTTAGTTGAAGTTCTTGTGAGATAAGCCAGCGGTCGCTTGTCGGATTCCAGAGGTTTTTTTATTGCTACTACCCCCCTCTCCATCCAGGTTCGGCCGAAGCTCCCTTTGGTAGTGTCTGCCCTGAGCCACTAGTTGGTTGAGTCGGTTATGTGCGGGTTTTCGAAGATCGGTTCGTTGAGCACTGTTTGTCTTGTGATCGGTTATTCCCACGTGTCTGATCTGAGTCGTCTCCATGCTTTAAACCACCAGTAATTGGCCCAACTATCAGCCACGGAAAAAGGTAGAGTAGAAACGTTTTTAGTTGGATGAATTTGGGCGATCTTGTAGTAGCTTGTACGTTTCCTAAAATCGCGTAGCGTTAACGGCACGACTTTAGGAAGTACTGGTGGTTTAATGATTGGTGTCCAGAACGGAGACTTGATTATTTTTCTTTGATAAGAGTACATTAACATGGCGTTCTAGACATCTTTTGGGCGAGTGAGTTCTCATTCCCTCATTAAAATTTGTTCCCCAAGCAAGATCCACTGCTTTGTTTGTTATGTCGAGCTTCCCCTGATGATCCATCGCACAAGTGTGGCCGCGTTCTGTCTTTCCGGATCTGTTATCCCCAGTCCCGCTTCTTGCCGCGCGGTGATGATTAATTCCCAAGCGACTTTTGAAATGAAGGATTCTTCCTCAGATGCAAAGGGTTTCTACACAAATCTGGCTGCTCGCCTTCTTACCATTGCGCACAATTGTTGTCCCAATTTACGGACTGCTCCTACATACCACAACAAGGATAGGATCGAGACATTAACTACCATGGCCCTGCCAAAGATTGATAGGTGCGGGGCTTTCACCCAAGTGGCTAGTCTATGCAGCACTTTATGAAGCAGCAACCCATCGTGGTCAGCCTTGCTGTCACACAGTGCTATTTGTACCCCTAAAAACCTTTCTGTGCTATTAATCTCCACCTGTCTAATCCCCCAACTGCAACTAGGCGAGTATTGGTTAGACAAAAGAAACAATGATTTGTGTCAATTTATCGATGCCTCAGAGAGTGTCGAATATTCGTCTAGACAGCCTTTGAGCGCTCCCAGGGACTTAGTGTTATTCTTGGATATGGCCAACAAGTCGTCTGCTAAGGCTTTTCTGTAGGAGCAGTCTGTAAACTGGGACAACAAGTCATCTGCCCAGAGACTTAGTGCCATTCTTGGACACTGCCACTTTTTGTGATTAGGGGCTGCCAGGTTCAACTCGGCAAGAGTCGCAGGGCCCTGTCCCTGTAGCCAGGACTGGGACAAAAGAAGAGAGGGCAATGGCAATGTTCTATTCGAATAGTCAGGACGAGACCAAAGCAGGTGCTAACTTTGGGCAAAAAAAAGAAAGTAATGTTTTTCGAATACAAGATTTTTTTCTTTCACAATTCGGATAGAACAAGTGCGCTTCTCATTCGAACACGCAACGCACGTGTGTTTTACTTGAAACCCTTCTATTTTTTATTATTTATTTATTTATTTTGGGAAATTTTCTCTTGCACCCCTTGTATTTTCCATTAATTTGTGTTGCGCCCTTCCGACAACCGATTTACCCTTTCGCGCCCCTCTGACCAGTAGTCAAATTTTCCATGAAATCCTGGTGTCATTTGGGCCTTATATGTTTTTGTAGTGCCCCTACCGGTACCCACATCAAATTTGCATCATGCCCCTACTGGAAAGCCGTTGGGAAAATTTTCGAAATGCCCATACCGGTACCATCGATATATTCAGTGTGCCCCTGTCGTTGTTGAAGGCACTCATGGGAATTTCCACCGGGCCTGGGCGCGAGCTACCGGGCCATGACAAAAATTTGTGAGTGTCCCCATGTTTTTGCCACGCCCTTGCTTGTGTGCTATGACACCACACCCAAGTGTGGCAGTGTATATTTCTATGTTATAGCGGTACATTCATTCGATGTTGCTCATCCTATCGATGGAAGTACCATGAGGTCAATCACGAGGTTGGGGACTTACGTGTTCTCTCTCTCTCTCTCTCTCTCTCTCTCTCTCTCTCTCTC
>BFEA01000258.1:1062011-1086488 GCA_003427395.1 Chara braunii
TCTAGCCGTAGATTCATTCGATTTGCTCATCGTATAGATGAAAGTAGCATGAGGTCCGCGGCAAGGTTGCAGACTAACCTAATCTCTCTCTCTCTCTCTCTCTCTCTCTCTCTCTCTCTCTCTCTCTCTCTCTCTCTCACACACACACACAAACAAACTACCAGGGAAGAGAATGACATGAGCACAGAGCAGAGGAACAGCGACGAGCGAAACGAAGAGGGCGACGAACACTCACCTTGCGATGCTAGGGGGCGGGTGAAAACGAAGAGGACAGTTGGCCTTCACGAGCGTCGGCGCGTCAAGAAAAGTAGCGGTGGCACGTCAACAACAACGGGGTTCGGAATTGAATTCAAATTTCAAGTGCCTCACTGTTGCAGGGGCAGCGCAAGAAGATAGGTGCCCCTTACGAGGGCATATGGCGCAGAGCCCAATGGAATGGGACCGCCAGTTGAGGAAGGGCGTCCTGGAAAGTTGCTCACACTACCGACAGGGGCCTGCCGGAAAGATTTTTAGGCCAAGTGGTGCGACAGGGTAAATCGGCTGTCGGAGGGGCACGACGCACATTCATGGAAAATACAGGGTGCCAGGCAAATTTCCCCTTTTTTTTTACAAAAGAAGGGGGCCCTGAGGGCTTTTTTTTGGCTAATTCTTTAAGCCCAACCAATTCAATTACCTGTCAAATCTGGACAGGATGGCCTTTCAGGCCTTYTTTTATTGTCATTATAGTATTACGGGGAACCCCGTACCAGCCACATCCGTGCTCAAGCCTCCAAAGAGGGAACATGCATGCGGGAGCTGCACCCACCAGCAAGTGCGATACCTGCTACAGCAGGTGGGCCATACTGGCCAGGGGTCAGCCAGATGCATCAGGACCGAGCTTCTTCCATGGGCCCTCCCCTCCGGTCCCCTCCCCCTATGAACATCAGGAGTCTCTGCTCAATGCCACTCGGGGGGACCAACAGTATATCTCTAGGTGGCGGGCGCCAAGCTTGCCTAGGAAGGTGCATGAGGCCAATTGGGATTGAACCCAAGACCTCCTGAATGCCACTTGCATGCCTTACCACTTGAGCTAGGCCGCTGGAGGCCCTGAGGGCTTCATTCATTATGCAACATTCAAGGAAAATACTGGGGGCACAGCCCAGCTCAGATTGGTGTCGGGAATTAATATGTCCAAGAGAAGAATTGGCCGAGTCTAGACCGCTGACCCGAATTATCCACGACCCTGAAGCGACAAATTTGCCTACAAGGCCAACAAAGCCAAACAAAACAATTCTTTTTTTTTTTTTTTTTTAAAAAAGCGCGACGGCTTTGAGATATGATCATTGAGCTGACCGGCCCCAAGCAATTCATTACTAGTTGGTTTTACCTGTCACGTTCCATCATCTGGATTCGAATACAGGTCTGTATTTCAACAGTTCATGGGTGTACCCACTGATCTAGGCTCTTGGGTAAACAAAACAATTCTCGATTTATGCGTGTCATCCTTGCGTAGGGGCCATGCTAATCCTCTCTGTATCGTTCCTGTCCCGAAGGATTCAATGGGCCCTTCTATTCGAGAAATCGAGAAAAGTGGAGTAACTTTCGAGAAAGTCGTTTTTTCCCGAATACAACGCAAATATCTTATGGTCGCGGCGGGACGGCAGACTGCTCTGGCTCTAATATTCAACCAACTTGCCGCGCCAACCGCGTCCACTTCCCTCTTCCTTTTCGGCGCCTCCACCGGCCTCGTCGCCACTCGCCATCCGCCAACATTTTGATTGCATGTGAACATCATTTTGTCCAGATGCATTCGAAATCTTGGCGGATGGCGAGTGGTGCAACCAGGGCCTTACTGTTACCAGATTTTATTCCAAGGATCAAACTATCGGCTGCGAGCCTGCGCCCTCCGCGGTCTTTCTCGGCCCCAGCTATTGATGGCAGCTGGAGCCGAACTCGCTCAGTGGTTATCGCAGCTGCACCCACCGTAGTGTTATCATGCTGCGCTGCGCTGTGCGGGCGGGCGGTCTATGGTAGTACTGCCGGCTTGTCGACTGGGCGCGGCGGGCGGGCGGGCGGTCATGTTGTGTCGATTTGCACGTTTGCACGTGCTGTTCATCCCGCCAAGAGTCCTTGGGGACATCCATTAAAAAAGTAAATAAAATTGGAACGAATCGAGAATGGAAAAGATGAGCATGGCCCTGAAAAAAAAAAAAAAATCCCCTCCCCTCCAAAAAGGTTGCGAGAAGAACCGCGCGCACAGCGCACAGCTACGGAGTAGCTGCGCTGGCATGGCGGAATGCGGCAGCGGAGAGCGCGAGTTGGAGCTGTGCATGAGCGCCGACGGATGCTGAAAAAACAGGCGGGCTGTTTTCAGGCGGGAAGACCATTTTGGATACGGCGTGCTGGGATGAAAACGGCGGGCCGATCTGTGTGTGAACAGCGTCGGAGTTGAAGACACCTGGCTTGTCCTTTCAACATGGCGCTCGTCCTTCAACAGCGGGCGCGCCCTTGATTAGATGGAAGCAGTCGGACAGGAAATACGTGCGGTTTATTTTACGTGTAATAATACAGTAATTGGGTGGAGCACTTCTGCGCGGGAGTTTCTGGGCTGATTGGATGTTCTGCATCGCTGAGGGCGCACTCTATACGCCTGTCAGCTAGTAGCTATCAAATCATCGGAAATCCTCGTCTTCAACGAAATGCCATCGATATTACCCGCGCGCGGAGTCGGCGATTTCCTTCACTCCATGTGTTGATCATTGTGCACCCCTCTGCTGCAAGCGCTCTACGTCGTTTTTCGATCCCAGGTAAGAGGCGCGCCTTCCCTTGTGCCGTCACTCCTGGTGCAATAGCAAGTCAACAAAAAGCAAGCACACACACACACACACAGGGGGAGAGAGAGAGAGAGAGAGAGAGAGAGAGAGAGAGAGAGAGAGAGAGAGAGAGAGAGAGAGAGAGAGAGAGAGNAGAGAGAGAGAGAGAGAGAGAGAGAGAGAGAGAGAGAGAGATGAGACAATTAACCAGTTGTGGTTTCGGGTCGATTACTCTAGTGGAAGGAGGAGGAGGAGGAGGAGGAGGAAGAAGAAGAAGAAGAGGAAGACGTTTGCAGAGATTGCCTACAACTCTGTTGCTGGGTCAGGAGTTCGCAGAGCTCTGTGATTGGTGGAGCGGGATCGCGACAAGGGGAAGAGTGCGCGGGAAGGGAGAGATTGGAGAGATGGGAGAGAGAATGAATAGTCTAATCTCTCCGGAATAGCTTGTCTTTTTCTTGTTTTGTTTTTCATCTCGCGAGGAAGGCGAGCATGAAGATTCCCGCAGATTGACAGCTGAACGGGGTGTGAGTTAATGGATCGGTTTTTGTTTTTTATTTTTTTATTTTTTTTGGGTGGGGACCACGTTTCTGTTGGTTTTCTCTTTTCGTTTTGTGTGAACCTTGACGGGAGTTCCTACTCCTCTCCACCTGATTCTCTCCTTTTTTTTTTCTTTTTTTTCTTCCTGTCTGATCCTCTCTACTGTTCTGCCTCGACGTCTCGTTGATCATAAACCATGATAAAGATGATTACGATCAGTGCGACGACGGAAGGAAGGCGGTAGCAGGGGAGGAGGAGGAGGAGGAGGAGGAGGAGGAGGAGGAGGAGGAGGAGTGATTGCCGCGCTGCGTGTTCTGCGTGGAACGGCTGCCCAACGCCAAAAGCGCCAAAAACAACAGCGAGGAACACGGCTGCCTAGTGTCGGCAAACGCGAACCTTCCCGCTCTCCGTCCCTCGTTTTTGTCTTTCTTCTCTCTCCTCACTCTTCCCTTCTCTCCCTACTCCATGTCCAGCGTGCCTTTCGCTCCGTGGCTTTTTCCTCCTCTCTGTTTTCTTAACCCCCCCCCCCCCGGGTCCCCCTTGTTCGATGCCAACCCCGGTCGACGTAGCCGACACGTGGCCTCGCTTACCGTCTTCCTCCGAGTAGAACGCGCGGTGGTCACTCTCTGCATCTGGACTGGAAGTTGCCTCAACTATAGCTGTACAGCTATAATGACCGTGCGTGTTCTATTCGGGGGAAGATCGTACCCTATCTCCCTGCCATCCTTTCATGTTTCTCTGAGCTTGTTCCCGTCTGTTGCGACTCTGATCCCGACGTGATCCCGACGCGGTGGCAGACACGTCGGGATCTGTTCCTGTTACTCTGATCCCGGCCGTAGGTGCCAGTCGTTCATTACTTTCTTAAGAGAACCAATTATAGGCTTGCCATTACAACAAGCTTAATAGTGTTCATCTGGATTCGAACACGAGTTCCATGTGTGTAGAATGGATAGACATGAGCTGCGTATCCGCCTCCTCCTCCTCCTCCTCTGTTTTTTCTCCTTCTGTTTTTTTTTTCCGTTTTGCTCCTCCTCTCCTTTCCCTGTGTTGAGTCGACGACCACCACGTGGCAGAAGGTTCTGGGAGATCAGGGCGCTTGTGTGGAGGAGGAAGAGGGCATTTCTTCTCGCTCTTCTCTCCCACTTCGCTAGCGGGAATGATGCTCGCTGGCGGGAAATGTCCTTGTTGGCGGGAAACGTTGCATGACGATGTGCCCGACATCCGATTATCATAACATTATCATCATAAAGAGGGGAAATAAATATTACAAATGGAAAACATAATAATTGAAACCTTGGATTAATTATTCCTCCTCTGGAATACCATGTCGATCTACACGTGTTTGCCACGTGGCATGACAGAAAGCAGTCTCCCCCTCCCCTCCTCCCCCTTCCCCCCCCTTCTCCATCGTCATTATCCTTTTCTTCTTCCGCGCATCCCAATCCCGACTTGCCTGCTCTATTCCCATTTTACACATCAACATATCCTTCTTTTTTGTTCTTTTCTTTTTTTTGTTAATATTAACTTACTTTAATAATGTATTTATAATGTATTTATATCCTGCGTATGGTCGTCGCTTAATCATCATCTTCAAAAAATTTACTCAGCCGCGACTCACACTCTTGTCTGCCCCCGAATAGACCGTACGGTCATTATCGATGCATCGGGAACGAAAGTTGCCCCAAATGTGGGCATAATGACTGTACGTTCCATTCGGGGGAAGACGGGTAGTACGCGCACAGATATAGACCAAAGACGAAGCCAATTCGGATGTAATAATAAATACTAGTAAATACGTAAAACGGAATGAACTGGGTTTCGATCTCGTAATCATCTTCTGCAAAGAATCCATCCTCAGCCGGGCCCGCGATCTATTAAGTAATCATCACCATTTTCATATAGTCAATTAGTTGGCCCGGCGCTCAATCATCATCATTTTCAAAGAATCACGTTGCCTCTCCGCGCTTGATCATCATCATCTGCAAAGAATCACTCAGCCGGCCCCGCGCTTCGTTAATCATTAAAAAAAATTCAAATAATCAATCAGCTGGCCCCGCGCTTAATTATCATCATCATCATCATCATCATCATCACAAAAAAATCATGAAAGTACCCTGAGTCCTCACCGAACGTTTACCACCCCAGTCCCGACCTCCGATCCGGGTGCTGACGTGGCCCTGTTTATCCCTCCGTGTGTTTTTCTCCGTCTTTTTCCTTATTTCTTCCTCCCTGCTTACCCGCCCTCTTAGCTCGTCCTCCCTGTTCTCCCCTCCTCCTTATCTCCCCCCAGTCAATGTTTCTTTGCTTGGATGGTTAGCGACGGCCTCGCTATTCTTAATAATCCTCAATTCTTTTTCTTCGGCGTGTTGAGACGTAGCGTGCTGTCTGCCCTTACATTTCCTCCTCCGACGTCTTTTATCTTCTTTCTTCTTCTTTCTTTCTTCTTTTTCTTTCACCCCAGTCCACTTAGCCGTTTGGTTGAGTGCCAGCATCATGACCGGGAGGACGAGTGTTCGATTCTTGGGATCGTCACGAGGAGCGTAAGATTCCATTCTTCTTCTTTCTTCTTCTTTCTTCTTTTCCTTTCTTCTTTCTTCATCTTTCCGTTCTTCTTTCTTCTTCTTTCTTCTTGGAGTGCAGTCGATCGAAACCCGCGTCGGGAAATGTGCGCGTTCTCTGGGACATGTATGCGGGGAGGATTTGTCATAAACAATCTCCGAAGCATGCACGCAAGGCAGTTGCCCCCTGTTTTCACTATTGGTTGAGCGTCCTACTCCTCTTTGGGAGGTGGCGCGTTCGATTCTTGGGATCGGCTCGTGCATGTAGGATACTATTTTTACCTGCGTAGCAACCATCAGTGAGGTCGTACATTGCTTGGTGGCTTTGTCGACGGCCTGTGTGGTCGTGTATGAGTGCGAGATTGTGACTGGTTACACCGGGAGGCGGAGAAATCCTTGCTGGAGTGGGGCTAAGCACTCGTCTTGGAGGTGAATTTTCACCCCAGTCCTGCTTGGGACGTGGCGTGTTCGATTGTTGGGAGCGGCTCATGCGTGTAGGATCCGATTCTTCGTCTTCTTCCTGTTCGTCTTCTCCTGCGTGGTGAGATCAGCTCGGGCGTGTAGGATCCGATTCTTCGTCTTCTTCCTGTTCTTCTCCTGCGTGGTGAGGCTTTGCGTGCTGGATGGGAGGTCAGTTGGTATGCCCCTCTGGGCATGGTAGTGCGGGAAGCCCCCTGAGGATGAGCTGAGCGCAGCACGATAGAAACGTGCTTGCGTCGGTGAACGTGCGCGTAAGTAAGAGACTACTGTAGCATACGCGGCATTGTACTGCTAATCTTGTGAAGCGTGTAAGAAAGGCAGTTTTGGCCCCATTTTTCATTACTCTGCTTCTCCTTCGGTAGCCCCAATCTTGACGTGCGCCTGCCTGGCTTGTTTTCTCGTATTCTTCTTCCCTTTCGGTTCGATTGTTGACGTGGTAGATCTCCTTCGGTAGCTCCAATCTTCGGGCTTGTTGTCTCGTATTCTTCTCTGTCCCCCTCTTTCTATTGGAATGGCGACGTGGTAAACCTCCCGCCGCCTCTGGTCTGCTTTTTTTTCTTTGTCCTTCCCTTTTTCCTCCTCTGGTCTTTTAAAATCGGCTCAGAGACCCAAGACATTGAATCTGTGCTATCTTGAATCGTTCTGAATTGAATCTAATTAATCCGCTATTCAATTGAAGCGAATTGAATTGAATTGAATCTGCTATTGAATTGAAGTACATTAGATTTGATCATTGAATTTGCTATTGAATTTCGATGAATTTGGATCAAACCAAGAGTACCTAATGGTGGTGGTGATGGTGGTGATTGGCGGGGTGAGTCAGGCGGAGGGGGATTGCTGACGAGGTGATTCAAACCTCGACTTTCGCTAGATCACAGTGAGAGTGATAACGATGATGATGATGATGACGCAAAGGTCATGATGATGATGCGAAGGTGATGGTGATGATGATGATGATGATGATGATGATGATGGGTAAGGACGAAAGTAGGGTGCACTGCAAGAAAATGGCGGGAAAATTAGGATTACCATGATGATTACGATGGGATGGACATTAATGATGATGATGATGATGATGATGATGATGATGATGCGGGGATATTAATAGTGATGATGATCATGGATAATGGCGGACGAAAGGTGCACTGGAAGAAGAGGGGTTAAAAAAAAAAGAGACGTTACCAAAAACGATGATGATGATGATGATGATGATGATGAGGAGGAGGAGGAGGAGTAGGAGGAGTAGGAGGAGGAGAAGGGGGAGCGTAAGGTGCATTGCAAGAAAAAGGGTTGGAAATCGAAAGAACATGAGCATCATTTTCGTTTCCTCCCTGCTACATACGTATTTCCCTCCTTACACCTCCCCAACCCTCCTCGACTCTCATTGCCCCCAAGTCGCTAATGACCTTGGGGGGAATCGTTTGGAAGACAGTGATTCCGCCTTCTAAACAAAAAGAGGAAAGAAGAGAAAAGAATTAGTGTTTTTTCCTCTAATGTACCTCGGGATTTTCCATATTTGTTTTGGACTCCCACCATGCTTCATTCATCTCGGCCAGCTCATCCACCCCGGTCGTTTCTTTTAATTACGTTTCGTTGTATGCAGTGGATAAGGTCAAGAGGGGAATGAAAAAAAAAAAAAAAAAAGGGTGAAGAGGGGAATTGATCAGCAGTGGATAATGTAAGAGGGGTGTGTGCTCGAAGCGTGTCGAAAGTGGTTCGGCTCTTTTTTTTTTTTTTTTTTTTTTTGTTGACGTGGATGTGTTGACGTGCTTGCTATACACACAACTCCGTAAAAGAAGCGTGACTGTGCCAGACTGTTTCGTCGGACTTTCGTTGACTCGTTGACTCATTGACTAGTCAGAGGCAAGATATGTTTGACTGATAGGCAAAGCTCTTCCCGACGAGGTTTTCTTTGTGTGGGTGTGGGTGTGGGTGTGTAGGATTTATTTGCTGGAATGGCTGTGTGTTAGTGGGTGCTTGTTTTTAAATATCCTTGTTTTTCCTATTCATGGGAGTTGTGGGTAGGATAGGTCGCATACACACATATATATGACGATATATAAAGACATATGTAAAACGAAGAAAATGAAGAAGAAGAAGAAGAAGTAGAAGAAAGAGAATGTAGAAGAAGAAGAAGAAGGGGAAGAAGAAAAAGAAGGAAAAAAAGAAGGAAAAAAAAAGGAAAAAAAGAAGGAAAAAAAGAAGAAATTGCCGAAGAAAAGAAAAAAAGATGGGGTGTGTCATTTGCTTTGTTTGACTGATAGGCCTTCCTCTTCCCTTTTCCTTTCTTTGACTGAATCCCTTTCTCTTTCTCTTTCTCTTGCCTCTGTGAGGTTTCGTTTCCTCCTCCTTTTCTTTACCTCTTTCCCTTTTGGCTGCATGCAAGTGGGCCCTTGTGACACACGGGGATAGGGGCAGCCGGCGCTCAATCTGTCATCCACGTGGCCGGCCTTGTACGTAAGAGGTGATGAACAGGCGGAGCTTTCCTTACATACTTCTTTCCTTTTTCTGTTTTTTTTTTTTTTTTTTTTTTCGCCCTTGCGCTCCGATACACGGTGTGACGATATATGTACATCTATTTATATTTATTTTTTTTAGCGTATAATGGGTTAATGAACTTTAATCCATGTGGTTGCATATGGATTTGAACTCATGATCCCTCCCTGCCTGTTCAGTGAACAGGTACGTGTGTACCATCCGCCCGTGTGCGGTGGCTGGGTGTGTGTCACGTGGATGAATGCCATTCGGACCCTATCCGTTTGAATGTTATCCAGCCACGTGGCTGAACCTCCTTTGCAGGTGTGCCTCATAGGTTCATATGTTCATACCCAAATCTTTCTCGGGCGTTTTATCTTTTCCCGCGCGCGGGATGTGATATGCTACCTCCTTATCCTTATCTTATCGTTATCTTATCGTTATCTTATCCTTATCTTATCCTTATCCGTTTGCTTGTGAATCTGGTGAGATGTACTTTGTTGTGGTCATTCTCTCTTTTTCTAATTAATGGTGTCCGTCATATGCAGATCTTCCTTAGGCCAATCCTGATCTTTTTATCCTTAATCTATTTGTACCTTTATCCATTTATATTTATATCTTTTTTATCCATTTGTTTGTGTTGATTGGTATTACAGGTGGGAGCGGACCTGGACCTAAGGCTGGGCAAGGGGCGCATTGGCGCGCTTTACCATTTGCTGCTAGTGCCTTTTGGCCATTTCTCGTGCTGTTGGCGTGGTTTATAATACGTGCAGCTTGCCGCGTGCAAGCAGGAGGGGTGTTGTGGGAAGCTTCTCTTATCTTTATCCATTTGTTGGTGCACATACGTTCAGCTTCCTACATGCAAGGAGAAGGGGTGTCGTGAGGGGGCATCTCTCTCTCACTCACCTTCCTCCCATTCGTTGTCTGCTGCCCTGCCGTGATGATGAATATCAAATCGACGGCTCCTGGGGGCCCTCTGGCACACCTGCAAAGGAGGTTGAATGATTGTTCCAGGCCTCAGACCCATCAAGACTTCGAAGATTGGCTTTATCCCATCCAAAAGGTCTTCGATGACGCTTTGTTGCATGGACAGCTGGCCCTAGAGGAACTGGCCTTACCTGTGCAGAAGAGTCTCAACGAATTCAAGAAGAAAACTCAGGCAAGTCCGGATTACACACAAACATCCACACACTACGTCCTGATGCAATGCACACAAACCTCCTGATGAGTCCGACAAAATAGTGCAATGAATTGCAGTGTTTTCGTTAGTCTGTCACGACCCCCGTTTTTTGTGTTGTGTTTAGTGAACACATGACGCTCGCACATAAACTCTCTCTCTCTCACACACACACACACACACACACACACACACACACACACACACACATGTAAAGATTCACCCATGGTTTCATTGACCAATTTGTGAAAATCGTTCTCAAACAGGTCGTGGTTGGATCAATCAATTAATGAATGAATCAATCAGTGCGGGCATGCATGGATAAATCTTCAGAACCTGCGACTCACAGAACGAACAACAGACACAGAACCAGTTCTCTCTCTCTCTCTCTCTCTCTCTCTCTCTCTCTCTGTGATTTGTGCTTGTGCAGTGCCTGGGCAATTGCCGGTTAGCAATTGGTTCTCTCTCTGTCTCTCTGATGAAAGTCGTGCGAGTGATTCTCTAAAAACTCTCGTGCCTTGATGAAAGTCGTGCATGTGCAGAAACCATTTTTTGGAGGGAGTCTGAAATAGTGACGGTGGCATTCTCAGACAGGCTATTCCTGCGCTGATATGAAAATGCACAGCAGTGCTGATGGGGACAGCCGGCGATGGCATATATGGCTCTGCTAATGGTGACAGCAGTGGATTGACTTGTTGCAAAAATGCGACATTGCAAGCTGATCGATAAAATGGATTGTCATCACAGGGGACCCTATTACTACCCTGCTACCCAGCCCATGTGGCTGATTCCTACACACAATGTCAAACATGTTGTTGTTTATAAGCAGATCACGAGTTCGGATCCATGTGCAATCACGTGAAAACAACAACGTTACGGCCTACGTCCTCCCTGCTCTGCCACAGAGCGGGGGGGACAGACCTGCCACAAAGCCCATGTGTCACACATGCAATTGTTTGGAAGCAGTTCAAGAGCTCGAATCCGTGTGGAATCAGGTGGTAACAATAACGTTAGAGCCTATGCCCTCCCTGCTCTGCTACAGAGCAGCGGGGGGGAGCGGAGCGGGGTGGACAGTCGAGTGATCTATGATGTAGGAAGCATGCCGACTGTTGTCTATGGCAGGAGATGTGTAGGTATGATTAGTGTCCTGCACACAATGTCACAAATGCAGTTGTTCGTAAGCAGATCATGAGTTCAAACCCGTATGGAATCTGCTGAAAACAAGGACGTTAGGGGCTACGTCCTCCTGGCTCTGCAACAGTGTGGGGTGGACAACGAGTTATCAGTCTACGGTGTAGAGGAGCACACAGACTGTCGTCTCACGGAGTAGATTTGTAGTGTGGGTATGATTAGGGAGGAAATCGTCCACATATGCTTAAAACAAGGACGTTAGGGGCTACGTCCTCCTGGCTCTGCAACAGTGCGGGGTCGACAACGAGTTATCAGTCTACGGTGTAGAGGAGCACGCAGACTGTCGTGTCACGGAGGAGATCTGTAGTGTGGGTATGATTAGGGAGGAAATCGTCCACATAAATGAATCCTGGTGTGAATTAAGACCCCAAGAAAAGAAGGGAAAATAAATCCCTTCTCTGCTGTGGCACAGAGGGGGACGGACGAGCGACCTACGACGTGAAGGGCCATGCAGACGTTCTTCTCACCCTGGAGATCTGTAATGTAACATGGCAGAAAAAAATCATCATCGGCACACAGGAATCATGGTACTAACAGTGACGCCAACAAAAAGTAAAGAGGAAAAGGAAAACCAAAACACCTGACCCATGACATTGCAGAGGACCATGCAGACGTTATTCTCACGCTGGAGATCTACAATGTGTCATCACATAGGAAATGATCAACGCGACAACGGGGATACGTGACACAGAGGACCATGCAGACGTTATTCTCACGCTGGAGATCTACAATGTGTCATCACATAGGAAATGATCAACACGACAACGGGGATACGTGACACTGTATAATCCACACCATCGTCTTCCTCCGTTTCCCATTGCTCGGACGCGTGTGGGATCGAGAGCCTTGTGTACAGGAGTAGTATGCCGCTTGCCATTGCTCAGATGCGTGCAGGATGATTGCAGGAGAATTGTAGCGTATTGCTGCGTGAAATAAATCATGAATACAAAGGATCGGGTCTGAACTCTGGCACCATTGCCTGCCTTCAGTTCTCAATGGGGCATGAGCAAAGCCCATGTAATGACTAGAACAATAGATTATTGTGCAATGCTCACAGAGGCGAGTGGGTGATGCTCATCGCTTTCACCAGACGGGCATGATGCAGCTCGATCTTGCAGGGTCCCCTTTGCAATGTGCACGGCATCGATGGCGAATCCCTGCTGATACAGGTACGATTAATTTGTGTCGTAAGTTTTGCCTTCCGTCTCTACGCAGCACAGATACCCATCAAGTTGCAGCGTGATTGGCAGAGATGGAGGGTGTGGCCGCTGCTATGTGGCTACGGCAAGGATGAGGGGCCTTGGTCCACTACTTGGCAAATGTGAAAAAGGCCCGAAAGGGCGAATTTATCCTTCCACTTTCCATTTATGAACTAGTGGAACGATGGCCCTATGGCTCTGATGGTGATGGCGGGGTGTGTTCCTGCGCGGGGAGCGCGTTGCGCATGTGGCCAAGTGTTGCAGCAGTATGTAGACAACAGAGATCTACAGTCTTCCCCCGAATACAGCGCACGGTCATTATAGGCGAATTTGGTCTATCTCGCAGTCTAAATTCAGCTATAATGACCGTACGTTGTATTCGGGGGAAGACTGTAGGGAGAAGAGGAGGAATTCCTAATCAGATCTGGAAAAGAGTGGCAATGAAATCTAGTAGAGATGCTGTATGATGAAATCAGAGCCAGGGGGGGTGGACCAGAGTCTTGTACCTCATGGGCATGATCATCGTCCGTTGTTGCACTGGATCTGTGAATTTGTATTCACACCCTGGTCATGTCCCTACACACTCCCTCCGCCCCCACCCTGCAAAAAACGAAGAAAAAAGGCCCATGCGAACTCGCCCCCATGTTGGTGGTAGAAATGAGAAAAGCTTATGACTTCGTCAGGAAGGTTGGGAATTCTCATTTGTATGAACTGCACAGTGGTTGAGTTATGAACTGGTGACTGGTCGGTAGACGACTCATGAACTGCAGACTCCGCACTCTTCATTGAGATGCAACCTCAGAGTGGCAGCTGTCCTCCAGTGGGTGAATGCCCAATTTGCCAACTCTTTGGTGAGAGTTGAACTCCCTACAGTAGTTGCTGAAGGCAATGATGATGAACTTGTGGAATTCAGATGCATGTGAGTTTAGACCACCAGTACACAGCCTCAGTCTTGTAGAAAATCATGAGTTGCCATCTCCCGAAATTTGCGCGGCTCGGAGCTACTGGTCCGCAACGGCTGGCAGCGCCAGCCAAGAAATAAAAGAACGGCACCGCTGGCTGCTCGGAAAAGCTTGATGCGAAGTGCAGTGCCACGGGTGTATTGGTGGTTTATGCGTCATCGGATCAAGCATGATGAGGTAGAGGATGGATGCTCTTAGGGGGAGAGAAGTTAGAGGGGAGAGAGAAATCACAAAGGGAAAGAGTTGCAGATAGGTCTGCATATGGATGTGCTGGGATCCACTTGCAGAGGCCAAATGCAGGCGAGGTTGATGTGACTGCAAGCATCATCGCATCGAGCATGAGGAGGGAGAATGGTTGTAGAAAGAGATTTGGCGGGTCGGCGGGGGGGAGCTCAGAAATGGCAAGGGAAAAAGTGTTTTCTCATGGTTGCTGGGCACCTGTCGTTCATCTCTTGCTCACGGAGAGGGGCAGACAGATCTGCCGCGCTGTGGTTGTGCTGTGCTGGCACAGGACTTCACCTGAATAGAATGCATGGCTGTTATAGCTGTATTTGGGGCACCTTTTAGTCTAGATACAGAGATAATGACCGTGCGACGTGCGTACTATTTGGGTAGAGACGGTAGTGTTTGGCTCCATTAGACTGGACCATTGAGTGGTGTAGGGGTATAGGCTGAGGGTGATGGCGTCCCACTACTACCTGTATCTCGGGCAACTTTCAGTTTAGATACCGAGAAACTAGAATAGCACTACCGTCTTCACCAGAAAATAACGCCCCGGGGTTGTATTCGAATATAACACCCGGTGAGCATTATATTTGGTAACTTGGTGGCATTTTTTTTTTTTTTTTTTTTTTTTTTGGAAAGAAGTCATCTTTATTAAAGTTTATTTCCAATTGATAAAAGATCGAGGCCGGGGCCTCACAATTCAACCCGAAGTAGCCATAGAATCAAACATACTGGAAACCGGGTCCAGTGTCCCATACCTACTCACCTTCTCAATAATCTCTCGTCTCAAAAAAACCTTGAGGCGCTGTTAAAAAGGGCTATTGTATGACATATCTTGTAATTTTCCTGACTCTGTCCACATCTACACGTCTCTTTATTTCCTATACTGTACCAACTGCTACCATTCTCAGACATTTAATACCTGTCCCAAAGAAGCCACCACGGAGAAACTTCTAATCTACTGATCTATTTCGGAGTCACCTTTCCCTTATGACTGACCTCCAAGCCTGAACCTCAAAGATGCAGTCTTCCCTGGACTGGTTGGTGATAATTTTGGTGGGGCCCCCCCCAAAAAAAAAAAAAAAAAAAAAACTGTAAAAAAAGATATGTTGTCTACAATTGGTACGCAACCAACTTTTGGCGGAGGGTCACTTCAGAATTCCTTACAAACCCGGAAATAGAAAAAGACAACAATAAATCAAACCAAAACATACCCCTTGGAAGTCAACCTCCCCCTCAATTCCCTTTAGAACCCATGTATACCCCCCTTCCCCCCCTTTAAAACCGATGGCACATTCAAATATAACGCCTGTCCGTTTTATTCGGACATAACGCCCGGCCGTTATATTCAAATGGGCGTTCTATTTGAAACAAAGAGTAAAAGTGAGTAAAAACAAAGATCTGATTTTTGTAGTGCAAGTTGAATATAAGGCCTGGACGTTATTTTCGGGTAAAAACGGTAGGATGAGAGTAGCGGGACGCCATCACCCTCGGGACTTATTGATGAGGTCTTCAATTTTGTAGAACTGGAATGAACTCTACCGTAGCCCCTGGATTTGATTTCTTGATAGGACATTTGCCGACCGGCCCAGTTGAAACGGTTTTCACCTTTACGGTAGCAGTTGCTGTCCCCAGGGCTCAATCCCCAGACCTCGCCCTTAACCGTGTACAGTATCAGTGCCCTGTGTGTGTTTGAACCCGCGACCTGTGTCTTGGAGGTCGCCTGTTTGCTGGTTATAGGTAGTCTGGTCGTTGGGTTTCGATCCGTAGGTCTGTCGAGTAGGAGTCCTCACTGAGTAGGGGTCGTAGCTGCTACAGTCCTGAACGGTCAGAGTTGTAGCTGCTACAGTCCCGAGAGGTCAAGTCTACAAGCTTCCGGAAGGTCCGGAAGTGACCTTTCGTAGGGTCCTAAGAGTCAGCCTAGGGGCACATGGGCAAGTGGACATTCCAACCTCGCTTAGTCAGCGGTACCCAGTCCCGGTCGCACTTTGTCAAGTCAGCAAGTACCATGTGGGACTGTGTGCACCCTGGGCCCAGGGTCCAAGGGCAGACCATTGACAATCCGAAGTATTAATCAAGAGGCAGCGTCAAGTCATCATTCATTCTGCCTGTGAGCCATGCGGAAGCGCTGCCTGAGCGTCTTGTGCAAGGGGGAGGTCTGCAGGTGCCCAAGGGAGAAGAGGACTAAGAGGAGGAAGATCGGCCATAACTGATAGATGTTAGTGTATGAGGAGGACGGTGCCCATAGCCACCACGTCAGCAGGATAGATGTTAGTGTGTGATTGAGTTGTGTGTGTGTGTACGTGTCGGGACATCCAGGGAGATCCAGTGTGTGTGTACGAACAAGCGCTGAGAGTGCAAGTGTCAGCCATAGCTCGCCAGGACAAGTTTGAATCTGAGTTGTGTTCTTGGCTTCATCATCTCTGAGCTTTGTGTGGGCGCTACAGTCTTCCCCCGAACACAACACACCCTTATTTTGGCTGTATCTGGCCGGAAATATAGCTTGTTTACATTCATTTTTAGGGTGCGTTATGTTCGGGAGAAGACGGTAGTCGCCAACTTGATCGTCATCTGTTTGTATGCATGCTGAAGGTTGAAATCGACCAGTCTGGTTGCACAGCACTTTGATATACTCAGATGCATTTTCCTTTCCTCTTCTTTCCCAAGGAAGGGAACAACTCAGAATATTGTGGTGTGCAGCGGGATTTGAATTCTTGATCTTTTTATCAATAGTAGCATGTGTGCAGCATTTGCACACAACTGCAATTTCCGCAACCTATCGAGACAGAAGCTCCCCTCGATGCTGTGAAAAAGGCCTTCCCTCCCTCCCTCCCTCCCTCCCTCCCTCTCTCTATAAGACCTACCAACCACCCTGTTATGTTCATTCACTCTGAGTTGAGCAGTTAGCAAGCACGTCTGTGGACTGGCGCCGCACACTGAGTTATGGAGTGTGGTGCGCTGCGGAATGAGCTGCGGGATGGTACACTCATATAACTACTGGTGAAGAGATCAGTAGTCCAAGTCTGAGTCGAGCCTTCCCCCTGGCCCCCCTGCCCACTGCATCCCGTGTGTAAAACAAAGGCAAATTTTTGGAAAACAAAAAAAGGGAAGTATCATTGTTGCGTGCTTCCTGTTTCTGGAGGACTGCCAACACCGTTGCGCTTCGGGGCCATTGCCTGTCCCTTTGGGCTTCCTCATATCAAGGCTTGTTCAGCTGCTTCCAGCTCCAGGTTAGCGGCAATGAGTGTCTGACTGGTTTTTGAGTGCCGGGGTTGCCTGGTCGGACCGCCTAGGTACCAAACAGGTATCCCTATCTGAGTCTTTGCGCAGGCCTCTCTGGCCGGACCCTCCAATCAGGTGTGGGTCAGGCTCGGGAGAGAAGTTCCAAGCAGGTCTGTATTTGTCTGTTCGCTTACAGCGAAGCGCTTTTCGACTCTTTGCCTCTTGTCTCCGACTTGTTGCCTAGGCCTGTCTGTCTGGCTGGACCTTCTCGTCAGGTCTGGGTTAGGGCCAGGATAAAATTTCCAAGCGGGTGTGTATTATCTGTCTGTCGACAGCAAAGTGTTTTCCAACTCTTTGCCTCTCTGTTTCTGACTCTTTGCCCTGGCCTGTCTGGCCAGACCTTCCTGGGTCAGACTTGGGAGAAAAGTCCCAAGGAGGTCTATCTTTGTCTGTCCCCGGACAGCGAAGCGTTTTCTGACTCTTTGCCCACACCTGGGTGGATCTTGTGGTCTTGTCTGGGTTAGTGTCAGGAAGAAATTTCCTAAATAGGTATGCCTAGTGTCTGCCTGCCAACAGCAGATGGCTTCACAACTCTTTGCCCAGGCCTGACGGGCGGGACCTTTCGAACAGGTTCGGGTCAGGGTTGGTTAAAAGGTTGCAAACAGGGTTGAGTAAAAGGTGCTCTGTGTTTGTCCACCAACAGCAGACACTTTTATAGTAAATTTATACTGCTTTGCCCAGGCTTGTTTGGCCGGACCTTCCGGACTGGTCCAGCCTACCTTCTTCACAGAATACAAGTTATTATACAACGTACATCGTACGGTCATTACTGCTGTAAGCTACAATGACTGTACGTCGTATTGGGGTGAAGAAGGTAGGGTCAGGAAACAGGTTCCAAACAGGTCTTCCGGTGTCTGTCGACCAACAGCCGACAGTTTTGTCACCGTTTGCCAAAAAGCCCGGTTGGATGGTCTGGTCTGCCCTTCTGGACCGTTGGCCAATCGTCTAGTTCAGCTACATAGATCCAGTCAGAATATCGGCCAGATACATGGGAAAGTCCTTGTGCAAGTATGTCGGCTAGTCTGCGTTGATCCATTGGGTCATCCAGAAAGTCATCTAGAATGCTCGATGTTTTGTCTGTTTTGTCTTTTGCAGAGAAGTGCCAGGCATTTCCCTCGTCTTGGGCTACACTCACACTAGCACTCCTTGATGTATCTGACCGCAGTTGCGGTTGGACCTGTACGTATCGGACTGTAATCACGTCCAGAAATCAGAAGAAAAAGTCGTAGTGTGAATATGCCCTTATTCTATTCAGTAGTATTGGTTGTGAAACCATTTCAGACTCTATCTTCGGCTCCTTTTTCTTTGTCGTCTGGAATTGGCTGCTGTTTTTCTATTAGTAAACAGGGTGCACTGCTTTTCTCCAATTTTTATCCTTGCCAGTACTCAGCAGTTCCTTTGTAGATTTTCGTTCTACTGTGCATGCTCCATTCGTAGATTTTCGTTCTACTGTGCATATTCTCCATCTTAGTTTCTTTAAGTCTAGGCAGGTTTCCACCTCTTCAGCCTCCTCTCTGGGGTTGAGGTCCTGAGAGCCGTGCAGTTATGTTGCTTTCAAGATGAGTATGTGATGCAGAATCGTGCTGTTATATTGCTTTGTTGACGATTATGTTGTGCCAACACATCGCAGTTCTCAAGGCAAAGGACGTGGGCAACCACTCCTCCGTACTATGTCCATAGTGATCAGAGGTTTTGTTTGTGCATATGCCGATTGAACTGTACCTGCATGCTCACAGAATGGTGTGGCACAGGAATTTACCATGTGGATTGTGCTTGATCTGTGTGTGTGCACTTGCTGTGCATGCATGTGAGACACACACACACACACACACACACACACACACACACACACACACACACAGAGAGAGAGAGATTGAGAGATTTGTACTTTCCTCTGAGCTGTGCTCATTTCACGGTCCTTGAATTTCCCTTGGATAACTTGCCTGTGCAGAATGCCTGGGGGAACCTGACTGGCATTTTTGAGCGGGAGGATGGTGAGAGATCGAGATGCCCACGATGCAAGGGTTCAGGCCTCCTCCAGAAAGAATCTCCGCTTGGATGGAATAGTCCGCTGCTAAGTGGGGGTGAACCATGCTGGTTTTGCGAAGGGTGAGTGTGGGAGTCTACCCCATAACAGTAGTGTGTGTCTTCTCTGCTTCGTCTCTGCATCCTTGTTCTAGAACTCCCACCCTCCCTCTCTCTCTCCCTCCCTCTCTCTCTCCCTCCTCTCTCTCTCTCTCTCTCTCACACACTGCACCAATGGAATGCCATGCACATTATCCTACCGACATCCCCGTCTGTTTGTAATACACATACATGGCCATTCCCTCCTCATACCTGATAGGCATAGAAATGGGAGAGGTGAAACCGTGAAAGAAGAAACAAAAGAGAGACCATGGAACAGCAGAAGCCGAAAATCTTATTAAGTTTGCTTCATGCTATCTGTTCTTCCCTACATTTCCTTTACAAAGTGCAGTCTTTCAGTCGGTAGACGTGTGACACACAATACTTTCTCTTTCTTCAGGAATTGGATAAAGAGCATCGAATGATTACCGATAATAGAAAAAGAGAACAAAACAGCATTGAATGATCCTGATAAAGCAGGCAGGTTGGGCAAAATGAGCCTGTTATGAATGGTGGTAGATTTGAACTTGGCACCTCAACCACCAGTACTGGGGAGGCCTTCCTAAGTTTTCTTCAGTATACTCAGTGACTGTTATTCTGATAGTGGACCAGTCTGCCTGCAGCTGGATTGGTACGTGCTCAACGGGAGGAAAATTTCTTGAGGGAAGAAAATCACCTTTCCGTGGCTAGTGGTGTAAGAAGATGAAGTAATGGATGAAGTAAATATGAGTCTAGGAAAATTCAAAATAGTGCATGACGTCTGCAAATTGGACGGGTGAAGTCGCACTTGTCTACAGTCAGAGATGACGAATCCAGTGGGAAAAATAAAATGAATAAATAAAAATTGACAATTGGCTGGGTAGTTGGAACCTCACCCCCTCTCAAATGTAATATGCCCTTTTTCTTTCCCTCTCAAAAATAGGTTATGGCCTTAAAGCACCAGTACATGGGCACCTTGGCCGAGGGCCTGACACGTCAAATTCTGGAGGCGCGAAACGAAAATGTGATCGCCGGTCGAATTTATCAACGGTGGGCCCAGCGTTTGACGTCTCGGCCTCACTCGTTTTCTTGTGGCGACGAGTCTCGAACTGCAAGGCTGGGGCCGTGTCGTCATCCAGGTGACTGACCCCAGGTAACTCAGAGCTAATTTTTTCAGTCGTCTGATCCCAATAAAATTTTAAATTGATAACTGCCTTTAATCTTCTATTATATTGTTGCAAAATAGAAGATTGTAATAATATGAAATTCTAATAAATAGTCAATTTTGATTGAATTTTTGAAATTTTGTTATTTCTTCATCTTTTTATTCTTATTGATGTAAAATAGTACAAATAAAAGAACATCTATGATTCAAACTCAGGTACCAAAGAGCCTAGCTCAGTTGGTACGCCAAAGAACTGTTGAAATAAAGGCCCAAGTTCTTGATTCCTATGGACCAAGATGTATGCGATGAAATAAGTCCAAATTACCTGGGGCAGTGAACTGAATTGGAATCAGATTACGGCTCCCCATTTTTTACGAAAAAAAAAAGAAATGAAGCAAGAAAGACCAGCAGGCTTCGATGTACGTTTTCTTCTTTGCAATCCCGCCCCCTCCCCCCAACCCCTGGAGTTAGGGGTCCCGCTTGGCATGGGTCCAGGGCCGAAAACCCTGGTTGAGGGTGAGATGAGACGTGCGTTTGATTTTGTAATTTGGCATGACACGTGTGTGTTGGGGGTCCGTGGCCAGGGTTGGACGAGCCTGGTCGGGGGAAAACGAGCTTTGTGGTTGGTTTGCAGTTTTGCATGATGCAGGTCTATTTAACCACGGTGTTCCCCGCTGAATGCTTTGTTGGACGAGCCTGGTCGGGGGAAAACGAGCTTTGTGGTTGGTTTGCAGTTTTGCATGATGCAGGGCTATTTGACCACGGTGTTCCCCGCTGAATGCTTTCTCCTTTTTGGTGCGGCATTTTGTGTTGTCACTGTTGTGTCAGTAGTAGATTACCAACTTGTGCCTTGTGAATGCTTTCTCCTCTCTTTCTGGTGCAGTATTGGTGTTATGCCGATTGTAGATCTCAGCGGTTACCTGGTGGCAAGATCACCAACACGCTTCCGAACTCGGGACCCCCCACCAAAGTCGCCACGAAGGGATGTGGACGTGCGGTTGCATTTGGGAAAGTTCCCGGGCTCTCGGTGTAAATTGCGGACTCTGCGTGTTGCTGGGGGTATAAAGCAACTTCTGTTTGATCCTTTGCGTGTTCCACGATGGCTGCTGGAAGCTGATCCAGATGCTGCACCCCATTGGCGCGCATCCCCGCCCATAGTTCGCAAGCTGGCAGCTCCGGAATGGCGCAGGCTGTGGCCATCTGCGGGTTCAGGCTCACGAACATCAACAGGAAGCTCTACTCCAGTGTCAACGCGTGGAGCTGGGAGTGCTGGTAGTACCCAGAGTCGGCATCCGCAATCACAACAGGCATTGTCTTCAAGAGGAGGAACCCCTGCTGGCGGTAGTGGTGGAGCTACTTCAGGTTCGCAACAACAGAAAAGGAGGACACCCGTTAGAACTCCGTCGCCCAGAAGATGCTTACCCCCTTGTACACCAAAAGGGGAGGAAGTTGCTACCCCCCGAACTCTTTCCCATCCACAAAGACCATGTCAACCCTCTGCGTGTACTCCCAGCCGTATCCGCACTCGACCACCTGCAGTGAATTGCTTTACGAGTGGCGGAATCCAGAGCAACATTGTGGGGCCCTCTTCCCCTACCTACAGTGGCACGCCTGGACCGCTCACCCACTGTGTGCGTCCGGAGCGCATGGGTCGAAGTAGCTATGGCCGTGTGGCACCTGCTTGTAGTAGCGATTCTGAGGATCCGGAGGGTTTGGATTTTCTCTCGGAAGGGGGGGGATGGTCCCCGCGTGGACCCTCGTCACCTCGGACACCGACCAGCCGTGGTGGACGTACACCAAGGCGTGAAAGGAACAGAATACGGGAGAAGGCAGAAAGAGATGCAATTGAAAGGGCCAAGCGGATCACGTCCAGGCTGGTTGTGACTCCTGTACAAAGGCAAATGGATGAGCAGTTAGGAAGTGACCTTGTCATCGAAATCGGTGATGGGCGTGGAGCTGGGCTTGCTGGGGAGGGTTCAGTGGGTTCATTGCATGTCAATGATGGTGGTAAAGAGGGCTTGGCCAGATCTCAAAGCGGGAATAGTAGGGGCTCCCCCATGGTGGATTCTTCTTTGAAAGGAACAACAACGACAACAACAACAACAACAACAACAACAACAACAACAACAACAACAGGAGGAGGAGGTTTGCAGTCTACACCCTCAGAGGAACCTAGTTTTGAAAGGGAGAAGTCTCACATGAATCTGTTGAGAAGACGGGGTGGGGATAAGGTTGCTGTTTTGAAAAAGGCTGGCTTGTTTGGTCTGGAGAAGTTGCTTCAACCACTGTTCAAACCATTGTTAAACTCAACTAACATACGGCAGAACGTAGGGGTCCCCGCCCTACGGTCCTTGGTAGGCGCAACTGCCGTCATT
This sequence comes from Chara braunii, assembly GCA_003427395.1. NCBI lineage: Eukaryota > Viridiplantae > Streptophyta > Charophyceae > Charales > Characeae > Chara > Chara braunii. The sequence continues at coordinate 1,084,533 of BFEA01000258.1, forward strand.
GGGCCGGTGCGCAAACTGCCCAGCAATATCATGAGCAGTGATTCTCTTCCAGTTGTGTCTGTGGGTGCAAAGGGTGTAAGCAGGGAGATAGGGATTGATGGTATGGTGAATGTGGCAGCTGCATCGAGCACTGCTGCAAGCGATTCTTTCCCAGTTGTATCTGTAGGGATGAAGGGTGTAGGCAAGGAGGAAGGGGCTGATGGGAAAGTGACTATGACAAGTGTATCAAGCAACATGTCAAAGGCACAAGTCAATAGGTAGGTACGGAAAAGTGGTGTTGCAGTTGCACTTGGTCACCCACGTGCAGCCTTTTCCGCTATTTGTTTTCTTTGTCTGCTGACTCTTTTGCCCCTTTTGTTCTCCTTGTCGAGGTCTACCACCACGTTACCCGTCTCTTCTTCCTTTCACTCTCTCTCAGTTGCCTATCTGTTTCTTTGCTCAGTATGTTTTTCATCTTCTGTCCGGTTGTGTTTGGCAGCAGCTTTCCGCTATCTGTCGTCCTGATCGCTAGTTTGTCCGCCGCCTTTCTGTTTCTCCAGCTGTCTGATAGTTGGCCCCACCCTATTGCTCTCTCTGTCGCTCTCGACTGCCCTGCCCCTCTGTTTGCCCACCTGCCAGCAAACCATGGCCATCGTGTCACATTCTGTCCATTAAGTTGGCTGACAGCTTGCTGTTTTTGAGGTCAGGGGGGATGTTCATGTTCCGCAGCTCTGTCATTTCGTTTACCATTTGCTCTGACGTCAGGGACGTGGTACGGCTGCACTGTCACCCTCTTTGTTTGTCGACTCTTTGCCCCGGTCTGTGGTTCAATCTGTGAAGTCCTCATGCTTGCCAATCTCTTCGTTAGGCTGCCGATTTCGAACACAGCCATGCATTCATTCATTCATTCATTCATTCATTCATTCATTTTGCTCTCTGCTTGTTAATTTAGCCATATAGTTTATCATTCTTTTGCTTCGTTTTTAAAGCTACTCGTCATTTGTTCTACACGACTCATAAATGAAAATACAGCCGCGTAAGCATATCCAGGACTTTATGTTGGTGATGCTAGTGAAACCTGATTTTACCAGTCAATTTGTAGGATGCATAGATGCGATTTTGAACCTGTTTTCATCAACTTTTAGCACTGCGAGCAAGTGCCATTCACCAACTTTGGCCTGCCCTATTTGTCTGTGTTCCTTGCCGCAAGACACAGCTTTCATTTTATCTTCTGCTAGCTGTTTATCCTCATGTTTTTTGTTTCTTTTTTTTTTTTTTTTTTTTTTTTCAATCTGATCTGTTATCCTCTTCTCGGACATTTGTTTTACGACCTGATCTGTTGAAGTAGATGTCCGCTGTCCCTGCCTGGGCCTGCCATAGGGATGAGTCGATTGAAGTAAATCGTCAAGGTCCCAACACATTTGCACTGTCACACGCCCCCCCCCCCCCCCCTCCCGTTAAACTGACAACTCCTTAACCCCCCCTCTAGAGTCTAGAGTCTAGACCCATCACTTCTCTAAGTTCTCTTACGTTTGTGGTAGTTTGATAACTGTAGGGCAAATCCTGTTGTGGCAGTGATATTGGTTACCTTGTGCAACTTGGACGAGTCCGATGAGCTGACTGCATCCGCTTCCACTCCCACACGCTCCGCCGTGTGCGTCCGTTGTGGAGGTAGCATCTGTCAGACATCTGTTCCCGGACTGACATCGTGTCCAAGAGGTGGGAGGTTGTGTGATTGTTCGTCACTCTACAGTGCACATACGTATGTCACGCATTGTGACAGTTTCCCCGGGTGCTCGCTGTGCGTAGTGATTTGTGGAGTTCCTTATCTCCGCAAGAGCACCACGTACTACTCATCGCGACAATTGCAACCCCAACCTTCCGATTCTCCCCCCCTTCATCTTTTTTTTTCCGTGACTGTCTTCTGCCTCAGTGCGTATGAAGACACACGTTAGGAAAAAGTGCAGACCGGGGGAA
>BFEA01000258.1:1102972-1132948 GCA_003427395.1 Chara braunii
AACCTGATTATTTACATGGGTAAAATGCTTCCATAACCAATACCGTAAGGGACGTGGGACCCAATTTCGACCAGGTGTTGCTCCCCACTAATAAACTGAAGCTGTGTTAAAAAACAAAAAAAATATTTACCACTAATTGATAAGCTGGAAACGGAAGGGAAGAAAGGTGAGCTATATCCTTATATTCTATAACACAAACTGGCCTCAAGATATTCCTGACACATGTTAGCTTTTGTGTCAATTAAGACCAGCCATAGATAGGGGAGTAGCCCTCCCAGCACCTCCCATCACCCTCAAAGAATCATTACGTGCAAGCTTCTCCAGGTACGCTATGCGATCCTCTACCCTAGAGCACAAACTTTATTTCCAAAGAGAATAGTTCTTGCTTCCGGGTCACATCAATTTTTAGCTTTCTCTTCTTTTGTACTTGCTTCGTCGTTTTAGAGAAGGATATATCCGGTTTTTTTTTTTGCTACTATGCTTTTTGGCACTTGGCCATCGGATAATGTGGCCGTAGGCTCGCTAGCTAGATAAAGATTAATCACTACAATGATACTTTTTTTTATTTTTTCAAGCATCGCTTTAGTTTCTGGCGTTATAGTTATACGTGCTARAAACCCAGTTCTTTCCGTTTTATTTCTSATTTTAGTATTTTGTAATACTTATTAAGAATTTAGGATCTGCAAGAAGACCTATTAGATCCGTATATCTACCCRAGAGTTTGCGTTCTCTCAACGAAAAAGAAAGACCTCCGCGGATCTTATCMGGAGAAAGGCTCTTGTTCGACTGCGGAATCTGACTGACCCACTTCGCTGCCTGTAAGGGTTGGTTTCCCTCCCCAGCTACTATAGGGCCTCCGTGTTGCAACCTAAGTTGCTTACATCCCGTGGTTACAYATATCTGAAAGTTGRCACTCGGTGCTCCGCATGAAACAATTTCCTCTACAAGCCTCATTAYGAGACTCAGGAGCAGGTGGTATAATTACCCCCTCGTCGGAGGTTACATCAATACAAAAAACAACAAGCATACAGCCAACCAATACTTTTATCACATATGCTGAATTGAGTGCAGAACAGGGTTGCGCTACGCGGGTGGGCAATACTTTGAACTTGGCCAATGGACAACGTTTGTGATCGTCTACATACTTGGCCACTGGACAACGCCTGTGATAGTTTACGTAGTGTGGCTCCAATAACGCATTTTTGTATCCCTCCTACAAGCAATTCCACATTATTTGAGCTCTCTCTCTATCTATCTATCTCTCTCTCTCTCTGACACACACACACACACACACACACACACACACACACACACACACACACACATACGATTATTAACCGAATAGGATGTGATATGCGTGTCGTTGCACGTGATTTTGCACTTAATTCAACAACGATCAACACACACTATTGTATACTCAAACTGCATTACAATGCACAGAGGGATGCAACAACGATTAACACATACAATGCACAGAGGGATGCAACGGTCTTTCTCTCTCTCTCTCTCTCTCCCCCCCCAACCCCCACTTATTAACTGAATAGGATGTGCAGTGATGGTCATTTTTGCCCATATACAACAACAATCGACACTCACTTTGTTATTCCAGCTGCATCACATGGCACAATTCTCTCTCTTTCACACCGACACACAGTCATGCCTCTAGCAGACTACTTTGCCAGATTTACTTGAGGGTGCAATTCTCTCTCACTCTCTCTCTTTCTCTCTAATACACACACAATCCTAACTCTGACAGACTGACAGATTCACTATCATTCTTTCTTGTCAATAATTTATATCAGAAGTCTGCTATAATTGCAGGATTCAATACCATCCTACCCGCCCTCGCCCTATTTCTACTTTGTCTAATTATGACCCTTTAATGGTTCTCTCGAAGTACAAATTATGGCCAAATTAAAAACTTATGCTGGGTAAAAGTGACCTCCATTGCAGTGGTGGTCGAACACTTTATTTTGTTTTCCTTTTTTTTTTCCATTCAAGGAAAGTTTAGTGATTGGCCTTTGTCTAACTGCTGTAGGTAGTAGGTTGCTTTGAATTCTTATAGCCATTGGTTGGTTTTCCAATTCTTTATTTATGTGGGATCACAAACACTAAATAGGTAATTGAGAAATTGCAGATGACTGTTAATTATGGATTTCTCTTGATAATTTCATATGCATGACTCGCCTGATTTATGCTGATGCTGGAATGATGTACCACCCTTCACTTATCATGGAGAGAGAAAGAGAGCAAGTATGTGAATGAGACATCTGCGATGCGATCGCCAAAATAGACCACCCCTATTAATTCCCAGATAGAGAGACATTTATACGGACTTTCCCCTTTCTCTCTTTGTCTTTCCTATAGTGAGCTCGTTGTTATCCCTAGGTCTGTCGTCGCTCCATGTTGGTCACGCGTCCTATGCTTTGAGTGTCGACGCGAAGAGTTCTACGGGCAACACAGATTCTGGTACTGGACTAGCTGCGATGCAAAGTATTAGGTGAGATGCACTCAAGTGAGGGCGTCTTCCTCGGAGTCCAAGCCTTGCAAGCCCTGTAGGAGGCAAGTGGAAGCCCAACAGGACCCCATATTCACCACAAACCGTTCGAGTGCAGGAAAACGAAGGTGACAATGATTACGGGTCAATGCCAAGTGACATTACTAACCCACCCCTAAAAGTCCTACACGTAACTCTTTTCCCTTTTCCCTCCTGTATCCTTTTAAGCACAGGTGTAATTACTCACATGTCCCTCAAAGTTCGAGTTTCAATTTTTCAGTGAATACATTTTTCCCAAGTCCTGTATAAGGAATCCCAACAATTAATATTTCAATTTTGACATTGGACTCTAACCCCTTTTCCTCAAATGCTCGGCGCATGCCCAATTTGCGCTTTCAGGCCTATCCCTCACTCTGCTCAGGAAATCCTACACGATATGAGGTTGGACATCACACACTAATTTTCTACGAATTATTTCCCACTTGGTTGTACCTACTGCACTTTGGTGGCTAGAAGGAACGCAAAAGCCTCGCTTTTATGTGTTGTATGTTTGGGAACATGGATTGACCTGCAACATTTTGTTTGCATTATCGTCTGTGTCGTCCTTTTGGTGACTGATCGCAAAGCACATTAACCCCAATTCCTTTTTTTTAATTCCCCTAAAAAAACCCTACCCACCCTTCCTCTCGTCATTGTTCCCGACGCACCCCCACCCCCGCTGTCCTACCCTGGTGTTACACGCTTGAGACCATCACCCATCACCATGCTAGCAGGGTGACCTGACCAGAGAGCGGTGGCAGGCACCCGGGCTGAGCGTTATGATACTCTCTCTCCATCTTGTATCTCGCTCACACATGAACACCCCTTGCTACTTAGAGACTTATGGGTACTATACGCTCCATCAGTTTTTTCACACACACAAAGACACACCTTGTTGAGAGACGTACGGGACCCACACATAGACACCCCCTGCTGAGCACCACCCATCATGTCGAGACTTACGGGCAACCCCTTGCTTTGAGACTTATGGCCTCATGGGTACCTTACGCTCTGTCAGTCATCCTCACGCACACCCAAACACTCCCCACTCTAAGATTTACGGGGAACCCACACTGCTACTCATATTCTCACACGCATACGAACACCCACTACTTAGCCCTGGTTGAAGCTAATTCATAATACAAACCCGTTGCACTGGTCCTTTATGAGCTAGGTGTGATCAGATTACTATAGGCCTACATGAGGGGATTCAAGGCTCCGAGTGACCCACTGCAATGCGGTTGTTAGGCGTGTTGAACGCCTAAGTCCACCAATGGTGCGTGCAAAGATCAAATTATGAATCAAGCAGGCCTTCATAGTGAATGAACATTCAAAGTACAAAAAACAAAATTCACATGGAAAGTTGAACCTTTAGGATGGTTTCTGGCATGTTGGGCATCATTTCTAGATTTCGTGACTGTCTTAAGTGGAAGGGTCACATTTGGAACTACTTTTTGTACCTTTTTCTTTTTTTATTTTTATTTTTTATAAGTTATAAGTGGGACCAGGCAGGCTACGCCTGCAGGAAATAAAACTTCTTGCTCTTGATCATTCCCTACCCAAAAACAGTGGTGTATCTTCCCATGTCCCAACGGGAGAGTCATTATTTTGCACACAACATTGGTGCATCTCATGTTTTGATGGGAGATTCATGACATTTTGCACATTCGGTGAATGTCGGAGGCAAGGGTAGAAAAACAAAATTGGTATGTGTTGAGTGGAGATTCATTCCTATTTTGCACACTTGGTGAGTGTTAGAGCCAAGGTCCAACGTGGGCATTCCCTTGTTCTAGTGGGGAGATTCATCTCGATTTTGCACATTTGGTGGGCACCGGAGCCAAGGGCCAACGAACCCTGCCGCCCCCAAGTAAGAAATCATAGTGTGAGCATGCTGTAACTCCCGCACTCAGGATGCTACCCCTAAAGGAAAAACAGCCATGTACCTTCCTGTGCATACCAAAAAGGAGGGGGGGGCGACCTTCCCAAGAGGGAGAAAGAAACAGCGGTGCATCTTCCCGTGTTCTAGCAGGAGATTCATTCCCATTTTGCACATTTTGTGAGAGTTGGATCCAAGGCCCAAGGTACCCTGCTGCCCCCAAGTAAACAACCTGCGCTTAGAAAAAAACCTAGCTCAGTGGGTACACCCATGAACTGTTCAAAATACAGACCCGTGTTCGAATCCAGATGATGATGGAACCTGTTGATGAGTAAAAGTTGTGAAACCAACTATTTTTGAATTGCCTGCGGCCGGTTAGCTTAATAATGTTATCTCAAGGCCATCGCCCTTTTTCTATAAAAAAAAATAAAATAAAATCATAGTGTGAGCATGCCCTAACCCTGTGTACCTTCCCAAGTACAACCAAAAAGGCAAAAAAAAAAAAAAAAAAAAAAAAGTGGTGCATCTTTCCAGTGTCTCGCGCAACATTTATCCTCATTTTGCACACTCGGTGAGTGCTGGAGCCAAAACCCAACGGGTTATGGAAAGAAGGGAAAAAAAAACAGCGGTGCATCTTTCAGATTATAAGGAGAGATTCATAGTATTTCATACTCATATTGCACATATGGTGAGTGTTGGACCCCAATGCTATGCACGAGCTGACAACAAAGCGGTTTGATATCTCGACGACGCACTGGTGTGTAGTTGTATTCGAACGTCACTCGTGAGAGGACAGGAAAGCAGTTGACAACAAAGCAGTTCCGTATATTTTGTGTTTTGTGCTGACAGGAAAGCAGTTCCGTATCCTTTAATTTGTCTTTTTTCTTGTTTCTGCTGACAGCAAAGCAGTTCCGTATCCTTTAATTTGTCTTTTTTTTTGTTTCTGCTGATAGCAAAGCAGTTCCGTATATTTTGTGTTTTGTGCTCACAGCAAAGCAGTTTCGTGTATTTTGTCTTTTGTGCTTGCTGCAAAGCAGTTCCGTATACTTTGTCTTTTGTGCTCACTGCAAAGCAGTTCGGGGTGCATGTGAGGATCCAGCTCCACAACAAATTTCTCTTCGCCCCGCCCGCTGGCATTTCTCCGACCCTTGCCCCGTGTTCCACCGGTTCCCCCTTGGCCACTGCCCGTCATCGGTCCCGTGCGGAGCCGCCTAGTTTCTGTTGGGGCCCCACACGAAGACCGCTGTTTGTTTTAGTAGTATAGGGATATTTTTCCCTCAATTTCACCTTTCTCTATCTACCTACCACTATTCCTAAACCTATCTAGGGGACCCATGCAACCATAACTACCTCTCACAATTAAGGGGATGCATGTTGTCCCCCGCCTGAATCAGTCGTGGTCAGGGAGTAGGGTGGGGCTGCAGGTGGGGAGGGCGGCTAACGCAAAGACCCAGCATTTTGCAAGTAGTTGCGCCTCCCAACTACTCCCACAACCCCTATCGAGTAGCAGCAGTAACTATAGCCGACACTATCCCATACACCACACATAACCCACTCACGCTCACACTCACACATGTGTTGGTCATAGACCTTACTAATACCAATCAGGGGTATGAAGCGGACTATTACAGTGTGTTGGTACTAAGTGCGCCACAAGCAGACATGGGGCTCGAATCCACAACCTCCTGAATGCCATTTGCGTGCCTAACCAACCGAGCAAGGCCGCTGGATACTTCTTTTTTTTCGCTTTTATTTTTTTCCTCAAAATTAAATTTTCATTAAATACTTTGCAAAGTAGAGCTCGGAGACCTCTACTGTACTCCCGAGCAGAAACATTTTGAAGCATCATTCAATTTAGCTTACAAGCTGAAAGCCTGCGAGTTTTTCGCTACAGACCTCATGCAGCACTCTCGTTGATGTCGTTCCTACTACTACTATTGTAGTACTTCTATGCCCTATCGGGTATCTGTTTACTGCTAATATTATACTTCAAGCGCTAACCTTTAAAATCTATTCTACAATACAACTACCAAAATCCTAGGGATAGGCAAAATCACACCAAATGTATTACAGTATAGGATATGGTACAAACGCCTCTTCCTCGTACGCCCTCCTATCCAGGGGGTATAAAAACTGCGGTTCGAAGAGGCTATTCAAAGCATAAAAACTGTAGTTCGAAGAGGCTATTCAAACCAACAAGGGGATAAAACTCCTAACTTGGAGTCTGGACCTTAAAATAAGACCAAGTACCATTTAACACTCCCTCCAACCCTGCAAACCCAACCAACTTTCGTCATCCTCCTACGGACGTTTTGACCGAATATTCAACTTTTTCCTAAGTGCTAAGGAGTTATTATATCGACAAGCCCCTTTCCCTTGACGCAATTTTTGTGAAACCATTGTATGCTAGCGAGTTTGCTCACCACCTTCACAACCTTTATGTTCCAGTTATTTTTTATGACCAACACTATATTATGTTTGGTTTTCACTTTAATGGCCATACCAGAGAGGAATTTATTTTTGAACACCAGTAAGTCCTCTCTTCCTAAATCACCCAGGAGATAACCGTTCCGAGTACGTATGCCACATGTCCCCATTCCCTGCAACCTTAAGTTTGCAAAAATTTTGTTATGAACATAACCCATTCTTCATGCCAAAAGAATTTCCTGAAGCAAATGCCATCCCAGTGACTGGCAGTGAGGTTTCCACAACAACCATATGTGTCTTGATAATGGGCACGATAGCTAGGGATGGATGGTAGTCTTAAACGGGCACTTACATCTTCTACAATCCACTTTGTTTTTCATGCATCTTCTTTTTAACCGCATGATTGATGGGGTGACCATTAATGAGAGTTGCTACAAGAGGGCAACTAGTTTTTAGGAGGGTACGTCATGTAAGTCCGACCAAAAGGTTTTCACTAACCTTAACACCTCCACACCTTCTTTCTCGTCACACTAGTCAATCTTTGAGTAACTACGACTGTAAGAGAATTTTTAATTTTTAACTATTCGTAGCCTAATTTGATCTCATATTCAAATAACCAACATTCGGGGATATACCCCACCTCCACATCGCTGGGTCCAACCTAACTTCTCTAATGAATGTTTCCAACACAAACAAAGTACATGACCATTCCCCATTATTCTTTCACGACTCTTTCACCCTTATTTAGACTATATTGCCTTTTGGGTGTGCAGTGACTACCTCTGGTTGTAGAGAAATTGCTTTTTATTGGTTCATCAATATGAGGTGTCTCACATCTGCGTGTCTTCATTCTTGAAACTTCCTTCGACCATCGCGTTAAAAACCCACCAATTTTCATACATTGTTAATTTGCATGGTACCAAGTACCTGGTGGATCGGTCTAGTCGTACAACAACTCATTTCACTCCTCTAGTATCGCAACAATCAATAAGTCTTTCCTCTTATCACTACTAGTTAGCCTGCTTAATTGTTTTTTAAGTTTATGGTTGTAAGCTAGGTGCTACATATCTCGTCCCACAGGTCTCGAACTCTTAAGATACCTCTTTGAATCTATGTCTTGTTGAAGGATAAGGGTTGGGTATCCATCGATAAGGGAAAACCTCAAGGGTTGAGGATGTGAGGGTTCTCAAACAACGATTGTTCCAAGACTTCAGTTCTCTTTGTTGGAGCAATCAAACTCTTGGGATTTATCGTTTTTTCACTCCTTCATAATATTTTGCCATGAGGTGAATTTTAGTTGGCTCCTAAAAAAGTAGTATAGCATACAACATAACCACACATCCTTGTATCTCGTTAGTTATCATTCCCATGTTATGATGTATTCCGCCATTAGCGGTCAATGATCATTCTCTTCAATTCATTTGTGATGACCTTCACCACCCATTGAGCTAATAGGGTCTGATTTTGTTTGTCTAAATCTAAAATACATAGGTCACCTACCTTCCTTGGATAACAAATAATCGATTATGTTGCTTTGGAAACGAAACTCCAATTTATTTTGCCAAAGAGTTTGATAACCTTAATCAACTGTTTGGACAACAACCTGATTTTTCTTACATACCAAAGTAGTAAAAAAAACAACATTTAAAACCGTTGTTCTCCCAACAGAGATAAATGAGGAGTTGATCGAGTTGGGCTCCATTTTTATATTTGTTGTAAAATATTATGTTGTAGGATGTAGCATTGAAGAACTTTTTGCATTTTTCCAACGCTCCTTTCACACCCAAGTAACATTTGATGACCCTTCGACTATCCTTTTAATGCGTAAGTATTACAATGTTATATCGAGCAGGTAGCAACTACACAAACTTGCTTTAGTTTTTCACCGCTTCTAATAGATTGGAGTACTCAGATAGGTATTGCTTCACAGTTGAGAGATGATCAACGGTATTGGCACTCATTGTAAACAAGTCGTTCGCTAACGCCTTCACTTTGCATATTTTTTATTGCACTGCCAGGATGATGATTTGAGAGTAGGAATTCACATTGCATACCAATACCTCTAAATGTAACACGAAGATCAAGGGGTCAGAAAAACAACCCTGTCTTAAAGATCTGGATAGAGAGAAGGGTTTGAAAATCTTGTTATTATTAATTATCGGGGGCTTAGAACTATTGTACAAGCTGGCTACACCTTTGCAAAAATTAAGGTAAAATCCAAGGTGCTTGAGAGTGGTGATGCCATACAGTGATACGCCCAATTAACTCTATCGTACGCCTTCTCTAAATAATGAGGAGTACCGCCAAATATAGATTACTCTTATGGATAATTCAAGTGATTCCAAGGTTGTACTACGTTATCAAATATGAACCTATCTTAAACGAGAGTCGTCTGATCTCTATCTATAAGATAAATGAGGAAAAACGTCAATCTTTACTAGTATTTTGTATGCGACCTTAAGGACGGAGATAGGTTTCTAATTTCTTATGTTTGCTTTGTTTTTTTTCGTGTCGAGGAAAAATATAATCTCATAGGACATTTGAAGAGAGATCGTCTCCCACTGAAGGGTGATATTGTACATTTCTAATACTATTAGATCGATTGCTAGGATTCCTTAGTGGCGCACATAAAATTTTATAAATAGATCATCCTTCCGAATGACTTCCTCTTTAGCCATCTTGTTTGCTGCTTGTTTTATCTCTACCATCGATATCAGTGGCTCCATCTTCTGTTTATCCGGTGGCTTAACCCCGGTTTTCAAGTTCGAACAATTATGTAGCGAATCTGTAGACAGATCTTTGTGCAGTAGTTTGTGAGGCCTCCTGGTTGTGAGTATATCTTTGAAGTACAATATTGCATGGTCACACATTTCCTGAAGAAAGTCCTCAGGTCTAGCATCTGGTATGAACGAATGTTGAAGCGACTTCATCGATTGGGTCGACGATTTCATAGTCAATCTTTGAAAGTCTTCTCGAGTCATCCTATCGTACAGTACGAGGTTCTTAACCCTTAGCCTTCTCACCCATTCCTCTGATTTCGTAACTCGTATCTCATCCCACTCTGCTATAATTTTTGCTCGCTCTTCTATCCTAACCGAAACTGAAATCGGGTGCAGGTTCACCCTTTCTTCCATTTTTTTCAATCTATCCCTGATCATTTTTGCCTCTTCGTTCCTTTTGGTCATTTAGATTATGAAAAACACGCTAAGCATGTTGGATGTAATAGCGTGGTTAGTTTCTCACAATTTTCTGCTAACTTGAAAGCGGTGTTTGTTGAATTTTTAGTTTTTTCGTAATTTACTGACCCAGTCCACGATAACAGGATCCTTAAGGTTGTGAGTATTTAATGCATAATACTTTTTACCCCTCTCCAATGTAGTCAACAGTTTAAAAAAAAATGAGGATCGAATTGTGTTCCGAAATCAACTCTGGTATAACTTTCATTTTTTATTTTTTTATTTACTTATTAAAAAACTTTAATTTTTAGTAAGGTATGGTTCCACTCTAGACTGACCATAAAAAAATTCAATCTTCTATGACATACTGTTGTCCTCCATCTTTGGCTCTAGTGTTTTTCCCACACTCAAGATGACGGTGACTTGTGCGTCAATTTTTTACCTCCCAGATTTTGATCGCCTCTTCATAGTCACCACAGTTCCGTAAGATTTTGCAGTAGGAGTTGTATTTCCTCAGATGTTTCTCACTCCTCCTCATTCCTCTTATCCCCTCATTTTTCACTTTCCCCCCTTTCCAGCTAATACTGCATCTCGATTGACGTCTATGCTTCCACAATTTCCCTCCATTGATAGTCGTCCGTCACTTACTCTCCGACCGTCGGGGAGGATGAGACTATCAAGGCTCGTGTCGGGGATTGCCCGAACACTTTCTACTCCCGTCAGTTACTGCCTACCAAGATAAACTACACTTCCGATGAATGTGAGGTTCTCGGGGTAGTTTATGCTATCGATACTAATGTCATTATTTGAACAGGGCGCCCTTCACGGTGCGCATAGACAACTTTGTTGTCCAAATTTTCCTCACGAAGCTCAAACTTTCTCCTCGATAGGCGCACTGATGGTGTATTTTATCCAAATTCAATTTCACCACTCGGACTATCAAGGGTGAAACGAACCTCGTCGTCGATGCTTTATCCCACCGTCTTGATCACAATCACAAACCCATCCACCTTACTACCATCTCGGTCAACTTCGTTGATCAGTCGGTGATCGACGCATACAGTCTGGACTATCACGACATCCACGAAACACTGCATAGTGACAAGACTGTTCCTTCATACTCCCTTGGTGAGAACGGTCTCATGTACTAACATGGTAGATTTGGTCAGCTAAAACCACGTAACTGCGTTCCCTTCATTGGATAAATTTGTGTGCAAGCCATAACCGAGTTCCATGACCAGGTAGGTGTCAGTTATATGGGTTTCCACAAGACGTTGGTCCGTGTTTGTTGCCTATATGTCTGCCCTGAGAGCACGAAATTCGTCGGGAGCTATGTCCAGGAGTGTCCATATGGGTTACTTCAACATCTACCCATACCTGAGGGTCGTTGGCAGTCCATCTCGATGAATTTTGTTGGTCCCCTCTGCCTTCCCATTGAGTGTGATCATTATGCTATCTTGATTGTCGCCGATCGCTTTACAAAGTGTGCAGATTTCGTTTAGTGCGACTATCGTATTAGCGCTCGTGAGGTCGCTGGCATCGTTTTCGACCGAGTTGTGAGAGATCATGACTTACCTCAGAGCATCATCTCCTATCATGACCCACGTACATTTTCACGACCCCTACACGAGGTGCACGGATCCCAGCTCCACTTCTCGTCGTCTTTCCACCATCAGACAGATGGTCCAACTGAGGTCACCAATAAAACTCTCAGTCATAGTCTTTGATAGTTTATTAGGGATGACCAACAGTTGGACTTACACTTAGCCCACACGGAGATTGCGTACAACCACGTTGTTTTGCCAAAACTAAGGTCACCAATAAAACTCTCAGTCATAGTCTTTGATAGTTTATTAGGGATGACCAACAGTTAGACTTACACTTAGCCCATACGGAGATTGCGTACAACCACGTTGTTTTGCCAACCACAGGGATGTCGACATTCTATTGCGACCTCGATTACGACCTTTGCATACCCGCAAATTTTATGCACCAGTCGTGGTTGCGCTAGACACTCGTTGTCATGCTATTGACGCCTGGATCTCACACATGGTAGCGATTATGAGGCGCGAACACGAGAGTCTACCCATCTCCCAGACTCGCATGACCTCACGAGCAAACCGATCATGAATGGACCATCCATTCAAAGTCGGTGACGATGTCGGTGTGAATACCCTTACAAGGGTATCCGCCCTGGTTTTTGCAAGTGTCAGAAAGTAAGTGGTTTAAGATCTGAGTACATCGCCCAGGTTGTGGCAGTGTCTGTTGTTTACGCTTACTGAATGGTTAGAGCAGAGAGTGTGTGGGCGCGCAGAATTAAAACGCACATAATCTGTTTTTCTTTTTGATGATTGTGAACCCGACGTTGGTTGTCGGCTAAGTTTTTAGTTCTGATTAAACTAGGACTAAATGATATTTTATTTCGACTAATACGTTTGACTGCGGTGTGCGCGCCGTATAGAGAACGGCTTCGGCGATAGTGCGACATTTACTAATGGTCAAAATATGCGAGGGAGTAGACGTGCGGTAGGGCACGAGGTTTGGCGGTTGTGGACTAGTTGATAGGCCGAGGTGTGGCTGTGGAACATTTCATCGAGCACCGTGTAGTATCCGTTTATACAGGTGTCTGCTAGTAATAGACTCGGCCTTAGGCCTAACACTATTGGTTACGGTATTGAACTTTTAACCAGGAGATTCAAAGGTTGAGACCGGCCGACGACGGCGAAGGAGCGTTGGAGCAGCGTGGAGGAGTCTAGGGGTTGAGGACCCGACGGGGCTATCCCCCTTGGTTTTGCCGTCAGCGGAGTCCGAGCGGCACCAACGGTTCCTTTTTCTCGTCAGTCGCTCTCTAACGACTAAAGTTTTCTAAGTATTTTATTATTTATTGTCATTATTATTATTGTTATCTTTATGCTCCGGCGTTCCTTGACTCAGATGCGACGATGGATTTAAAGGTCGTCACGACAGTCCAGGACCTTGAGCACACGCCTCTTTTGGCAGACCCGTTTGGGTTTCTGCGAGTGTTCGGGGTTGCCGGTGGAATTTCTTTATCCTGCCTGTCTTGAAACACGGACCGAAGAAGTCAACGTGTGTGAGAGTGGTGGGGTCAGTGGTCGTGGTCTCCTTCGCTTCCTAATTGGAGAGTGCCGATAGAGGGACTGCAGCCCGAGGGTGGCGGGGGTCGCTGCGGGTGCACCGTCCACCAGCTATGATCCTCTGTGAGAGGTTTGAGTGTGGGCATGCCCGTTGAGACATGAAGGATGGTGGCCCATGACTGGGTGCAAGAGGGCGAGCACATCAGGATGGGGTTCGCAAGAGGTAGCGGTCATTCTCGGGGAACCTTTTTCACTACAGTCTTCAAGGTTCTCATTTGAGTATGTGCTACTACTGTCAGGATCTACACCGAGCCCCGCTTCACCTGATTCATGCGGCAGGTCGCTCAGTAGGCCCGGAGCCCTCCAACCCATCACAAGTGTCGGGCTCACTACGACGGCTGAGTATAGGCAATGAGAGTCAGCGCTGTTAGGTTTTCAGGGCCGGCTATTTCGGCAGGGTAAGTTACTAGGCACTCCTGAGCGGGTTTTGACTTCCATGACCACCATGCTGCGGACTGTATTAACGCATAGGTTGGTGGCGAGTGGCAGCGTGGTGAAGAGCGGTGAAGAGAAGTATCACGGTAAAGATTGGCCACTATTGGGAGTGGTGCTAGCGGAAATTGTCAGGAGCTGCAATAACGAAGGTAGGCGGGGGGCGGGGGGCGGGAGGCGGGGATGAGCTAAGTGAACCTGGCGCGGAATCGCGCCAGGGTACGTTCAGAAACGAGGCAACAGAAAGCAGCAATGGCGGACATGAGCGAGAGTCGGGCAAGAGCAGAGATGTCGTTGTTAATCCAATTCTTGACGGAATTGGCCAGAGTAAGCATCGATTTGAGGGCTTTAGTCCCTGGCGAATCAATTGATGAGGTCAGAATGTAAGAAAGGTTAGTAGATTAAGAGGTTAGCAGAGAAAGTAGTGCACAAAGATGTAGCGATGGCGGAGCAGCGAAGGAGAATGGCGGAAGGAAATATAAATAACTCGCCCGACTATTGATGAAATCGGGCGAGGGAAGATGTAAACTAGAGATTATATGGCCTGGCGAATCCGTTGGTAGATTCAGTCTTGATAATAGGTTAGTAGAATCGGAGCTAATGGAGAAACGGGGTGTGTGGGGATATCGCCGAAAGTGTCGAAAAGGGAAAAAGACGAGGAGGAAACGGGATTTTTCGCTCGATTCCGAGCGGACTTGAGAAAGAAAGGATGTTGGACATGGCTTTGGGGACGCTGCGAGCGGGTTGGTGAAGTTAGAGTTGGGAAAGGGGTTGTAGGTTATGTGTTATAGCGAGTATAGGCTACGCAGGGGAAAGTAGTTCGTTGTCACGAAAACATGAAGTGAATCTAACTGCAACAGATTCATTCGATTTCACACAACCTATCGATAATAGTAGCATGGAGTGAACCGCAAAGTTAGATACTTACATGTTGACAAGTGCATAGCTTATCCTAACGACGGAGTAGTCTCCCTGCATCTTCCTGGAAAGAAAGGATGTTGGACGTGGCTTTGGAGACGCTACGAGCGGGTTGGTGAAGTTAGAGTTGGGAAAGGGGTTGTAGGTTATGTGCTATAGCGAGTATAGGCTACGCCGGGGAAAGTAGTTCGTTGTCACGAAAACATGGAGTGAAACTAACTGCAACAGATTCATTCGATTTCACACAACCTATCGATAATAGTAGCATGGAGCGAACCGCAAAGTTAGATACTTACAAGTTGACAGGTGCGTAGCTTATCCTAACGACGGAGTAGTCTCCCTGCATCTTCCTGCACACGTGGCTAGAAAGCAAAGTTTTTCTCCTTGTTCGAGCGGAAGGTTCATCCTTGATGATATATTTGGCTACCAGTGGGACGAGGCCAACACTGCGCCTCGTGTTTTTCGGAGTTGACATCGTCGGACAATAGCCATGAGGCTCGACGTGATGAACCACGCTCATCCTGGCGAGAGCATTTTCGGGATGGGCATTTTCATCAATCACATGGTCGCCGTTGTACCTTGCTGTCGCTGGTCGCCAGGTTGTCGCAAGCCATTATCGTGTTCCATCGAGCTTATGATCTTTGTGCCAGCACGCCGAACCCCTGTCTTGAGCTTTGTCTGAACTTGCCCATGTGAATGACCAGGTACATTCGTGTCGCAGGGGAAGCTGCAAACACATGTAGGAGGAGGGGAGAGGAGACAAGTTGTATGCTCACCGGATATGGATGACAGATGCGCCTTCCCCTGTCTTAGCAGAAAAATCATTCTCAAGTTGGGCGGAGGAAGGGTAAAGCATTTACCTGGCGAAAACTGTGCTCATGAATATTATCAAACTCGAAACAGTAGTCACCCTCGACCTCAACATCAGGGTCGTACCACTCGCCTCGGTGCTTGTTGCTACTATGGTGATAGTCAACCCCCTCATGCGGTGATCTCACTCTTACATGAGTCCAAAAACCTCTCTCTCTATTTTCCTTTGAGCCTGTGAAGGTTCATTGCCATCTAGGCCGTTGTATTGTTGCTTGATGCCATACAACTTCTCGATACGATCCTACGTATTGCGGCCTCTTTGTTCGCAACCCCTCCCCACCATGAACTATCCACCTGACTTCCATCAAGCCTGGCCATGCAAACGACCAGGGGAGTTGTATACTGAGAATTAATGTTAAAGAGGAGAGCGGAAGTGACGGAGGGAGGAGGGCAGGGTGGAATAAAGAGGTACGAGTGCAAGATGTGGTTTTGAGTTTTAGATTTAGGAGAACACTTAGAGGAAGCAGAGTCGGGTATTGATTTCGATCGAGTAATGCTGCAGTTTAGGTTGGTGATGGTAAATGTAAAGTTGTTGTTGTATGGCGACGCACTTTTTCTTCGTTGAATCTGTTGCATTTTGTTGTTGTGGCACGAGGTGTCGATGTTGCTGCATACGTTTGTTGATAATAACCAGCGCTGTGTCTTGTTGAGTGAGTGGGACTGGGGCATATTGCTCTACGTCTGTCTACGTTTGGATAGAGGAGTCTATTCGAACATTGTCCTTGTAGGCCTTGTGGTGGCAGTTTGGTTAAAGGGAGAGACGTCATTAGGAGATCATCGGGCCGTGAAAGGGGGATTTTGCGGCGATACAGAGAGTCGTTCAAAAGTCAACGGTAGGCAATTGGACTTCAGTTTGACCTCAATTGACCAAGTTGTTGCGCGTTTTGACCATCATTGCGGGGCCATTAGGCGCATGAAGGTTTCCAAACCCTCTCCTGAGAGTTGAGTCAGTCCCTCCTCTATATCTCGAGAGTCTGAAACCCCTCCTTCTACCTTTCTTTATCTCAATCTAATCCTGTTCAGAAAGGAAGGCAGCAGACGGGATTAGAACCCGTAAGAACGCATCAAGACTATGTCGGGAGTCTGCCCCCTGCTTGTGGAAGCTCTGCCGAAACTCAGGAGGAGTTTTGGAGACAGGGAACCGAGAGGTAACGATTGTTTTTTTCTATAAACCCAGTTATAACCTTTATCTGTACTTCTCGCTACAATTTGACTGATTATATTGTGTGTATCGCATATTGACTTTGGGTTTGACTTTCAAGACACAAACGAGACTTAAGTAAATGAATGTTTGTGCAACAATTTATTTTTATTATTTTACTGAAAGCAGATTGTGAAAAGGGTATGCATTAGGAGGGAGGCTAGGAGGAAGGTGGTCTTGTATGCGTTTGTTTGGGTCAATCAAGGGTTGGGTAAGTCTCCTTTAGTTTTGAGGGTTCAGTGTTATGTTTATTTTTTATTGTCTGGAGAACGAGATAACTTGAAGTTTTCATAAGTTTGAATGGTCTGGTTGCTCTAACTTGTGAGGGTTGTTTGTGACTTCCTTTCCAAGGACCAAGAAGGTTTCCATAAATTTAAATGTCTTGGTTGTCTTGTTTCATTTAGGGTTTCTCATGTTTTATTAGTTTCTGAAAGGAGTTGAACATGTTCCATAAGTTTTTATGACTCTAACTCTTTTTGTTTATTATGAGGGAAAATCGGGCAAAAGACTGGACAACTTTCTACAAGTTTGGATGGTATGGTCTGGAACCACACAAATGATGAAACCAGAACGGGTAAATTTGTCTATATGGTTATACTATTCTACTTACTAACAGACTAGTCAGATATGTTTTCATAAATTTGGATAGTCTGACTATAGCTTATCACCAATTGAAGAGAGTATAAGTTAAGAATAAACTTGCGGTAAAGAGGGACACGCTAAACCTTGTTTCTAAGTTGAACGGTTCATTCATATGTTGTCTTAAAAGACTAAGTGCATAAAATTATATATAACTAAGATATTATAAATAGTTTCGGGCGACTAGGTTGGACGGCTTAGTCACATACCCAAGGAAGATAAAATTTGTGGTGCCCTGTGTTGTGTATATCCAATGGCCGAGCTAGACAGGTTTTCATAAGTTTGGATAATCTGGTTTTACAGCCTGTGTAAGTAAGGTATAAGGGACAAATTATTAAAAGACGTTGAACGATTGTTTGACAATTTTCAACATTAGGGTTGGTGAGAGTACTTACCATTGTGGTTTGGCCTTGCATGTGGTTGGGTGAGATCTGCGTAGTCTGAATTTCAGTTTGACAGATAGTTACTTTAGTTGCTCGACACTTGCTAGAGCTGAAGAAGTTAGTTCAATTTCTCGATTTTATAAGCTAACTTTATTTTTACTTAGGTTAATTCTCATATTTTCTGGGATCATTTATGATAGTTGGTTTTGTATAAGTTTTGGTAAGCTACATTCTTTACGAGGCACGATGCCGAAATTTCTACAAAACCAAAAAGTGTGTCAAATTTTACTTTCAAAAGTTCAATATTTTTATCTAAGTTTTATCTTTGACTTAGTAAAAATCTGGAAAGTCTTCTTTTATACGGAAAGTGTTGCCAAAAGTGTTACTAATTCAGGGAGTTAGATCAAATTTGACTTAGAAAAGTTAAAGATTATTTCAGAGTTTAAATTTAGCTTTGTATAAATTTAAAAAAACTATCTCTCCTACGGGAGTGTTGCTGAAATTTCTACAAATTTAAAGAGTTAGTTAAATTTTGTCTTAATAGAACTCAAGTTTTATGTTTGAGCTCATATTTCAGTTTTCATATCACAGCTAGTATAAATTCTGAGAGGGCATTTTTCCTACGGGAAGTGTTGCCAAAAGCTTTTTAGCTTGAAGGACTTAAATTATATTTTGACAGGTGGTGATTCTGACAATCCACCCTACATAAGGGAGATGTTGTCAAACATCTACCTTTCTTTGGACGTTGACTTAGAGATAGGCTTTGACTTAGGCATGAGAGCACTTTGAGAGAGATATGGGGATTTATTCTCCATACACTTATAAGTTTAAGATGAGAACTGACATCTCTTGTGTTACATGTCCTCTTCATCGTTTCGATTCAGGATTGGACTAGTTTCAGCTTGATCCTAAGAGGATCATCTTCTATTATTACTGATAACAGGTCGATTATCGATTCGTCGGTGTATGATTCAACTCCAACGCGCTCTCGCCAACTCAACCTAAAAGTTTTTGTCATGTGGTTTGAATTTTTTCGTTTGAGTTTTCATCCAAACTTTATGAAATTGTTATTTAACAAAGATACTGATTGTTTTTATTTATGGAAGGTTGGACAGAGGCTGGTGTTTGTATGGCTAAAAATAAAAGGTATGAGCGCAAAGAATGGTTGAAGTGGACCTCGTGTAGTGTGTGAATTTTGGTTAAATCTATTATGTGATTGCAGGTATGTTTTGTGGTTCCAACTTTGGATTTGATTTGTCTACGATCACACATATATATGGCTGAAAGGAGTCTCACTGTGATTGTGAGAAGTAATCATCTCATATTATAGACCCCTTATATATATATATATATGAATATATATATATATATATACATAAATATGTGCCTTCAGTGTTCATGCGACCTACTGTGACCGTGCGTAAAGGTTAAACAAATTATGCTTTGAGAGAAAACGAAAATCAACTTTTACCTTTCTGATTTTTATAATTATTATAGTTGAACGTTGTATTCCGTAGCAGTCGTCAAAGTCAAACCCCTTGAGTCCTCTCCAGACCCTGGATGATGGAGTTGGTCTCCAAGGCAATAAGAAACGATTGTTACCACATGTATAAACCTGTATACCACTCACTCTTCACGGGGTGCAGAAGAGGGTGTGGTTCTCAATCGTACTTGGCGGTTGTCTAGCGTCGAGAGATTAACCCCTCAAAGCGCGTATCAGCCGACCCTTGAGTGTCGAAAGCGACCCTCGAGATTATCGAGGATCGCGTGACTATGGGTACTACATAGTACGTCATCATTGCGACCGCTTGTGTAAGCATGCATTGCTAGTCGATATGAGAAGGTCATGCAACCGAACAGTTTTATACTAAGTCTCGCGCGTGTCGCTCAACCGATTTCCGAATCAGAAGGTTCTGGGTTGGATAAAAAAAAAGACTAGTAGTGTTGTTGTTTGTTTGAGTGTGTTTTTAATTTTATGTTTTAAAGCGTGGTGTAACGGGTGGTGAGTGGGATGCGTCCTAGTCGACTGACGATGAGTCTCGCTTGGAGCTTCAACCCCCCAATGCGTCGGTTCGTATTATGTGGGTCCTATAGTGGTGTGAGACTGTGCGTACCCTCTATGCTATAGTGTATGAGAAACGCCCTCGGTTGTCTTACATCTGCGATTGCAACTGATTAGCTTTCGTACTATAGACTGGTAGCTCGACGGGGATACGCCCACCGAAGGGAGGTGACAGCTCCCGCGGGTGGAGGTAAAGTTGTACCTCGCGTAGGCCCTATCCTGTCGTAGAGGCTCGTGAGAGGTATGGCTGACGCACTCGGCCGGAATGGCTGCAAAAACTCTATTTAAGTATTGCGAGTAAACCAACTTTTGCACGACGCGGCCAGGAGGTTCCCGCCTTCCATGAGATCGAAGCGCTCGACAACGATGTGCTCATCGATGCATGTCACTCAGACTTGTAACTCGAAGTGGATACACTTCTTAAATTTTGGCGTCGCTTTTTCGGCCCATGCCGCATCCTTCAAGGTTCTGGTTCTGATATGGTCGCTAGTCTGATTGCTTTCATGTGAAGTTGCCTGATTACCTTGAACAGACTTGCGTACACGATGTTTATCACTGTTTTTTACTAAGTCTTTATCGGCGTCCTAGCGATTCGCGGACGCCCTTACAAGCGCCCTCCATCTATCATGGCGGATGGTCACGAGGAGTTTATCGTTCCGACATTAGATCTCACGGAGTTACCGACTATACCCCTCCACTCATCGAGTACTTGGTGCGTTGGAAAGACGATCATGAGGAGGAGGCTACTTGAGAGTCTCTCAAGCACTTGGAGCACATCCGAATGTAGGTACGTGCATATGATCGTGCTTGTCGTGCTGAGATATTTGTTCCTACTCAAGTGACTATCCGTCTTCCTCCTCCTCTGACTGAGGAGATTGTTGAGGACGAGCCCGCTCCTTCTAAGACCGTTCTTCAACAACAGACAAACGATTTAACGCGTCCACAACGCACTTGTCGTTGCCCTCGACGTCTCCACGACTGACACTCTTATCACGTACCTAATTCCTACTACTAACTCACACTATTAGGTACTTCATCATCAACTTATTTCGGATGTCTGCATTTTGTGGTTTCCCTTCGACATCGACTCTCTCACTTCATCGACGTCATCGACCACCTCGACGACTTCAACTTCTTTGTCAGCTTTAGCTACTTTGGACGTGATTACTTCATGCCACTACTCCACCTTGTGCATTCCTTTGTATGAGTCGCATGATGGTTCTCACTTAGCTGGTTCTCCCTGAGTTGGACTCTCCCTTGGTATCGCATAGGCATTGGGACCGTAACGTTATCTTGATTTCCCTGCTCCAAGATCTGGTTTTCTCCCTACACGTGAGTTGTATGCATGTTTTCCTCACCCACTACCCTCACCACCTTAATGTCGATCATTGCATGCCTTCAGTTAGGCATATCTCCACCGTATTCCATACTTCCCTTTCATGATCGACTTTGTATGCTATCACCCTTTTGTCGAACATTACCTGCCTTGATGGTCTATCTGTTAGGATCATAAGTTTTGTTTCACTACCATTCCCCCGCCCTGAGTCTGATGACCTATCCCATATTTTTGTCTGACTTTTTTTAGGAAATTCGATTCTTCGGCTACATTCACCCCCTCTGAGATCATTTTTAGTGTTTTAGCGACACAACATTATTTTGTGACAAGTTGTTATTTTTTCCTTCCAGCACTGAGGCAGTTGCCTCTAAGACTTTAGAATTGTATCCTGCCTGTGGGAAATTCGATTCTTAGGCTGCATTCACCCCCTCGGAGACCATCTCACTTTTAGTGTTTTAGCGACACAACATTATCTTGTGACATATTGCTACCTTTTTTTCCAGTACTGAGGCAAGTTGTCTCTAAGACTTTATAATTGTACCATATTGCTACCTTTTTATCCAGTACTGAGGCAAGTTGCCTCTAAGACTTTAGAATTGTACCCTGCCTGTAGGAAATTCGATTCCTGGGCTGTATTTACCACCTTTGAGACCATCCCACTTTTAGTGTTTTAGCGACAAAACATTATCTTATGACATATTGTTATTTTTTCCTTCCAGCACTGAGGCAATTGCCTCTAAGACTTTAGAATTGCACCCTGCTACATTTCATTTTCTCCTTTTAGCTAGGATGTGTATATCATACATTTGCTTTTGCTTTGACATTATGTGGTGTAAGCTTCATCACATGGACTCTGCATGGAGCTTGCTCCACATTGTAAATTTATCAGCGTTATTGTTGCAGAGTTCCGTTGCTTTTACGGAAGCGTGTTTATGACTCTCACGATCCACTACAAGTCTGAGGATCGTGCAGTATGCCTTTGACTAGTTTGGCCTAGAACTAGGGTTGTAGGTACCGTGTGCTTATTCAATCCAATACAGTCCTGTTCGGTACCGATATCGATACCAGACCAGTCTAGTCCAACCCAGTCAGTCCACTGGGGGTATACCCCAGTTGCAGTTTATTTTTTGTCTCTTTCTTCATTTGTACATTTTTTAGTACGTGCGTGTTGAGTCTGGGTTGGAGCTGCACTGTCCCTTCCAACTTCATCTCCATCTCCCTCATCCTTTCATCTTGATCCTAACGGACCGTCATCCTGGGGGGTCTGTCACAATACCCAATCATTTTTTAGTTTCATTAATCGTTTCAAGAAATAAATGGCTCAATATCGATTGCAATATGGGGGTAGAGATGTTGATTCACATTCAGTGTTGTGAGGACTCTCAACTCTTCTTCAAACCATGAATTATAGCATGGGTCCGTATTTTAACAATTCATGGGTGTACCAATTGAGCAAGGCTCGTTTTTTTTTTGTTTTTTTTTTTTTGAAGGGAAACAACCTTGCCATATTATCTTTGAAATGACTAGCACCAGGTAAATTGAGAGTTGTTTCACTCATCTGATGTGGAGCTCGAACTCAGGCCTGTAATCAATAGTTTATCGGTGTACTAACTGAGCTACCGGGGGCGCGAACTGGTACCACCGTTTTTTTTTGTTTTTTTTTTTTAACCATCAGTACCTCCACCAGTGTTAAAAAATTACGATGTCTTGGTCAGTACCCAAACTTTTCGGGGTGGGACACAGAGCCGGCAATATCCCATAAATCTAAATTTTATAGTGACGGAAAAAGGGAAACAAAAAATGTTTTCTCTACTGCAATGATGTCGGGTTGGGTAGTCCAGCAGGCCGTGCTCACAATCTTCCTCCACAGAATGCACCTTACAGGTAAGACGATCACATTCTGAATGTTACTGTTTTCTTTTTTTTATTGGTCGTGTGTTTCTTATGAGTCCCCTGTCCATGAATTGCTCAAGCTGTCCGTGATCTGCTCAAGTTGTGTTTTGTCAGAGGATTGTAAGGCTCATTACACTGACACTTGGGGGAACGTATGCAGCCATTTTCACGACCGAATCCATGTATCCGTTCCCCCCCTCTTTAATTCTCTTTTTGGAATGTGACAACCTGGCTACGGGGCTGAGATGCCCTCATTGACGGCACACTCACACTACCACTTCGAAGAATGTATACAACTGCAATCACGACCAAAGTTTTTTTTTTTTTTTTTTTTTTTTTTGARATTCACGACCGTAACTTTTTTTTTTTTTTTTTTTTTTTTAATTCCGTGAGAGTATCAGAAAGAAAACGAAGTGGTACCCAGGCTCGGCAAAACTCGGAGCGGAGTGAAATTCAGGGTCGGCAAAAACAGACTCGGAGGTACTGGTGGTTTAATGTATCACCGATTTCGGTTGCTCACGTGAGTTGCATTCCTTTCTCGTATCCAACGGCCTAGCCCAATTGGTAAGACACGCAAGTGGCATTCAGGAGGTCTCGGGTTCAATGCCCTTTGGACTCATGTACCTTCCTTGGCATGCTTGGCGCCCGCCACCTAGACATAGCCTCTTGGTCCCCCCAATTGGCATTAAAAAACAGTCACTGCTGATGTTAATAGGGGGAGGGTAATTGGGGAGGCACAACGACTAGCCACTAATATGATGCTCGGTCCCTCGGCTACCGGCTGTCCCCTGCCCGGTGTCCCCCATTGGAGGTTCCCTGAAGGCAATAAGGGTACCCTGGGCTGAAAAGGCCACCCGGTGTCAGATTAGACACAAGATTGAATTTACCTGGGTTGGTTAGTCCTATGGTAATACCTCAAGGCTGTGACGCGCAGTGCTCCGGTACCAACCTCACGCCATGCGCTGTCTTTCGTTCGGAGTGCTAGGTGTGCGGAAAGAGGCCAAGAAAAACAGCAAGATAGGGTGTGGCAAGGATTTTTGGAAATTGAGTGTGGGAACACAGACGGAACTGAAATCCCCCGTGTTGGTCCGACGAAGTAAGTCGATCGTTTTTCACGCGGTGCTAACTGCGAGCGCGAGAGTTTGGCGCGAGGGGAGGGAAAAATATAAGTCCCGCCGTCGTTCATCGACCAGTTCGGAATCCGACGTGGATGGTCGTAGTCGCGTGGCTCTTTTTCTATGTTCGTCTTCACTCCGCACACGGTAGCGGAAACCCCTGGTTTCGTAGTGCTCAAAACGCTGGCATTCGGTGCATAGAGTGCGCAGCCAGTGGGGTTCTACGGCCGTCCACGGGATGACTGTCAACTCATTGAATGGCAACAATATCGAGTAGGGTGGAAAGTGTGTATCGATAATGACAAACCCAGCTTCTACGAACCCTGAACAACGGTTTGCCGGAGGGAAGTAGTATCGACCACCGATCTGCGCGCAACTTCTCGTACGTCCCACTCGCATACACGTGTCCTTTCCTCGTTGTAGGGAAAAGGTCGTGTTGATACGGGAGGTATGGGAGGCTGACGCCCGATCGAAGGATGCTTGTCAGTCCACATGTCAATCAATTGCAAAAATTCCGAGACGTCATCAAGGAAAAACACTTGTGCAATCACTAATCAATCCTTTTCGACACGAGAGAGAGAGAAAACACTCATTAGCTCGATCATGCATGCAACCGAGGGACTGACCCGCGACTCAGTTTTCCGTAAGCCACCGCGGTGGTGATCCTAGGCGCCTTATTTCTCGGGGCTCCTCTGTAGATCGGCTGCAGATGTCGTGCAGCATAAGGCAGATGGCATGCGCAGTGCATTCAGGAATACAGATCTAAACACTATTGCATTCTCGAACAAAATCCCGGCAAGTGCGGCGTCTAATCAATACAGAAAGGCAAACATATCCATACATACATTCGCTGTGGAAGGTGTGAAAATGACGAGGGTATACAAGTCAGAATCAACCGAGGGAATTGTACACACGCATCCACCGTTCACAAGTCAAAAGGATCAATTCCTCGACATCTGGGGATTACCCAGGAAACTAATGGAAGAGTTCAGGAAGAAGTTCTTTCACGCAGGAAAGCACACATATTCATTCTCATCCAAGAGAGAGAGACAAACATCGAGACACATCATCATTCAAAGATAGAGGAGAGAGGGGGAGGTGAGGGAGGGGAGTCGAGATAGGAGATGACAAAATCCGAAAGAAGGAAGTTCGGCGTTGCCGCCGTGCACTAACGCTAGAGATAAAGATCCGCAACAACAAAGGTGCATTCGCCGTTAATTCCAACATTGCCCCAGGCCAATCACTCACTCAACTCCAATCATCGATCCTCATACCCGCACCGACGATCCCGGTTGTCGCGAGCTAACTCCCACCACTGCGATCGTCACCCCGCTGACGTAAACTCGACGCAGTTCGCCCACATCCCACAGTCCGTCGTGGCAATCAAGCTCGCAACCGGCTAGCCTATCGTCAGCCCGAAAGGACTTTCCGATTCGCACCAAACACTTTGCCTAGCCACTGCTTCCCGGAAGCTGGCTTGAGAGTCGAGAACGTAAGAAAGATTTGCGGGCGCGTTTGCGGAATTTATAGTGGCGAGGAGGGAGCCAAGGGAGGGAGACTGTCTCTTATACACATCTAGATGTGTATAAGAGACAGGACCAAACACTTTGCCTAGCCACTGCTTCCCGGAAGCTGGCTTGAGAGTCGAGAACGTAAGAAAGATTTGCGGGCGCGTTTGCGGAATTTATAGTGGCGAGAAGGGGGGCGAGGGAGAGAGAAGGCAAGGGGAAAGTCGAAGTGTAGGGAAAGAAGCAGGAGGAGAAGACTTTGAGAAAAGCGCTCCGTGGAAGCCATGTTGATCTCTCGAGACTCAAGGTTCAACCAATCAGATTCGTCGCACAATAGGAAGATCCTATTGATCGATGTACATGATTGTTGAGCGGGAGTTATCGAAGGATCGACCGGGCGTCGTGCGTTGAGTTCGGAGGGTGAGAAGAAAAAGGTGCGAGAAGTAGCGCAAGATGGGTCCAAGATTCAGACGATCAAGAAAGGGAAAATGGGCGTGCAAAGAGGAGAGAGAGAGAGAGAGAGAGAGAGAGAGAGAGAGAGAGAGAGAGAGAGAGAGAGAGAGAGGAAGAAAAACAGTAACGAAGAGAGAGGAAGAGGATGGGGAAGGAAAAAGGAGTGCGGGACAGAGCGATGCGGGGGTCAGGGAGGAGAATGCTTTGCATGCGTGGCGCCGTCAATAAAAAAAAGAGAAAAAGGCACCAAAACAGTTACAACTTGCCTACATCCCAAACCAATTGTCAGCCCACCAAACAGAAAAATTCCCAATATGTTTGCCCGCCAAACAGGAAAACTGAAAGAAATCACCGTCGTTTTTTTTTTTTTTTTCTTCATCCAAAACAAAAAAAAAGCATACCAATGATACCATTAGTAATTCATTACAAATTTCCGAAAGCGTTTTTTTTTCATGGTAACCGACTGGACGTCCGAACCGGGTTCCAGACACTCCAGAACAAATCCGGGTCGGGTGTCTGGTCCGTGATGTCCGGATGGAGGCCCCCATGGCAAAAATCGAAAAAAAGAAGGGTGGCCCAGGACGTGTTTCGGGTCTTGGCCACCCCTTGAAAAATAACGGGGTAATTATTCAGTGTCGTTTCACCCCACCGGACAGGGCCTAGAGGTCTGGACACAAGACACTGCAGGTTTTTTGGGGTGGCGGGTCTCACACAGCCCCGAGCAATTTCAAAGCAGCCGTTTCGACATGTCGCCCACCGCTGCTGCCTTTTGGGGGGAGAGAGAGAGAGAGAGAGAGAGAGAGAGAGAGAGAGAGAGAGAGAGAGAGAGAGAGAGAGAGCACTGACAGTTTCACTTATAAGCTAACTTTATTTTTACTTAGGTCAATTCTCACATTTTCAGGGATCATTTATTATAGTTCGCTTTGTATAAGTTTTGGTAAGCTACATTCTCTACGGGGCGCGATGCCGAAATTTCTACAAAACCAAAAAGTTTGTTAAATCTTACTTTCAAAAGTTCAATATTTTTATCTAAGTTTTATCTCTGACTTAGTAAAAATTTGGAAAGTCTTATTTTCTACGGGAAGTGTTGCAAAAATTGTTACTAATTCAGGGAGTTAGACCAAATTTGACTTAGGAAAGTCAAAGATTATTTCAGAGTTTAAATTTAGCTTTGTGTAAATTTTGTAAAACTACCTCTCCTACGGGAGTGCTGCTGAAATTTTTACAAATTTAAAGAGTTCGTTAAATTTTGTCTTAATAGAACTCAAGTTTTATGTTTGAGTTCATATTTAAGTTTTAATATCGCAGATAGTATAAATTATGAGAGGACACTTTTCCTACGGGAAGTGCTGCCAAAATTTTTTTTGTTTGAAGAACTTATATTATATTTTGACAGGTCGTGATTCTGACAATTCACCCTACATAAGGGAGATGTTGTTAAAGATCTACCTTTCTTTGGACGCTGACTTAGAGATAGGCTTTGACTTAGGCATGAGAGGACTTTGAGAGAGATATGGGGATTTATTCTCCATACACTTATAAGTTTAAGATGAGAACTGACATCTCTTGTGTTATATGTCCTTTTGATCGTTTCGATTTAGGATTGGACTAGTTTCAGCTTCATCCTAGGAGGATCATTTTCTATTATTACTGATAACAGGGCGATTATCGATTCGTCGGTGTACGATTCAACTCCAACTCACTCTCGCTAACTCAACCTAAAGGTTTTGGTCATGTGGTTTAAATTTTTTCGTTTGGGTTTTCACCCAAACTTTATAAAATTGTTATTTAACAAAGATACTGAGTGTTTTTATTTATGGAAGGTTGGAAAGAGGTTGGGGTTTGTATGGCTAAAAATAAGGGGTATTAGCGCAGAGAATGGTTGAAGTTGACCTCGTGTAGTGTGTGAACTTTGGTTGAATCTTTGATGTGATTGCAGGTATGTTTTGTGGTTCGAACTTTGGATTTGATTTGTCTGCGATCACACATATATATGGCTGAAAGGAGTCTCACTGTGATTGTGAGAAGTAATCGTCTCATATTATAGACCCCTTATATATATATATATATATATATACATAAATATATGTCTTCAGTGTTCATGCGGCCTACTGTGACCGTGCGGGAAAACGGAAATCAATTTTTACCTTTCTGATTTTTATAATTATTATAGTTGGACGTTGTATTCCGTAGCAGTCATCAAAGTCAAACCCCTTGAGTCCTCTCCAGACCCTGGATGATGGAGTTGGTCTCCAAGGCAATAAGAAACGATTGTTACCATATGTATAAACCTGTATACCACTCACTCTCCACGGGGTGCAGAAAAGGGTGTGGTTCTCAATCGCACTTGGCGGTTGTCTAGCGTCGAGAGATTAACCCTTCAAAGCGCGTATCAGGCGACCCTTGAGTGTTGAAAGCGACCCTTGAGATTATCGAGGATCGCGTGACTATAGGTACTTTATAGTACGTCATCATTGCGACCGCTTGTGTAAGCATGCATTGCTAGTCCATATGAAAAGGTCATGCAACCGAACGGTTTTATACTAAGTCTCGCGCGTGTCGCTCAACCGATTTCCGAATCGGAAGGTTCTGGGTTGGATAAAAAAAAGGACTAGGAGTGTTGTTGTTTGTTTGAGTGTGTTTTTAATTTTATGTGTAGTGCATCTAGGCCCTTAGTTCTGGTAGTTGTTCATGGTAGCCTTCCCTCCTGTAGTTGTTCATTATAGCCTTCGCTCTTGTAGTTGTTCATTGTAGCCTTCCCTCGTGGTAGCCTTCATTGTAGCCTTTACTGTGCCATATGGGTAGTCTGGTTTCGTTTTCCCTTTTTATGCTTGCGTGTCACCCTTGCGGGAGGGGCCATGCTAATCTAGCTGCTACGTTTTCGCTGGTTTGCTGGTTTGGTGTGACTCTGCTAAAGACCAGGGCTCGGATTCGCCCGGAGTGCCTGGCTCGTTCCCAATGGTCCTCTTCCTTTTTGTGAGGGACGCCGGGCGAAAAAAAAAAAAAAAAAAAAACCAAAAACAAAAAGACAAGAATTGTTTTTCAGAAAACAAAACAAAAAGGAAACAACGCGGCAGTTGTCCGACGGACGGCCCGGCGGGCTGTCCACCCCTAGAAGGTTCGCATTCGCAGGTGAGGCAGAGGAGCGGCAGTGCACGACAAACGGGCGGCAACAAACGGGCGGCAAATATCGAAATATCGAAAAAGGAGCGGGCCCGAGGGCGGGGGCGGGGTTTGGGAAAGTGATTCGAAACCCCACCGCCCAAGGTTTGGCGGGTGATCATTCACTGGTTATGGCGGGCTCTGTTTCTACCGCCGGTAGCTCATTCCGGCAACGGGTGGCTTGTGTGCAGGCCGGCATCGCGCAATCTCGTTTTCTCTTCTCCCGCCGTTTGCGCCGCGCTCTGCGGCTGCGCTTTTAGGCCTCTGTACCCACACACCGACTGGTGAAAAGACCAGCGGATCGACCTTAGGGGATGCCGACGAAGCAGGGCGAGTGACGGACGTGAAGACCGAAGGAATCTCGGGGGCGAGAAACGAAGGAGAAGAGAGAGAAGCGGGAAGAGAGGAGAGAGAAAGCAGTCGTTGACAATGAGTGGCCCGGCATAGCATAGCCGATGTTGCGCCGAGGAACAGAGATGGTGGAGAGGGAGAGCTACCATGGATTGGAATTGGCTTGATTGATGGGCGAGGTTGCATTCCTTGGTTTGGCTGAGGGCTGATCACCGTGCTTGACAGCCTAGCCTAGCCTAGCCTATAGCCTAGCCTATAGCCTAGCCTAGTCTAGCCTATAGCCTAGCCTAGCCTAGTCTAGCCTATAGCCTAGCCTAGCCTAGCCTAGCCTAGCATAGCACAGTGTAGCATAGCATAGCATAGCACAGTATAGCATAGCATAGCATAGCACAGTATAGCAGTCTGTGTTGCTCCGGAACTGTGGCTGGCGTATCGGTGTGATTAGCCGCCTCGTAATGATGATGATGATATGTGTGTGGAGAG
>BFEA01000258.1:1133194-1150162 GCA_003427395.1 Chara braunii
CGGTAAGAGGAGGAGGAGGAGGAAGTGGTGGAGGGAGGGAGGAGCGCACAGGGGGAGGAAGGACGTCGAGGAGGAGGAGGAAAAGGAGGGAGGAAGGGGAAGAAGGAAGAGGAAGAAGAGGAGGAAAAGAGAGAAGAGCAAGGACAAGCTTTAGGGACAAAGTGTAACCTGCGCGAAATTGAAAATGAAGCTGAAATCGGTCACTGATCGATGGAAAAACAAGTATGTATATCCCAACCAGTCTTCTCTTCGTCTTCACCATTTACCTCCAGCTGCATCCGAGAAGAATTACTCTCTCTCCCACTCCTTGTTCTCCCTCTGTGGGTCTGCGTGCCATTCATTTTTTGTCATCCATTCCCCCGAAAGCGATGAATTACACTTCCATCTGTTTATCAACTAGTCAATACTGTATGTTTCCAGCAGCTCGTTGATGGGAACCAGAAGGTCAATCGTTCGGCTTCACTGATTGCGAAAAGCCGCCCCCAAATCTGTCTCCCTCGATCTCCCACGCTCTCTCCATGTGCTGCTGCATCTTTTCCTGAGCACGGGCAAATCTATCTGGCTCGACGTAGGCGACAAGGAGCCATGTAATCTGTCCCTCTCTCGCTGTCTTTCCTCCCTCCCTCTCTCTCTGTCTCTCTCTCTCTCTTGTGCATCTGCACCTCTGTCGTTCTGTCTGTTTCTTTGTCCGCGCTTCTCGTCTCTCTTGCTGCGGCCGGCTCTCTGTTTAGCTATCTGTGTCTGGCTATTCCTCTTTCTTTCTCTCTCTCTCTCTCTCTCTCTGTGGCTCCATTTTTGATCTCTCCGCAACTCTCTCTCTCTCTCTCTCTCTCTCTCTCTCTCTCTCTCTCTCTCTCTCTGTGCCTCTCTCTGCCTCTCTCTCTCTCATTTGCGAAGAAGATAATATTAAATCTCTTTTGGCTCACCAGTCTGCGGCGAGGGCATGTAGAATTTCTTTGTCTCATGTTCTCCTCTCAGTTTCTTAAACTCTCTTTTTTGGGAAAAGTCATAAAACCTCCCCGCGACGAAACCTTTGTATCCGTTTCCCCCCAAACGGGGAAAAGAGTGCCGCAGGTACCAAAATCACTTTTGCAGTCATTTTTGCACCCTGGCTGGGCGGGTAACGGCCGCTGTGTAAAAATGTCGGCAAAGTGCTTTGCAGGGTGCAAAAATGACGCCGAAAGTGATTTTGGGGCCTGTGGCACCTTCCCCCCCGTTTGGGGGGAAACCGATACGAAGGTTTCGTCGCGAGGAGGTTTTATGACTTTTCCCCTCTTTTTTTTTGCCCGCTGCGCTACGCGGATCTGTCATCCCCAATCTACTGTATTAAGGTGGTAGAGTAGCCCCGAACAATCTATCAAGGCTCACAGCTGAGCTATCTCAACTAGGGAGGCGCCTTGGTGCCCTTCGGGCTGACACGTGTTAGGCACGTCATTGCGCGCCGTTGATGGATCCGTGTCATGCCTTTGGTTGAACATTCGAAGAGGAAGAGGAGGGTGAGTACCAGTTCGCCGATCATGATTAAATCGAAAAGCGAGCCTGAGGGTTAGAAACTGAACCAAAAGTGTTTCCTTCATCTTCCTCTACTGCTCCTGCTCCTCTTCCTCTTCCTCTACTGCTCCTGCTCCTCTTCCTCTTCCTATACTGCTCCTGCTCCTCTTCCTCTTCCTCCGAAAACCCAGGGTTCGAAAACCGGGGAGCAAAAGAATCCTCCTGTTGTTCTTCCTCTTCTCCTCGTTCCTCTTGTTCCTCTTGTTCCTCTTCCTGCTCCTGCTCCTGCTCCTCTTTCTCGTCTTGCTTGTCTTTTTCGTCTTTCTCGTCTTTCTCCTCTTTCTCCTCTTTCTCCTCTTTCTCCTCTTTCTCCTACTCTTTTTCCTCCTCTTTCTCCTCTTCTCTGTGTTTGTCGATTCGAGTCGAGCTGTGTTGGCCGATCCGAGATCTGACGGCTAGGTACTGACTGAGGTCGGGTTGATATACAGTATATGGTTAATTGCGCGAGAGCTGAAATCCATCGACTACGGCGCAGGTTGAGCAGCACAAGCTAACAATTCTAACAGTACGTCACCGATTACGAAACTGGGAGGATCGATCTGTGTCGTCTTCAGTCCGTGGGAAATAGGGGTTGATAGTCGGGGACTACCAGCTTCATACTGGTAGAATCGTGTGGATGTGCAGAAGGAGGGCGAAGGGGCAGGAGGGCAAAACCCACTCTGGCAATGATGGACTGATCTGGGAAAAGAAGTAAGCGGCACAGCGAGAACCAGCTGTTCTTCGATCCGTACGAAACTGGCGATGATAGTCGGGACTTGCTTCAGACACGTGGAAGCTTATGGCTGTGTGCAGGAGGAGCCGGGAGATGCCGGTCAATCGCCTTCACTGATTGCTGTCAACCAATCAACTGATTGCAATCAAGAGCAGGAGGGCAAAACTTATTAACTGAAAGCAGGAGGGCAAAACCAATCAACTGATGACCTGGAGAAAGAAAGAAAGAAAGAAACAAAAAAAGAAAAAAAGAAAAAGCAGCACAACGAAAACCCCAGTGGTTGCCGTCACAGGTCAATCGCCTTCCCTGATGATGGCAATCAACAGCAAAAGTTGACATCTGAAGAAAGAAGGGAATATTAGGAGATTCGCGGGGTTTGTGTGTGTGTGGGGGGTGGGTGGGTGGTTGGGTGGAGAGTCCCTTTTCCGGCTCGTGTGATGGTGGGGGCACCATAGGTAAACCCGAGGGTGGTGATTAGTCCAAAAGGGGAAGGCATATGTCCGAAAAGAAACCGGAGACGGGTTCGAACCTGCGGGTAAGAAGTTTTTTTTTTAATTAAAAAATATATATATATTTATTTATTTTTTTGGGTAAGAAGTTAAGAACCATCACTACAGCGTAATACTGTAGTAGAAAAATAAACAAAAATGCGGTAAATTTTCCCGCCTTCTCGTTTCTCCCCCCCCCCCCCCCCCAAAGAGGACGAGAGAAAAAAGTAAGGGTAATTCAGGGAGCAGTACTCACACCATGACTTCAGCGCGAACACAACGCCTGAAAGTTCATCAGTATGCCTGAAAGTTGTAGTGAATACAGGTTTAATGACCGATTGTTGTGTTCGGGGGAATAAGGGTATTGCTTGCTTGCTGTTCCTTTTATATCCTGGAGGATCGACGATGGCCGGTAGTCTCTGACGGTCTTGATCAAACAGGTAAGAGGTGAAGGTGGATTTAACGTTAGCCTTTTTTCAGTTTTAGAAGCCGTTCTGTTTTAATGGTGGATGAAAGGGGTGTATGTAAAAGACTACCACTAGCGTCTTTATTCGAAGAGAAGGCCCGGGCATTATATCTGTATTTGGGCCAACTTATAGTCCAGATACACCTATTGTGACCCCGCGTTCTATTCGGGTGAAAATTGTGTGCCGCTATCGACATGCAACATGGCGTCGAACTTGCTGACGCATCCATTATAGTGCTACCGTCTTCTTCACCCGAACGCCTGGTCATTACATCTGTATTTGGGCCAACTTTCAGTCCAGATACCGCGACAAGGACCGGGCATTCTATTTGGATGAAGAGGACAGCATATCGACAGATTCGTGGCGAGGTCTTTCTTTTGTTTTGTTTTGTTTTTCACAAAACGTCATTTGACAAGCCCCTCTGTTCTGTAGATGTCTGAATCGTAAGAATTTGAAAAGTTATTCGGCCATCGTACCTGCTGGATGGATGATTGGTGAAGGGAAGGGGTGCAGGGGGGGGGGGGGGGGGGGATGAGGTGAACGCACACGTAGAGCTCTTGATTCGCAGGTCAAGTGTGCAAATCCTGTTTGAATGCTGCGTCTGCACACATAGTAAAAATCGATCCTGTGCTGTGAATCAATCAATAGTTCTACGCCTCTACCATTCAACCAGACCATTCAACCATTCAATACTGGTTGAATGGTAGAGGCGTAGAAGTATTGATTGATTTGCAGCACAGGTTAAAGATTCAAATTCTGTTTGGCTTGGAACATAGGTGTCTGAGTTATTAAAAAAAAAAAAAGAAAGCTGTCAGGAGAATTAGGAAGAAGAACGTAGACCGTTCGATTGATTCAGTGGATTGGTAGTTGATGACCTGGCAGTTGCGAGATCAGGCGATTGGTTCGGCCGGAGGCCTGGGTTATTATTTAACACAACTGATTGGCTTTTTTTCACTCTCGCTCCCAACCTCCTGCCCCCAGGTCCCCCCCTTCCCGCCCTCCACCCGCCCGGCTCGTAACCCACGCGCCACACATTCAAACACCCACAAATCCGCACGCCCGCACACCCTCGCGCACTCACACCCGCGCATCCACATACCCACACATCCACAAACCCACTTACCCATACACTCGCACACCCTCACACCCTCACACCCTCACACCCCTCACACCCTCACACCCTCACACCCTCACACCGCACACCCTCACACCGACACATGGATACATCGGCCGATCCACCCACTCGCACACCTGGGCACCCTCACACCCATACACCGGCATATCTACACATCTGCAGACCCACACACTCACTGACCGCCGACACTAAATGTTGGTGATTTTGGGTAGTCGGTTTATCGATCAGCCAACCTGTTCATCCATCCATCCATCCATCCATCCATCCATCAATGAATGAATGAATCAGTAAATCACGTCGTCGTGTCCACGTGGGGAGAATTAATGACTGAGCGACTATAAGAGCAGGCAATTAATGCGTCGATGAATACGAGCGCGTTCATGCGTGAATACATCAACGAGCCAATGAACGGAGTGGATATGGCTCGATCCTATGAACTAAAATAAAATAATTGAATTAATGAATTAAAGCAGCGAATTAATTGACGAGTCGAACCAAAATAAAATAAGTGAATTTTAATGAATTAATGGAGGGAGTGACCATGACCAAGTCCGAGGCTGTTTTCACCGATCCGCAATCGTGCTGCGCGCCAAAAACGAGACCGAACCGGCTGGGCGCCTGTCGTTGGTCCGGGAGCACTGTTCATCCGAGAGAGAGAGAGAGAGAGAGAGAAGGAACTAAGATAGGGTGGAGAGAACGGAGAAAAACAAAGGTTGCTGCTGATTTGACCGTTGGTCCCGGAGCACAGTTCATCCGAGAGTTGCGCGCTGCATGCAACGTCAGGGAATACTCGCAACGAGGACTCTGTTGACTGAGCTTGGGACGTGTTTGCACCCAGATACATCCAGGTCTGGCCGCAATTGCGATCAGATACATTTAGGAAAGTGCTAAATTAATGTGAGGATGCCCTCCTCACTTCACTTTTTTGTTGTTGTTTTGCCTGGGGCGCGTAGTGGTGGCTCAACTAAATGAATGCACGAATGGAAAAAAGGAAACGAATGAACGAATGAACGAGTTATAATTTAATCCGTGAACCCGTTTTGACTGAGGGTTTTTCTCTCAGAGGGTCGGGGGGATTATCGCAGCGAGTGACGATGTGATTGATTGGTTGATGATATTCATCAATCAACAATGGGGGGATTGTCGGAGCGAGTGATGAACTGAGTGATTGATGATATTCATCAATCAATCAACGGGATGTTCTCACTGGTCAGTAGATCTTTTTCTTACCGTTTTTTTTTTTTTTTTTTTTTTTTCTTTCGCATTCCTTCCCTCCTTCTCCCCCCCCGCTCTCGGTCGGTGGACAGTGAATTATGACGGACGGTTGTGTTAAGTGTGATGGTTGCCTAAGTTTAACTGTCAAAGTGAATGATGGATGCATCATTCAAAATCGATGCCATCATTCATGATGGATGCCATTTATTCCCAAGAGATACGATTACATTCAAATTCTGGTGACGGTGTTGATACGATAAATCAAAGCCAGTCAATCGAAGTATCAGTGAATCATCCCAGTCAATTCGTGGATCGACTACCGTGTTCACCCGCATAAAAAGGCCCGGTCATTATCGCTGCGTCTGGTCTGAAAGTTACCCCAAGTACAGCTACAGGGCGAAGTATCAGTGAATCATCGCAGTCAATTCGTGGATCAAATACCGTGTTCACCCGCATNTCTGGTCTGAAAGTTACCCCAAGTACAGCTACAGGGCGAAGTATCAGTGAATCATCGCAGTCAATTCGTGGATCAAATACCGTGTTCACCCGCATAAAAAGGCCCGGTCATTATCGCTGCATCTGGTCTGAAAGTTACCCCAAGTACAGCTACAGGGCGTTCTATTCGGGGGGTGAAGACGGTGTACAGATTTATCAAGCGATGTAGCGGGCGATTGCCACGTGTCGTATCTGAACGCACGCCCTGCTCATCAACCAGTCGTGTGATTGGTCGAATTAAGCCAGCCCGGAAGAATGAAGACCGACTTGTGATGCTCGCTAATTTGGGATTCCCGTTATGTCACAGATCGTTCGAGGGATTTGGAAGCATGCCATAAGAGCACATTCTTATGAAATGGATGATGTTAGTGGCTTGGGGCTGCGGCAATGTCGAGACCCATGGCAGCAAGGAGACCCGTGCCACTACCGATAGCGAGATCCATAGCAGGCTACAGGTAGCGAGACCCATGGTGCTACCGGTAGCCCATGGCACTCCACAGGTAGTGAGACCCATGGTGCTACCCGTGCAAGACCCATGGCACTATTGGTAGCGAGACCCATAGCAGGCTACAGGTAGCGAGACCCATGGTGCTACCGGTAGCCCATGGCACTCTACAGGTAGCGAGACCTATGGTGCTACTGGTGCAAGATCCATGGCACGACCGGTAGCTAGACCCATAGGAGGTCCATGGCACAGGCAGCACAAGACCCATGGCACTACCGGTAGCGAGACCCATAGCAGGTCAATGGCACAGGCAGCAGCATCCCAGCGAGAGCCATGGGGCTGAGACGGGGGGTAAAATGACCATCGCTCCTTGGTCATTTTAGAAGTCCGACGGTCGGGATCGCGGTCGATGTGTGGTTCGCCGAATTTATCCTTAAGCTTTTTTTTTTTCCAAATAATTTCTTTTGAAACTTTGTATATGAATGTGTTTATCGTTTTTTTTTTTTTCGATTGTGGAAAGGCACCGCATACGGCCAGGTGTCCTTTGCTCGTACAAGGGGTTTCCCGAAATCCCATGGAAGAAATTGAATACTTTGCATTGATGGATTATTATTATTCGTCGGTTCAGTCATTAAGCTCCAGAGGACAAGTATGAAATGTCGTCAGTAAAATGACGAAAAAGTAAAAAAAAAAAAAAAAAAAAGGCAAAAAGGAATGAGAAGAAATTATAATAATAATGAAAGGAAAAAGAAAGCTCATGAAGAGGAAACAAGAAAGGGAAGAAAAGTGAAAAAGAACAGAAGGGATCAGGAAGGGGAGAGAGAGAGAGAGAGAGAGAGAGAGAGAGAGAGAGAGAGAGAGAGAGAGAGAGAAGGAACTAAGATAGGGTGGAGAGAACGGAGAAAAACAAAGGTTGCTGCTGATTTTACCGTTTTTTTCGCCACTTTTGTTGATTTTTGAGAGTTGGAATTGTTAGGATTTTTCTTTTGTTTCTCTTTCCGATCTGCCTTTCGTTTTCCTTTTTCCCGCTCTTTAGTTCATAGTTGAAAAAAAAAGGAAGACGAAACAAGGAAGAAGAAAGACGAAAGAAGGAAGAAGGAAGAAGAAGAAAGAAGAAGAAAGACGAGAGAAGAAAGAGGCTTTTGTAATGTCTTGGCGCGCTTTCGTTGTCGTGGGGGGCTGTCTACCCACCGACGTGTGAGAGGAGAGCGGACGCTATCACCATCGTCATGATGTGATAAAAAAAAGTTGAAGTTCTGACCCTCTGAAGCAATGATGATGGTCGTCGGTCCACGACTCTCCATTTTGTTTTGTTCTTTACTACTCTGTAATCGTGTTTAATGGCGAGTGTATCTACGGCTAGGAGGTGGGTGGAAAGATAGATCTGCGAGGTTTTTTTTTTTTTTTTTTTTTTTTTTTTTTTGAATGGTGTAATGAGACCGAAGATGTTGTGTGGTTCTGAATATGGCCGCAGTGTTGGCAATATACGTCAACGGGGCAGCGGCGTTGAGGTAAAAATTAAATACTCGTTACTTGCTGAAAGAGAGAGAAGAGATGAGTCGAGCAGGGATGTGTCTCTCCTCCGCAGTCTGGCATGGCTTCCAAGTCTGATCTGGCGGGTGGGAATCTCTCTCTCTCTCTCGCGCGCGCGCGCGCGCGCTTTCTCGATTGCGGTTTGATCAGAATATACGTGAGGCAGTACTTTTTTTTTTTCTTTTTTTCTTTTTTTTTGAGCCGGTACTATATTAGCAATCTGCCTAGCAGCTTCAAAATTGAAAAAAAAAAAAAAAAAAGCGGGCCCGTGCTATGGACTTAGTATTATCTGTCTGTCCTTGAAATGATTTAAAAAAAAAAAATTGTGTTCGTGTATTTTGGCGCCTGTTTCCGTCTATTTGTCTCTCGCAAGCTTTTCTACTATGATAATCTTTAATGCCGACACCCACGGGCTCTCGCCGCAGGCACTCGCCAAATGGACAAAAGACAAAACTTATGGCGGTGTATCTTTCCATGTTCTAGCGGAAGATTCATTCTCATTTTGCACATTTGCTGAGCGGTGCGACGAGTCCCGCGTGTGGAGTTGAATGTTTGCTGTCTCACTAACATAGATGCAATGGGTGCGAGCAGTGAGATACACACTGGCAGCAATGAACCATTTGCTGAGTGCCGCACTCTCGGTAAATATGAGGTGAGATAAATAGAAGATAAATAGAAGATAAACAGAAAGATAAATAGAATATAAATAGAAGATAAATAGAAGATAAACAGAAAGATAAATAGAATATAAATAGAATATAAATAGAATATAAATAGAAGATAGCTATAAGCCGTCAAGGGGGTCCCTACCCCCCCCCCACTGCGTTCTCTGAAATTAAAATTAAGAAAAGGAAAAGAGAGGCGAGTTCAAAATCGAGCAAAGGTATATAATGCCTGACAAGCGCAGGAATATGCTTAGTACTCGGGTGGGGAAAAAATATTTGGAGAAAAAATATTTGGAAGTTGGAAATGCAGTTTGAATCTCACAACGAAGACTTTGAAAGGAAGGAAGTTGAATCAGCATTAGTGAAAGAAATTCTGACGAGCGGAGTTTTCCTGTCATCGGTCTCGATCTGTCGATCTACAGATTTGTCTCAAATCTTGCTTCAAGCATGTACCCTTCCCTTCTCCGGGCATCGGATCTGCAGATGGCTCGCATCTCTTGTTTCAAGTACGTGCCATTCTTCCATTTTAAGTGCATGCACGTCGGAGTTTTGCGCTTCTCTCCATTCTCAGACCTTTGCGCATTTCTCTCTCTACTTGTTCTCTTCTATTTTCCCTTCGTTTGCAGCCACCCACCATCGCTAGAACCGTTAATGCTTTCTTCTTCTTCTTCTTCTTCTTCTTCTTCTTCTTCTTCTTCTTCTTCTTCTTCTTCTTCTTCTTCTTCTTCATCGGTGTGCGACTTTCTTTCCCAGTTCAGTGCATGCGGAGTATATGGTGTTTCTATGGAAGCATCTACGCAAGAAGGCAGTGGTGGCCTCTGTTTAACACTGTTATTCTTCTTCTTGATGCTGATTGCCAGATCATCATCATCATCCTCTTCTTCTTCTTAATTTTGTTGTTTTTGTGGTGCTTTTTTTCTTTTCCTTTTCAGGAATTTTTTTGTCTGAGGAAGTGGTTAATAATCAGGTCCAAGGTAATGATTAAAATCTGTCTGAGATTGTGTCAAATCAAATACCAACGAAAATGGGACTGCAAAAAAAAAAAGAAAAAAAGAAACCATTGAAATCTACGAAAATATAATTTTGTCTAATTCTGCATAAACACAACTGTCATGACATTATTTCTGTCAGTATAAACGACTAAAATTTTGTCTAATTCTGCATAAACACAACTGTCATGACATTTCTGTCAATATAAACGACTGTCATGACATTTCTGTCAATATAAACGACTGTCATGACATTTCTGTCAATATAAACGACTGTCATGACATTTCTGTCAATCTAAACAACTGTGACATTCCTGTCAATCTAAACAACTGTCATGAAATTTCTGTCAATTTCCTGCCCCCCACCTTCAAAAAGTATGGCGCACTTGCTCTTGGCACGATAACCGAGTGCGATGCGATTCTATCAAGCGGCAATTACGAGAAACACGATGGAATTCGAATTCAAGTTCCAGATTGCAGATTCCTATTCAAATTTCAAGTTCGAATTTTAAATTCAAATTTTAAATTCAAATTTTAAATTCAAATTTTGAATTCAAAGTTTAAATTCAAATTCAAATCCAAAGTTTAAATTCAAATTCAAATTCAAGATTTAAATTCAAAATTTGAAATTCAAAATTTTAATTTTTAAATTAAAATTTTAAATTCAAAATTTAATCAAAATTTAAATTCTTTTGCATCTGAATTCTTAAGAGCAGGTTTTTTCTCCGCTCTCGACTGATTCGGGGGCTAGTGAATTCAGAAAGGTCTGTCGTTTTCTGTTCCTAGACGGTTCGACTGCTACGGCTACCTAGTAAATTCAGAAAGGTCTGGAGTCGGCCATTTCTGTTCCTAGAAGGTTCGACTGCTTCGGCTAGTTGGCCATTTCTGTCCCTAGAAGGTTTCATCACCAACGGGGCAGGGTAATGTGCCCAGTGCAGTAAGGGGTTTTCTCCGTAAGCTGGGTAATGTGCTTCGTAAGCTGGGTAATGTGCCCAGTACAGTACCTCCGGGTTGTTTGTTGAGGACTTGTCGGGGGCAGAAAGTATAATTTTTTGTTCTTTTTAAAGAAAAAACTAGAAGGAAGGGTCAATGTCCTGGAGGTTCGGAATTCTTTTCTTTCGGAACGCAAATCAGACCTAGACAGTCCTGGGAGGTTCGGGAAGATCCCTGAAGCGTAATCACTTTGTGCGGCAGTAGCGCCTGTCTCGTGCCATCGGATGTGTGTGTGTGTGTGTGTGGGTGGGTGGGTGTGTTGTCATGTTCTCGCTATACACAACTCCACAA
The DNA here is from genome assembly GCA_003427395.1 of Chara braunii. Taxonomy (NCBI): domain Eukaryota; kingdom Viridiplantae; phylum Streptophyta; class Charophyceae; order Charales; family Characeae; genus Chara; species Chara braunii. The sequence continues at coordinate 1,144,174 of BFEA01000258.1, forward strand.
AGGAAAGCATGACTGGGGTCTCGCTCTACTACACAACACTCTATTATCTGGAGCTCATAATCGTTTCGATACATTTCAAATTCTCGAACGTATCGGAACGCACCTGGACCAGAAAGGCATCCAAGTGCATGTAGAATGTTGAGTAGTGGATGGGGCCCCTTTGCCAGTTTGCTCAGGATGTGTGTGTGTGTGTGTGTGTGTGTATGTGTGTGTGTGTGTGCGTGGGCGGGTGGCGTATGGTCATTATACTGAAGCGCGACTGGCTAAGGCTCCCAGCATTCATTACTATTATTTGTTCCAGGTCGGCCTTTTCTATTCGATCGATAAGCAAAGCAGTGGACGTAGGGTACTTGTACTTCATTTGCTCTGTCGTTGTAGATGAGCATAGGGTTTGTGGTTGCTGTTTCATGCCACTTGAGTAGATAGGTTCGATAGTTGTTTTTTTAATGCCACGTGAGTAGATAGATTCGATGGTGGTTTCATTTGTGTCCTACGAAGGATATCCTACATCAGTGGTTGAAGTGGAATTTGTTTTCTCACGGGATCTTCAAATATTCGGGTATTTGACCCCTGGGGCTAGGTCCCACTTGCACGAGTTAAGAGAGATACTGACCGTAGATAGCCAACATCAACAGCCGAAATCTCCTAATTTGCGCAAGTGGGACCTTGCCGCTGTTGTTGTTTGATAAAAAAAAAGAAAAAAAAAAAGGGGGGCGGGGGGRGGGGGCAGACAAATGTGTTCCTTGGACACGAAGTGATGTAAGGGTTTATCAATGTGTCCGAGTCGTCTTCGGAAGCACGTTATGTGTTCCATTTTTTCTTGCTTTCCTCTCCTCAAAATTTGTTATTGTTATTGAATTTCTTCTTTTTTCTTACATTACTAAAGAAGAAAAAAGAAAAAGAAGAAAAAAATTAAAAAAATTCAAAAAATTAAAAAAGTCATAAATAAATAAATAAAATAAAAATAAAGACACTGGTGATGCTCGTGCATTCGCACAGTTACCGCCAATTTCAATGAATTTCTTCTTTTTTCTTACATTACCAACGAAGAAAAGAAAAAAAAAATCATAAATAAATAAATAAAATATAAATAAAGACACTGGTGATGCTCGTGCATTCGCACAGTTACCGCCAATTTCAATCGGAGGCTCCGACCTGAGACGCGCGCCTCAGAAATCACTGCCATTCCGTGTCCTGTAGAGAAAATACGAACTTTGATTCGATCTTTTTTTTTTTTTTTTTTTGGGTTATATTCGATCGGTTTCTCAGACATCAGATATATAGTGCTGGCAGCCTTGTCATGATGACGTGCGCTTATTTTCTTCTGACAGATCTGTAGACAGCCGACAGCGCAACGACGTTGTTTTTCTGCTTGCCCACCCCCTGCTCCCCGGCTTTCTGTTGCCATAATTTGTACAAATTTTGGGGGGTCGTCGCGCGCTGTCGCACGACGCGAAAGGGCGAGGTCTGCTCACTAGCAAAGAGGACTGGATTAAGCTCCTGAATCTGGACGCGTTTTCGGTAGAGATGCAGAAAAGCAGTTCAATCTCCATTTTGGGCACTTTTTCCAGAAACACGTCCAGATTAAGGCGTTCAATCCAATCGTTGTTGCTAGTGGGACCTCGCATTAAGTGTCAGCTGAACCGCTTCATATTTGGATCTCGGCCCCTTGGCGAGGGGTTTCAACTGCCCGCATTGTCACTGGCATATTGATTATCGTGCACACAGGGGAAACCAACACCCTACCACACACACACACACACACACACACACACACTAATGGGGCCTCGCTCTCCACTACACACGACTCTATATGCATCTGGTGCAAATAAAACTCCCGATACATTCCGAATGTTGGACTACTCTAAACGCACCTGGTCCAGAAATGCGTCCAAATGCATATGCAGTGTTGAGTAGTGCAGCGAGGCCCATACACACACACACACACACACACACGCACACAGACAGACGGAAAGACCCCCCTGTCCCTCCCTGTCCCTCCCTGTCCCTGTGGCTGAATGGAATGCTACGCACATGTGGCTGTTTATTCACAGAACTTGGGCCTCGCTCCACGACTCTCGAAATGTGCAAAACTCTGGTGGTTCCCGGGTTCTTGCGCCCAAAGGTAATCAGTTGGCAGGAGTGCATAGCACCCGGCAGGGCCCTTGTAGTCTCCAAGTGCCTGTCTGGGTATCCGGGTTCTACCCTTCTTCCCACCAATACAACGTACGGTCATAATTGCTGTATCTAGACTGAAAAGATGCCTCGATACAGCAATAATGACCGTACGTTGCATTCGGGGGAAGATACAGCTATAATGACCGTACACGTTGTATTCGGGGGAAGACGGTAGTTGGTTGGGGTGCTTACGATCCAGGGTGGGTATCTCGGTTCGCGGTGCGCAGACCGCAGGAGGTCACTCAGGGTTGGTGGTGGAAGAGTACCATGGTGACGGGTAACAGGGTATCTCGGTTCCAACGGGTCAGTTTAGGCCGGTGTCAGAGGCCGGGTAGGCCTCTGTAAGTATAGGAGAGGAGAGGAGAGGTGAGGAGAGGAGATGAGAGGAGAGGAGAGGAGAGGAGAGGAGAGGAGAGGTAGTATAGGGTGGTAGATTAGCTTTAGAATATAATAGATAGACAAGGGGTCTCGCTCCACTAGTCTCGAAATGTGCAAAACGAGAGTGAATCTTCCTCTAGAACATGTAAAGATACACCGTAATGAGGTTTGTCTTTTGTGCATGTCGAGAGTAGTGGAGCGACGCCCAAGGAGAACCCTGGGGACATGGTCACTCACAAGGGGTACTCGATATTTGGATGGTGTATTGAAGTCGCAATCATTGAGAAGTAGTCAGAAACTTTTTTTTTTTTGTTTTTTTTTTTGTTTTTTTTGTTTTTGGAAGTGGTCAGGATTTCATGAAGGCTCTAGTTTTGAGGAAAGTGTGAGTGTTTTCTTTTTCTTGGTTTTACAGCCCTGATGGCTGTAAGCGAAACCGGCTAAGGGGCCAGATGCCACTGGCAAAGAGGATTGGAATAAGTGGCCGAATCTGGACGTGTTCCGCACAGGGATGAAGAAAAGCAGAGTAGTCACAATTTTTTTGCACATCTCCACAAACACGTCCAGATTCAGACTCTTTTCCCATCCTCCTTGCCAGTGGGATTTGGTCCTAAGGCTGCCGGGATAACTCCGCGTTGAATTCTGAGGTCCCCGGCCTCAATTGAAGTTTCTCATGGTAATGAAGTGCTTAAAAAAGAAAAACAAAAAAAGAAGGGTGCAAAACGGGAAATGTATCTTCCGCTAGAAGATGGAAATATCCACCGCCATGATTTTTGTCTTTTCTGCTTGTCGAGAGTAGTGGAGCGAGGCCCCATGATATCGAATTCTTTCTTTTTTAGTGAGATCGAATGTGTCCAGGGGCCTCGTCCCACTTACACCGTTGAGGTTGCTTAACGTTGGGTTTTCAACGCCGTGTGGCACAGGGCGACGCACGGGATGGGGCGGTCCGCTGTACATCGGGCGGTCGATTTTTGTGATGTTCCGTATTTGCCGAAATACTTTCTTTTCTTCGACGGGAAATGCGTGTAAAACTGGATTACCTCGTTTAGAACGCCCCCTACCCTTCGACGTTTGCGTTGAGCTAGCTGTAGGGAAAAAAGCAAACAGCTAGCTCAACGCTTCCTTTTTTTTTTCTTTCTTGCGTATCGATTATGTTTTTCCCGATTCGTCATCACTGCGGGATGTCAGACCCTTAGTGGCCGCCTGCATATACGGGCTGACGGCGCAGCTCCTCACAACCGTTTCACACCGTAAAGCTTTTTAGTTGGGTGCGAGTGCATGCATGTGMCTCGAATGACGACCACGTACATTTGTTCGTGCGTTTCATAAGCCACGCCGATGTCGCGATACCCTCAAAACACATGTCCGGAGAGGCCCAATGGCGAACATGAGTCGGGTCGTCGCTGTGGTCCAGGTGCATGCGAATCACTGTCTCTCTCTCTCTCTCTCTCTCTCTCTCTCTCACACACACACGAGGGCAAGCTTTCCAGTTCGCATCCCGTGCGAGTTCACCCAGCTCGTACGAGGGCTTGATTTGGACTCCTGCAGCCGATACGAGGGCTTGATTTGCAGTACGCATCTCGTAGGAAAGAGAGCACCCCGACCTTGAACCTGGACAATGCTACGGTGCAGGTACGTTCACGCTGGCCCACGACCTTTTTTTACTTCGCACGGCTTGACTGTCTTCCCGCTTTCGTGAAATCTTCACGCTTTATGCGGATGGTCGTTGTCAGGAGGCAGCAACCATCCCATTTTGGGTGCCTCGTCATCATTACTCCCGACGAAATGGAAAACAATTTCCCGAGAAAACAAACTGCCCAAAAATACTGAAAAAGGCTTTTCCATTTTAGTTTCCATTTGTTTTCCATTATTTTAATGTTTTTCCGTCTGTCACACCGTTGAGCTACCTGAACTCAACGGTGTAAGTGGGACGAGGCCCCAGGTCGGATAGAATTGATTTCTGAAAGGGAAAGAAAAAAAGAAGAATCGATTTCTGACACCGACTTTTTTTTTTTTACTTTTTTTTTTTGAAAACTCAAGGTGACACCGACTTTATGTGCTTCGCACGAGAGTCGGATGTCGACGCATCCAATAGCCCGACTATTTTTGGCTTATTTTAGCTAAAAAAGAAAAGAAGGAAATCCTTACAAAACAAAAAAAATCTGGCTTGTCTGCAGTTCGAACTCACGTCTATAGCCATAGGCACCTGGGCTGAGGTCCCACTAGCGAAGAGGATCGGATCGAATGCCTGAATCTGGATGTGTTTTATGCAGAGATGCAGAGATGCAGAGAAGCAGTTCAATCTCGATTCCCTGCACATCTCCATAAACTCGTCCAGATTCAGGCACTCGATCCGATCCTCTTTTCTAGTGGGACCACGCCCCTGTTCCTGTTAATGATGGAAATCCTTACAAAAAAGGAAAAAAAGAAAAAAATGGAAATCCTTACAAAAAATGAAAAAGAAAAGAAAAAGAGCTTCCTGATCCGCTCTTATTCGTGGGAAGTGCACGTGTAGCCATTTCTCGAATTATTCCTGTCGTGCTTGCGCGTGGGACTATGCTAGGTAATCTTCTTCTTCTTCTTTTTTTTTTTTTTTTTTTTTAATTTATGCGAGGTAATTTTCGCAGTATCGTTCGATTTTTAACGGATGCCTTGAAGGACAGGTCGGCGGGGCCATTTGGTGAATTCTGAAACAAGAATGGAGGCCCACTCATTGGTTTGGCCGCTTTCTTTTTTTTTGGTTTTTTGGGGCCGCTTTTTTTTTTTTGGTTTTGTTTTTCTTTCAGTGCATTGGGACTCGGTTTTTATTTCCCTTCCTGACGTGTCTCGACCAACAAAATGTCCCCGGAAGAGAGGTGTCAGGGTGGTGCGCCCCCCCCGCCCCCCCCCCCCGCCCCAACGGGCCACGGATCAGATAGGAAAAGTGATGAGGTAACAGGGACTACGCGTGGGGGCTCGCTGCTGAGGGAGTACTCGGAAAATGTCCGACCGAAATAGAGAACGTATCTTCCGCGAGAACGTGGAAAGATTCAGCCGCCATAGCTTTCGCATTTGGTGAGTGGTGCGGGGAGGCCCTTGATCCTAGCGGGAAGGCCGAGAACGGTACAGGGTGGGTGAAAAAGAAAGAAAAAGAAAAAGAAAAAGAAAAAGAGAAAAAAAAAAGACGCAATTTTTGAATCGGGATGGGGTGCCAGAACGTGCTGAAGACTGTACGGAAAGTGAACGAAGGTGTGAACGAGATCGAGGGTCAAGGCCCAGTAGCTTGGATTCTTCGTTTCTGGCTTTTGATCTTCTTCTTAATCTAGGGTCACAAATGAAGAATTAGGGTAAGTGGGACTTGGGCCCGAGTAGGGGAGTGTGGTACGTTCGTTTGGTCTCGATCCTTCGAGTCGTGGAGAATAACGTTTGCGTTTGTTTGTCTGTTTTTTTTTTTTTT
>BFEA01000258.1:1161322-1172839 GCA_003427395.1 Chara braunii
GGTGTATTGAACCGAGCTTCGCGGGGTGGAACTTTTTTTTTTTTTTTTTTTTTTTTCCCAATTACCTAGGGCCTCGCTCCACTACTGGGGATTTAAGGACGTCGTGCATCTTCACGCAGAAAATGGCCAGGTTCATCGGTTTGCTATAAATAGTAACGAGTGTATTTTGCCACCTTTCGTCGGCAGATGGACTCGTTTCGTTTGCGTTTCGTGTGCCGTGCGGCGAGACCCTAGATGTGCGAAAGCGTGAATGTGCAAAATGAGAATCTATCTGGAAAGATACGCCCGCCATATTTTTGTTTGTCGTTTTCACATTTGGTGAGTGGCATGGCGACGCCCGATGCTGGTTGTAGAGCGCTTTGCACGAGGGAAAAAGGTAGCGCCAAAAAAAAAAAAAAAAAAAAAAAAGGTAGCGCCACTTTCTTGGATTTGTCGCTCGTTAGCCAGGTCGTTGTAAGTCTATCTATCTATGACGGCCGTAGATAAGTGGCGTGAGGGCCGTTTACCTTTTTCTTTTCTTTTTGGGTTACTAGAGTGGTGATAAATGACGCACATAACAATCTGACAAAGACAGCATACAGTACCAAAACTACGAGAAGCAAGTCAGCAGTCAGGAGGAGGGAAAAGACAAAGAGAGTAGGGATGGACAATGAATTTGACCAGTCTAATCTCTACGGAGGTTACTAGAGTGGCCCGGGATTACTTGCCTGTCCGGGCCGAAAAAAAAAAAGTGAAAAGGAAAAAAAAGAACTGGGGATTACTACTTGCCCGTCCGGGCCCAAAAAAAAAAAAAAAAAAAAAAAAAAAAAAAAAAAAAAAAAAAAAGGAACTTACTTTTTAACTTTTTAACTAAAATAAAATTTGGTCAAGAATTTGAATGTGACCGTGAGGCAAAAGTGGCTCAGTTCATTTTTCTGCATGAGGTTTTTTTTTTTTCCAGTTTTTTTTTTGTTTTTTGTTTTTTTTTTGCCTTTCTCTTGTTCTCTCAGCCCCGAAATTCGTATTGAACGTGGCAGGCCGCTGGCGGTCAGTGTCACACTGGGTCGGCCGCACTCCTATCCCACTGCTGATGGGACCATGCTCAAGGTGACCCGGGCGGCCGGGCTGGTAGTCTAGGATGTCCTTTTTTTTTCCCTTCACTGGTGCTTGGTGGTTTAAACCACCAGTACACGACCTCAGCCTTGCAGCAAAATAACTTGTCGCCACAAGAAGTAAAAGGCGGGCTCAGGGCTTGCGGAGCGTCAGAAGTTTTTTTTATTTTTTGGGCCCATGTCAAATCCGCACATCCCAGAAAACAAAACAAGCTTTGGCCGTGATTGCAGTTGGATACACTTTTTGGAGTACTCCGTGCGCGTCTGCCCTCAGTGAGGGCACTTAGGCAGAAGGAAGAACACGGGGAGCATGACTGTCAGACACAAAAAAAGAACAAAACAAAAAAAAAAAAACAAAGCTTTGGCCGTGAAAGCGGTTGGATGCATTTCAACGGCCCTAGTGTGAGTATGCCCTCAGCGAAGGCGTTTTGAGCACGCGGAATATGCGCTGCCTTGATGGCAGGGAAAGGAAGAAAATAACAAAAGGAGAAAAAAAGAAAAAACAGCAACGTTTCCCTCTGCTCGTAATAGTGGTCAGATGCATTCTGGAAAGTGATCATTTGAGTATGGCCTCCATGACATCCTTCGATGACATCATTGATCTCTGGCATGCTTGTTCCTTTCTTTTTTTCTTTTTTTTTTTCCCCTTCAGGTAGACCGCCGCCACCGGTGCCACTTTCGAAATTCCAACTGCAGGTACCCTCAGGCAGAAGGCTCGGGAAATAGCGGCGCGCAGTGGGCAGGTAGCTTCGGGATTCTAGGTGCGGGGAAACCACTAGTACTTCCTAGAGTCTTGCCCGTTGACGCGCCACGATTTTAGGAAATGTACGGGCTACTACAGGAGCGGCCAAATCCATCCGACTAGAAGCGTTTCTACTCCATTTTTTTCCGCGGCCGATAGCTGGGCCAAGTACTGGTGGTTTAAGCCTGGCCGGTGATGCCTGGCCTTCTGGAGGAGCTGCACAACATTGCAAGGGACGCCGGGCCTGTCTCCTGCCTTGTATAAACTTCCAAAAAAAAGAAGAAACCAATTCACTTCTTTGACAAATGAAGAAGAAGAGCGCACTTTGATCTCTCAGTTGAAAAAAAAACAGATGTCTAAGGGCTTACCTTGATTCTCTGCCTACTTTGATAGAAAAATGGAGTAGCAATCAGACTCGTTCTCAAACACACTTTTCATGCATGTAAACAGCAACGCAGTATACTGGCGACATGCGCCCACTCAAAACTCAGAGATATGGCTTTCAGATACGAGTTCACTCTCAATTGGCTATGGCGACTTCAGCGCCCAAACATCTCACTGTTCACATACACTGGATCACCCTGGATATCCCACACGCGTCACTCTAACACTCTGAGCACACACACACACTCACTACTAACTACAGCTATGGCAGCTATGGCTGCCTCTAACCTATCGCTATGCTAACTCCTCCTCTCTTGCCCACTGCGTCCTCCGGGCTCATCTGCNTTGCGCACCGACCATGCTAATCTTCTCTGTATCATTCCAATTTTAACAGATGTCGCACAGGAGACTCTCTTGGGGCTTTTGTTGTTGACTGTACCTTTTCTATGTGTTTCCTCTTAGACCGCCAATACCTCCAAGCCTCTTTTTGCTGTGGTGGATTTGCACTGCTCGCCCTGGTTTGCTGAATTGCCAGCGGTGCACTTTTTTCTTTCTTGGCTGGCACTGCCAGCCATTTTGGTCCCGTGGCACTCTTCACCTGAAAGCCGCGGATTGGCTCAATTTTGATTCTCAAGTTATGCCTGGGTGATGATGTACTGGTGGTTTAGTAACTTTAGTCCACCACTGCATCCGAGCCTCCTTTCTCAACCCAGATTGCTGCTGCACGCCGAAAACAAAACAAATCGCAGTGGGCGAAGGTTTTGTTTGTTGTTGGCCGCCCCATCCATTTTAGTCGGGTAGCCTGAGGCCCTGTCAATGCGGCGTGTTGACCGCTGCGTCAGAATCAAATACCTGGGAGACGTAGTGGTGGTTGCAACCACCAGTACATTTCCCCCATCATGGAAGGGACCGACCACTGTGTGCAGCTCCCTACCATTGCACCCATGGGGAGCCAAAGTGCCGTGCTGAGGAAAAGTCCACGGTGGCGGGGTGATTGCTCTGCTTGCCTGGCTATCCATAGCAACTGGGGCCTTTAGACCGGGCCTCCACTACCTCTGCTTGGCATGGCCAACACCCAGAAGCAGTTGTGCGTGCGTCTGTGTGTGAGTGCATGTGCGCGTGCGTGTGTGTGTGTGTGTGTGTGTGCGCTGTCTCTTATACACATCTAGATGTGTATAAGAGACAGGGTAAGCTGAGGTCAAGGGATTGACCCCTGGGATCTGCATCGGCTACTGCCAAAGGTGAAAACTGTTTCATTGTTATTCTACTTTCACAATAGCACACAGCAGAACAGCCCCTGTCGTTTCCAACACGTAGGCATTATAGGTTGGTCATTACTTTCTCAAGGTGATAATACACAAAGCAAAATCACACGTACATGATATGATGAGAACAGACATACAGTTCAAGAAAAAGTCGGAACGATATTACTTCCGTTCATTCTTCGTCATTTGGAAACATCCGACAGAAGGTGGCATGGCATCAACAGCCATTCGCGTGCCCAGAAAGTCCCACTCGCCCGATCCCTCGACAGTCATTCGTGTGCCCAGAACGTCCCACTCGCCCGATCCCTCATCCGTGCCATGCAGGTTACTTGGATAGCATTTCTCGAAACACACCCTGCTCTCATCAACAGACATCGTACTTCTTCGTCGCTGCACGACGACCAAGCTATCATCATCCATCATCCGCAAGCCAAAAACATCCCGACCGGCATTCCCCAGGCTTTGCAGGAAACTAAACTCTGCAAAGGCACACACGCAACACGCAAGCGGTGGGCTTGTACTTTTTCCCATCGGGATACCCACCACCTGCTTCAGCAGTATCCCCGTCGCTCGCATGTAGGTATGTATGAGCTCAAACCGCACAAATTTCTTCACCTCCTGCAGAGAGACAGAACGCCAATGGTCATCACCTGCAGACAGACAGGCAGTCTAGCCTTGAGTAGTCCCCGACACATAGGCTTCCCTTCATGACCACCAAAACCCGCAATGCGACTGTCTTCCCCCGAGCACAACGCACCTCCCTCATTTTGGCTGTATGGGACTGGAAAGATAGCTTGTATGCATTCATTATCAGGGACGTGGTGCGTTATACTCGGGGCCGTTGTGGTGTCTGAACAGGCCATTGGTTTTCTGTTGTTGTTTTTTCTCTGTTTCGTTTTTGTGGAAAGAAAGGGGCCGACGCTCAGGTTTTGATATTGCTTAATTTGACAGGGTTTTTATTATCATCATCATTATTATTATTGTAATTCGACGGGATCTATCTGCTTAGTCTGTGGATCAACCGGTTTTCTTTTTTTTTTTGTGTGTGCGTGTGTGTGCGTGTGTACTGCTCTTTCCTCCCTCCATCCCTTTTTTTTTCCAGCTGTAACGAGATATTCTATTATGACCGGGCCGGGCCCAGTTGCGTGTGCCAATATTTTTTTCAGTTTTTGCAATCGTCTGTACATTGTATACAAAGCTGGGAAGTGGGCCCAGCATCCCTTACATGCTTATTACCTGTGAGGACTGTGAAGTGCCAGGGTCACCTGTGTGTGTGTGTGTGTGTGTGTGTGTGTGTGTGTGTGTGTGTGTGTGTGTGTGATGTGCTCATTCACACACAGCCTTGTGCTTTTTCTGTTTTTTTTTTTTGTGCCTTTGCTTATCTTGGGCCCGCTTCCTCATGGGACCCTCCCCGGGGCCGCCATGTCTCACTTACAACGTTGAGGTGGTTCAACCTTGAGTTTCCGACCAGGTGTGGCATGGCGTGACCGTGGAGATGAGGTTTTGAGGCCTGCATCCACCGGCCACCGGCCAATATTTTCCATTGCAATGGCAATGTATTTTCTTGTTCTTTTGTAGTCGACATGATGGGGAAAAATTATGCTTCCCCCGAATAGAAAGCGCCCCCTACGCCCGTTCCATTGAGCTAGCTACCCCATTTTCAGGAAAAAAAAACGAAATATGACTGTCATCGTTCTCTGACGTCTGCCATTCCGTTATTCACATCCGAATGTGCGTTTCCTCCCCTAGGAAGATGCTTCGGTACTCTGGCTGTGGAGGACCCTTTTTTTTTTCATAACCAAGTTCTGATGTATTTAGCCGTCTGAGGTGACCACATTCACATCCCTGTATGTGGATGTAGAGGTCTGCACGCACACACACACCTAGAATAGCTTAGAGTCGGTGAAAGTCCGACGAAACAGTCTGGTACAGTCATGATTTTTTTGAGTGTATAGCGAATATGACAACACACCTAGAATAGCTTAGGATGCATCTTCCTAAAATTGTGACTGTGTCCGTTCGAGCTTCCGTCACATGAGCTAGCTACCTTTGTCATCATAGCCAGCATCTCCACGGAAATTCCCAATGTGTCAGCCCGCCAAACAGGAAAACTGAAAGAAATCACCGTCGGGGTTTTTCTGTTTTCTTCATCCAAAACCAACAAAAAACATACCAATGATACCATTAGTAATTCATTACAAATTTCCGAAAGCGTTTTTTTTTCATGGTAACCGACTGGACGTCTGAACCGGGTTCCAGACACTCCGGAACAAATCCGGGTCCGGTGTCTGGTCCGTGATGTCCGGATGGAGGCCCCCAGGGCAAAAATAAAAAAAAAAAGGGGTGGCCCAGGACGTGTTTCGGGTCCCGGCCGCCCCTTGAAAAATAACGGGGTAATTATTCAGTGTCGTTTCACCCCACCGGACAGGGCCTAGAGGTCTGGACACAAGCCACTGCAGGTTTTTTGGGGTGGCGGGTTTCACACAGCCCCGAGCAATTTCAAAGCGGCCGTTTCGACGTGCCGCCCGTCGCTGCTGCCTTTTGGGGAGAGAGAGAGAGAGCACTGACAGTTTCACACAGCCCCGAGCAATTTCAAAGCGGCTGTTTCGACGTGCCGCCCGCCGCTGCTGTCTTTTGGAGAGAGAGATAGAGAGAGCACTGACAGTGCTGCCAGTCTGACGACTCTGACGTTCTGAATTGAACTGCAAAGTTTGAACTTTTAAGTTATATATGAAGTTATGAACTTGAATTACTAAATCCAAAGCTAAAAGTTCAAACTTCAAAGTTCATCATACTTTTCTCAAAAAAAAATTCTCTGTTTCTTTAGTCTTGTGCCTGCTTTGCACGGTTTGCAACTCTGCATGTCTGCTAGTTGAATGTGCTTCAAGTTGTTGATTTGCTCCAAGACAAGCTGCCTGAACTACAAAGTGCAAAGCAAGTGAGTGCCTGCCAACACCCCCACCCACCCCTGTTTTTTTTTCTTTTTTTTTCGGTTTGGACATTTTGCACCCCCTGACGCAGGTCCGGACTGTCCCGGACCGGTGATGTCCGGGTGTCCGGTGATGTTGATCACCGGACAGCCAGGACCGGCCTAGACACTGGTCCGCAAGACAGTCCGGAAGTGTCCGGGTCCGCGGTTTCCATGTTTTTTTTTTTTTTTTAATTCACCGAAACCATTTCACACCGTTGAGCTTTCTCAACTCAACAGTCTAAGTGGGACATGGCCCCCGCCCCACGTATTGTCTGGATGCCTTAAAGTTCTTCCCTTTTTATTTATTTGTTCCTCGCGTTTCTTTTTCCGTCTCTTCTTTCTTTTTCAATGTCAACATAGGGCCACCTCTTGTCGCCTCTCATGGCGCACCCCATTCTTCTCTCTGATCGCCAGAAATTCTTCGTCCGTTTTTTAATTTATTCCTCCATTTCTCCCCGTCTCTTTCTGCCTTTTCCAAAGCCTAGGCAACAGGCACTCCTGCCTCCCCTGCGACTATGACTTCTAACAAGCCCTGCCATTAGATGAAAGGGAACTCGAAGAGTCTATAAATGGCTTCAGGAATATGCTTAATTTAGCTTGGTCTGTGTGCACCCAGATGTGCAGATGCCAAGTTTATGATCTGCACATGGAAGAGCAGACGCCTTTCGGACTGGGTCTGGCGTCAGTCATTTCACACTGGATGCTATCTTGGACACACTGTATTTGACCTAAGGGTCATGCGCTATAAGAGCACATCACACATGGCACTTCACTCTATAGCCTGTGACGCAAAGGCATAGCCTTCAATCTAGCCTGTGCTAGTTCAGCATGCATGTTGTTGTTGTTGTTGTTGTTGTTGTTGTTGTTGTTGTTGTTGTTGTTGTTGTTTTTCCTTTAAAGGAAACAACTCTTCGATTTTTTCTTTTTAAGGAAGGAACTCTTGGATTTTGTTCTTTTAAAGGAAAAGAACTGTTTGAATCAGACTCCCGCATTATAAGGTTGCACCAAAAAAAAACAGTGTGCAGTATATTTTTTTTGTTCTTTTAAAGGAAAAGAACTGTTTGAATCAGACTCCCGCATTATAAGGTTGCAGCGTTGCACCAAAAAAAAAACAGTGCGCAGTATAAAGTCAGGGCCGAACTTGGGCCGGTCCTGTTTTCTATGCTGGTTTAGTTTGAACCTAGTCTATATTTGCTCCTAAATTCTTTTGAACTTTGATGCACCCACGGTCCGCATAGCAGGAACAATGAGCCGTTTGGCCTATAGACCTTGTAGGCCCCACTCTGCTGCAAACAGCTGATTTCCCTTTATCCCTGCTTTTGCTCCCAAATTTTTGAAGTTTTTTTGATGCACCCATGGTCCGCATAGCAGGAGCTATGAGCCGTTTGGCCTATAGACCTTGTAGGCCCCACTCGGCTGCAAACAGCTGATTTAAAGTGATTTTCCTTTTTTCCTGCTTTTCTTCCCCCCTGGCTGGAGAACAGGGACTGCTCCGCTACACAACATCTTATATGCTTCTGGACTCCATTTTGGAAACCGTTTCATTTCGGACTTATCCAGCATTTTGAATGTATTCGGATCATTAGCAGCTCTAGATACATTTAGAATGTTGTGCACCGCACTTGTCCTACTTTTTAACCATAAAACTTGCACTCGGATAATCCTATTGTCCTGTGCTTCTAGTTTGACAACCAAGCCGATGGCCCTAGGCCTTGAAAAAGAAAAAAAGATTCAACAGAAAGAAAGACACAGAAAGAAGAGAGAAATGCAGGGAAGAATTTATAGGCATACAGACAGAAGAAACGGGGTGCGCCTGGGGCAAGATCCCATTAGCAAAGCATATTGGATTAAGAGGCTGAATCTGGATGGGTTTCAATCTGAGATGCAGAAAAGCAGTTGAATCGGGACTCCTGTCCACAAAGTTGTCCAGATTCAGACATTAAATCCAATACGGTCTTCTCACCCAAAATAGAACACTTGGGCGACTTTCAGTCTGGATTCAGCAGTAATGGCTGGGCGTTCTATTCGGGTGAAGATGGGGTAGGCTCCGGTGTGATGCATTCTGCTCTCCTAAGATCGATTCCAATTTGTCATGTACACGAGGAACGATATAGCTGTATTTGGGGCAACTTTCAGTCTCAGTAATGATGGCTGGGCGTTCTGTTCGGGTGAAGACGGTAGTCTTTGGTGTGATGCACTCTGCTCTCCCAATTTCGATATTTGTCATGTACACGAGGAACGGCTCAGATGATGACTGTGAGTGAAATGAAATAGAATATCATATCATGGCAATAAATGAGATGAAAGAATATAGCATGAACTAGTGTCGATGAAAGAAAGTCAAATGGCGACTAATGTTAGAAGATCTGTTTCCTCTTGCCCGCGATGCGATTTACTAATATAAGGGCGATCTCCATGTATCCCTCTTTACCTGGTGAAGTGTCCTCTCTGCCGTACGCCTACCTGCGTGCCTGTCTGTCTCCTGCAATGTTCTGTCTGGAATAAGATTGGATGGGCATCGTCAGTGTGTTCGATGCCCGTTTCTGCTCAAACTCAAATGCACTCGTAGCCAGTGATGTATTCAGGAGGCAGACCTCACTGTGACTATGAAACACATGGTGTGCGTAAACAAGGGACATTTTCATGTCAAAAAGAGACTATACTTGCACTGGAGCAATAGGCACCTCATAGCCATTGTGATGGCAGTTGGCAGAGGTGTGAAACACACGGTGTACTTGGACAAGGGAAGTTCTTAGGTGGAAAAGAACTCTATACTTTCACTGGAGAAATAGGCGAGGTTTCAGAGGCCACCTTTTTTTCTCTTTTTGCCGGAACAATTTTTTTGCGACCACGAAAAGAAAATGTAAGGGCCAATGAGAACAAACCCAGACATTTTGCCGCAAGGCCCTACAGGAAGAGAGATTGTGGGATATTCCGACCGCGTAAACACGTTGCAGTGCACCAATAAGAGACCTCGGCTGCCGAAATGAACAGCTGCTCACTCAAATAGAATCTGATAGAAATTTGGGTATAGCCTAATAGGTGTGAATCTCAATGTCGGTGCCTTGTTTGTTTGTTTTTTTTCGCTTCCCGCGACAGAGTTGCCACTGGCTTTGCTCCATTCGTGTGTATCGTCGTTGCGTAGCAATGAAGCCAGTTTTCTCAGTACTGTTCCTGTTTTAATGGACGTCTCAAAGTAATATCCAGAAATCTTTTATTTATGAACGACAGAAAGTTACTGACAGCCTAGCGTGGCACCGGCCAACAGTTGTGTGGGTATTTGGGATGATTACAGTTGCATCGTGATCTTGCCAAGGGAGGTTGCACCAGAACGCTCCTTACTTCGCCGCCAATAATTTCTCAACGTAGTAGTCACTCCCGCTCAGGAAAGCAAGGTGGGGGGGGTGTTGAGTCGGAATCACATCTGCAGCGGACGTTTTACGAGGGGATGTTCACACCTGTACGGCTGTAAGGAGTTGTTCATAGATACTCTTCTAAGAAAGTATCCTGGAAAAGACATGCACATCTGCACTCGATGGTCCTGCCGGACCACCGGCGACTGAGCGGTATCATCACGAATGTCTGCAGAAAGTGGCAGGTGGTGTACTTGCACATGCGGTTCCCTTTTTCTCCCCAGGCGCATGTAGTCTCATGTGTGTTTTTTGGGTCCAAGCAGCGCATGTTGGAATGCTTAGCCCCCAGCGCTGCATGGCCACACAGAGTTGCATAGAAAAACAGAAGAGGGAACCAGCAAGGATAGATGGATATTTCTATTTCCCACGTTGGTATAGGCGCTCTTGGGAGTCCTGACGATAGTCAGATACGCAGCAGAAAGGGGCCGGTGGCCGGGGATTTTAAACCACTGCGTCATGTTTTAGATCTCGGTGCTGTTGCAATAGATCAGGACCGAAGTAGAAAGTCAACACTTGCCGGGGCTTTTAAACTATTGCGTCGTATCTCGGAGCCAGGCGCTCTTGCGAGCCCTGGCGATAGATCAGGCCCGAAGCAGAAAGTCGACATTGGCCAGGGCTTTTAAACCATTGGGTCGTGTATCGGATCCAGGCTTTGAGGGGTCGTGCTGGTGCACAAGGGGCATTGGGGAGAGAGGTTAAACCTACTGACCACCTGAACCTACTGTTGCGTACAAGCCTATCCCATGCTGGTTTGGAATGTCAGGGCCGGGCACAGCACGTTTGGCTTGGGAAGAGTGGTGTTGTAACCCCGAAGATCCGTGGTATGGTTATAGTAATGAAAGTGAGGGACACATGCACATGGAGGCGCACCGCATATCCGCTTGTCGCATGGGCGAACATCTCCATGACCATGGCTGGTGAGGTTGAGCAGAATATATTTCTTAAAAGCACACTCAGGGTATTTGAGTCAATGCCGAACAGTCTGGTAGATCACGTAGTATCTCTGCCCTATCCATCACAGGGAATCTTTCAAAACCTATATAAGTTCTTGCATTGCTGGGATCGTCAAATTCCGCCCTTCCTGTTTTGACCTTCAATCAGCTCATGGGGTCCCTCCCCAGCCTCGTTTTCCTTAACCGACCACTCTCTGTGAGCCTATTTTATTGAACCTGTTCTGCACCTAACGTCAACGTTCTAGACGACAATGGAACAATGGGCTCAGGCGGGCTAGCAGGCCGAACAACCTCTTTGTCATCTTCTTGTACACTGCTGTGTGCAGCAATCTTGTGCAGAGGCCAATTTTAACGGATGTGTCCAATAGGCCCAGCCTGGGATGTCTGGAAGAGTGGTTGTTCAGACTCTCGTGCCCTGTTCTGGTCCCGCCAGGGACCCCCTTCTTGAGTTGAAATAAAAAAACAGGTATCGACACTCGTTCTTGAAAAGTGTTGTGGAGACCTTAAATTCAAACAGTGCGCAGGGGCAGTTCATCAGAGAGTGAGCTTTTCTGTCTTTTTGTATCCATTTATGTCTGTCAGATATGCTACCATCCCTTTGGAGCCTCTTGCAACTTGAGGCTACATGCATATAGTTGGGGCATCTGTCTTTTGTGCCGAACCCCTCCCTCCTTTCTCCCTCCTTTCTCCCTCCTTCC
>BFEA01000258.1:1184833-1205710 GCA_003427395.1 Chara braunii
CCCCCCCCCCCCCCCCCCCCCCGGCAAAAAAAAAAAAAAAAAACATCCTGACAAGGGGGGAAAACAAAAGAGTTTGCACATGTTTACCCTATATGCTGTGACCCGGTAGGCCCAAAATCTTGTGACGCAGTAGGCCTAACGGTAGCACGCCTGTGGTTCTGCGCTCCAGGGTGAGGAAAACCAATAGGCCTGACAAAATAGATTCAGGGCCAGTGGTGTCCCTTAGTGGTCTGCTCATGCCTCTTTTTTTCTACTTTTCCTCCTCCTCCTCCTCCTCCACTGTCCTTGCCCTCAACTTGGTTTCTTCCTGTGCCAGCTGGAGCCCGGAAATATTACCACAGTCGGAGTTCTACTCCCGTTCCCCCTTTTGGAGGAGCTGTTTAAACTTTGAACGGTTTCTGCTTAGTTAGTTTGTACCCTCTCGGAGTCTCTCCCACTTTTCTTTTCTTTTTTTCACAAAATTGGAAATTGTATGATGTGTGTTTTTCTGCTCGATAAGATCTTCTTTGGCCAGGCGGCACTGAGGATGGTTGGAATTTATGATTTGGTTGGAAGCCCCCCGCAACTGGATGGCTGGGAGTTGCTCGCATTACTTGTTCTGCTCTCTCCTCGATCATATGCGCAACCGCATCTCTCCTGGGATCTCTGCCTCCCGACCTGTGTGTATCGGAAGACAGACATCCGATATGAGTGGCCTCTCTCTTCTCGGCCTCTGGTGGCCTGTACATTTCCAAGCGAATTACCATTGTTGGATTTATCCACCAATTGTTGACTTCTGAACCGCAGACGCAGTTCACAGTAGAATTACCATTATCTTATACCGTTACGGGTGATTAATGATACACAACAGACAGGAAAAGAAAAAAAGAAAAAAAAAAGATCACGCAACAGACCGGAATGGCCTGCAGTGCATTTACTGCCTGCAGCCCAAAACGAACTCTTGGCCAGCCCACACTCATGCCAAGTCAGCAGGGAGTAGCGTCCTGTACGGCTGCGCTGTTTTTTTGAATGAACATGAAAGAGCAGGACCCACATAAGGTCGCTGCTGAGTGTCGCTCCCTTCCTTTGGTAATGGTTTTATAATCTTATCTTTGTTAGTCCCCAGGTGGCCTGGCTGGGGCAAGGTCGCCCGGGCGGCCTTGACTAGGCAGGGTCCCGGGCGATCCCAGCGCATAATATTTTAAAAAATAGAAAAAAAAAAAAAAAAAATCCCAACAAAAATTATGTTGTGTAAAATTGCAATACAAACGACTTTTGGCTGAGGGCCACCTCAAAATTCCTTTGTTTCTTTTTTAAGCCCTTTAGTCACTGTTTATACCCCCCCAACCCCCCCCCCCTAGATGACCCATCTCCAAAACCGAAGTTAAGACCGGATTCTGACTGCTCAGGCCAAGCGCAGTCCTGGCCTGAAGTCTCTTTTTTTTGGGGGGGGATCCTTGCCTCTTTTTTGACCCGTCTGGTTTTGCCGGGCGACCCCCCCTCTGCCCAACTGGCCCGGGCGTGCCACGCCGGGCGACGGCCCAACGTAGAATTTTATTTCATTTCTTTGTATCAAAAAACCTGAAAAGGAAAAGATTGCAAAGAGAAATATTTCTCCGACGGTGTAGCTTCTCTGTAACATGTCAGGTTATGCAATGTATGCATCCATCTGCGAAATGTTTTTTCTAAATTTTCTTTAAATTCCTTTGGTAGCTGACACCATTTCTACTCGTAAGCCACCAGTCCCACTAAGCCTGTTTGTCCGAAGTGCAACTACGAATTGATGTGGCGTGACCTGATCTACATCCCCTATTTTTAAGAGCTTTTTTGTCATTTGAAATCAGAATTAATAATTGCTGAAGTTGCGGTACCCGGAATTTGGTGCCCTCCCCCGGTAATCCTGTTGGCTCCGGCGTCAGAGCCTTTGTTTTCACAGTCTTTGTTTAAAAGCACGTTTTTAGGAGGAAGGAGATTGGAGCTGATGGTTTAAAAAACCACCCAAAGAATAAAAAGAGAAAAAGAAAATAAGCATCTTCATGTTTGTGATCTTCTTTTCCGCACCAATGATACAGAGGCTAGTCACTCACGACAAAGCCGTAAGTTATTTTATGATTGCACACTGTCACTGTCCATTCAGCAGGTGAAAATTCACACCAGGAAAAGGAGAGATCTGCCGTGAAAGAACAAGGCATGTCCTCTTGCGCTGACACGGGCGGCTGCAAATCCTGGCTCATGCTGACATCATCAGCAATTGTCAAACCTGCGATGTAAACTCCAGCAAATCAAAACGTTTGAGGCAATTCTTTCTCCTTCTTTCCCCCCCCCCCTGTCGTGGTGCTCCTGATATGTTGAAACGTCAAAGGTTCACGTTAATTCGTCTACATTTGAAGCACTACGTGCCCGAAAGGACATGATGAAGCTCACTAGAATTTCTAAACTCAGCCTCCCATTGTCTCTACTAACAACAAGTTATGAGTTCAAACAGCCAAGCGCTGCTTGATGCGACAATGGGCCTCGCTCAACTACTCACCGAATGTGCAAAATGAGAATGAATCTTCTCATAGGAAATGAAGAGATAGGTCGCCATATTTTGTCTCTTGTGTATGTGGAGAGTAGTGGGGCGACGCCGAATGCGAAGTCGCAAACTGAACGTATGGACCGAAGGTAACCAGGCTAGAGTCCCACGATAGTTGTTTCACCAAAAGATCTGGGAGCCATTTTCTGTCAGCTAGCAAATCTGGAAATGTGTCTCAGGTCCCGTCAGGGCGGAAATGGCCGATCCAGAAATGTAGACCCAGTAAGCTGGGTCTACATTTCTGGATCTACAAAAAGGGGGTTTCAGATCTGAACCCCCCTTTTTGTTTTTTCTGTGAAAGCACTGAAAGGCAACAGCCTTACGACATCATCGTGGAACTGACCGGCCCCAGGTAATTGAGAATTTTAAATTTTTTGTTTTTTCGATTCCTGTAGTTAAATGTGGAGTCGAACTCAGGTCTACGTTTCAACAGTTGATGGGTGTACCAACTGAGCTGGGCTCATTTGGTAAGAAGTTAAGAACCCCTGATCGTAAATAAACAGCCCTTATTTAGCGCACGCAAGGCGTAGAGATCCATCGCGAGCTCGCCAGGGCCCACTTTATTATGAATGGGACTGAAGTGAATGAGTCAGCATTACGACTGCTGCAGCTCGCAGGCACACGTTGCGCCAGGTACTCGGGCGAAGTCTGTCTAGGTTAACTGAGTGAGACAGGGAGACAGTAGCAAGATCGGCTGTGCAGTAGATATTCCAGTGATGCCTGTGTAGGTTTATTCAGAGAGAGAGAGAGAGAGAGAGAGAGAGAGTAGCAAGATCGGCTGGTCGTTGTCAGAGGTGAGAAGCAAAGGAAGCTATTGGCATGTCGCAGTTTTTATATAGTGTGATTTAACATTTCTGATTCGGTTGGGCCTGCTGATAAGGTCCTCAGTCCAGCTGTGGCTGCGGCAGTCTAAGCTGTCAAAACTCAGTTATGACATCTTGCATTACTAGGATGAATGGTGTCGCAGATCTGAGAATTACGGTTAGGGCCAGGCCCCTCTGGTTCTACAGACATGTGAACAACAAGGCACAAACATGTCCACTATTACAACCACCTTCGTGCTTTCGGAGGATGGACATAGCACCGGCGGTGCTGCCCGTCAGAGCACTCAGGTGCTTCACAATGTTCTTGGAGAGTATATCCAGATGGTTCTTCGAGTTTTGGTCCTGGTTAGGCGTCCTCGGACTTTGGGCCCGGTTAGGGGTCATGCTGAGACAATGCAGGGTCTTGGCTCTGGGTCCTACGGCTGGTTGGACGTTAGTGAAGGAATGAACACTGTATGGTTGTTATGATACGCGATAAAGTCAATAACCAAAGACCAGTGTGGTGTAGAAAAGCCTGGTGTGAGGGGAGGAACTTCTGGGTGTTTCATGGCTGTGTGTGATTATTTCAAGTTTTGGGAGGAGTCTTCGTTGCCAGCTTGTGTCTCAGCTTGGGAGCGGTCATGCTGAGACAATGCAGGGTCTTGGCTTTGGGCCCTACGGCTGGTTGGACGTTAGTGAAGGAATGAACACTGTATGGTTATTATGATGCGCGATAAAGTCAATAACCAAAGACCAGTGTGGTGTAGAAAAGCCTGGTGTAAAGGGAGGAACTTCCGGGAGTTTCATGGCTATGTGTGATTATTTCAAGTTTTGGGAGGAGTCTTCGTTGCCAGCTTGCGTCTCAACTCTTTTCCTATTCCTTGACTGATTTTCTAGACAGAGGGGGAATCCAGTGTAGCTCGCACGTCTTTATCCTCGCTCCCTCTAAGTCACTGGCGGGTCTCTGGTCTGATACTGCCATTGCATGCTGCACCCGGAATTGCACTGCACAACTCACCACAAGTGTTTTTCAAAGGCATTTTTTTCTCCCAAAGCTTTTCCTCATAAACAGTGGAACCTATGCTACATCCATAGTTGTTTTCAGGATTTTGTGTAAGCGGGCACTCAGGAGGTCGTGGGCTCGATACCCCTCGTCGTCCTTTCGATTCCCGCAGCCTCCTGGGGTAATGCTTTCAGTTCACCAGCAGAGACTGTTGGCTTGGGCCTCCTCGCTGGTTGTGGAAGTATTTGGCTGCTTTCCAGCTCGTGCCGGGTGGTAGGAGCCGGGGGTACTGACCCCCGCATAGAGCAGAGTTGAGCAGGAAGGGTGCGATTCATCAACCCATAACTGCAACAATTTGGAATTGAAACTGGACTTAGATAACAGGATAGGTATAGTGTGAGGCATATGAGTGAAGAATATAGCTTGGAAAAAAAAAAAAAAAAAAAAAAAAATTGCCGAAGTTGGGGCACTTTTGTACACCCCTCCAGCACCCCCTTGCACCCATATGGACTGGCAGCACCCCCTTTGGCGAACCGGTGGTTTAAACCGCCCGTAAGTTTCCCTTCGCTTTTGCAAGAATGCAGCCGTGCACCTGCCACCCTTGGTGGGATGTACCGGCCTGCCGCCAGACTGGCGCATCCCACCAGGTGTGGCGCATGAACGGCTGCATTCTCACGAAGTGGCTGGGAAACGCACTGGCGGTTTAATGAATATGGCTTTTTGTTTCCCCCATAACCCAGACCTCCTGAGATTCATCTGCCGGAATTCTTATAGGGAAGTCCATATTGTCAAGTTTGTTGTGAAAGAAAACTTAGAAAAGCCGGTTTTGTGGATTGGTCTAGGAACGTCCTACAGCTACCACCCTCTTGGGCTGCAAAACTGTTTGGTCGACGTTGGACATGCATAGGGGGGTGTTACGACCGCTGTTAAAACCAAAAAAAAAAAAAACGACATTTGTTAAAGGTAGGAAAAAAAGGTAAAATAACTCCCCCTTGTGAGAGGACAACCAGGAGGGGCTGGCTTGTTGCGAGATGGTCTCCGTAGACTCTCTTCGACTGACCGTAAACCTGAACAGTTGCAAGTGCCGAAGAAGGCCCCAACAATGGTTTACGTGACGACTGCCTTGGAGCGTATTTTGTCGAACCTGAGGGTCGCCACACTCATGCGAGGAAGTTACTCTGTATCTGACCGCTTCTTTTACAGCCGGACCTGCATGCGTCGACCAGAATTATGTCCCAAGATTAGTTGAAAAGGTCCTTGTGTGAGTACCCTTGTGCGAGTATGGCCCTTCATTCTCACCTGGAGGCTGGTGGCTTTGACAAAGGAGGGTGGTGCACGCGTCCAGCTGTTGGGATCAGGATCTGACGGTCAGAAGCTCACCCCTACTTATGTTTTTTTGGTTCCGGGGGCGTTGCCGTTGTCTTCCTTCTGCACCAGCAGCTGTTTCCGTTGGATGCCCAAAAAGTAGATTAATATTCCCTGCTGTGGCTTGTCCCAAAAATTCGAATAGGGCTGTGAGCTCGACGGAAACGCAGAGAGGGGGGGGGGGGGGGGGGGGGGGGAATAAAAAAAATCAGGCTATCAGCTTGGCAGGCAGCCACATCAAGTACAAGATGCCACAAACTGAGGGCTCATACCCCATGTGAATCAAAGGGAAGCTCGGTCACTTGCACTCGTGCGTTTTTTCCTCTCTTTTCTTTCACAATTTGGTCCGATCTACAGGGGACTGGCGCCTGCTGCAAACCAGGCCCAGCGTCCCATAAATTCGATCCGCTCATGAACTGAAAAAGCCGAACACCCACAAACTACTGAAATACAGACCTAAGTTCAATTCCAGATGATGTGCAATCAGATGAACAGAATAAAATTCATTCTGAATTACCTGAGGCCAGTTAGTAGAATGGTGATATCTGTCGAAACACCGACCTAAGTCCGAATCCAGATGTAATGCAATCAACTGCGTGGGGCCGGTCTGTCAAATGATAATATCTCAAGGTCGTTGTCCTTTCTTCTCCCAACCGGAAGCTAATTCTTTTTACAAAAAGGAAAAAGAAGAAAGCCACTTTCCCGGCATTGTCCCATCTTTAGTGAAAGAAGTCAAGCAGCATTGATTGCTTCCCAACTGGGTAGGGAATATTTCCAGGCAAACTGACTGACAGTTATGCTGTGGGTAGGTAGCCTGTTTTTTTCATCTTTTTTGTCCTTTCTGTGTTTCTGGAGATGGCTCATGGGGTAGTGTTTTGGTACAATACGTAGGCAGTATATATATATGGTTATATTTATCTTTCCTTGTGGATCACGACGTGTACAAAATTAGTATATATTACTAATAATGATAAATAATCGGTATATTGCCTAGGCGTGTTCAATAGCAACTCTCTAGCATTGTACGCCGATGCGCGTGTGTGTGTGGATGGGCGGGTGGGTGGGTGTTGTAGCAGTCATCGGGCTGTATAGCCTTCTATAAATATAACGAAGTGACAACAACCTGAAAAAAGGATGTTCTTCTCCCATCCACYCAGRATTTKRGGGAAAWTTRAAAAAAAAAAAAAAAAAAAAAAAAAAAAAAAAAAAAAAACAGTGGAGATGTGGACTTGTTGACTGGAAACAAGCAACTCCATTTTTTTTTTGTTTTATTTATTAATTTTTAGGATTAGAACTTTCCGATATTGGAAAGTTCAAATCGGAGGTGCTGTTGAAGGAATTGTCTGGAACAAGAAATGAGGGGGGACACTTCTATAAAATATTATAAATGTAAAACATAAGCCTCTTGAGGAGTACAACCCAATGCACTAATGTAAGGAACATGAAGCTGTGGACTGCTGCCCCCCAGAATAGATGGGGCCTTTGTGTTTAAAAAAAAAGAAAAAAAAAAAAAGAAAACGCGTAAAGTATCTACAGGGTCTGTGTTTGCTCGCTGTCGGCAATTCAAGGATCGCCAGGCAGCCAGGAAAAGATTGAAGGCAGGCCGGCAGCTGGTCGTGACGCTGAACCCAAGGATATTTGCAACCAAAGCAAACCAATGGAAATGATGATGGCCAACTGAAGCACCTGGTGAATGCTTGGACGACGATAACACGATAGACTGATTGGTCACAATCGTTGATTCAGTTACGATATGCGGTTACGCTGCGGTTATAATTAAGGAACGTAGCTTTGAAAAAGAAAGAGAGATGTAGCTTCCCAGTCTGGGCCGTAAGTCGTCATATGTTATTTAAGTTGGGCACCCGGGATTGGCGTGAATGGTCAAATGGACAATCCTCACAAACTAATTTAAAGCTTAATTGGCATGGCATCTATGCCCTTAGATGGACGTAAGGGGAAAATATCATGATTTTTTTCTCTATTTCCTTATTTATTTTTATTGTTTTCTTTCATAAAACAGGTCCTTATGGCCCTGGCTCCATTTCCATTCTGGGGAGCACATCAGTCCGCTTCCTATTCCACCGGCAAGTCAGAATAAAAATTATAAAATTATCAAAATATTATGTCATGAAACGCAGTCACGCTTCCTTCTGTCTGGCCGAAGGAACCCTGACCAGCATTGATTACTCCAGTATCGTCGAGGATTGACTGTCAGCTTGCCTTACTTCCTCCTTTCCTCTCAGGTCCACTGAATGAACCTGTCAGATAAATGATAAAGGGCAAGAAAGCCTTAGAAAGGTAAGAATAGCTATGGAAGATGCAATTTCGGAATTTTCCCTGCGAAATTATGTGGCCTGTGATGGATCTTGTCCTTTTGCTGGGTGGGATCTCTGCCTTCTCCACCCTGCTGCAGAGTTGTGCCTGTCTTTCCATCTTATGCGAAAGGCATTTATCTCTGCCACTTTGCCCCTGTTTCTCTATTTCCTATCACTCTTTTTTTTTCTGGAGTTTTCCCGTGTAGCTTATTGTATTGGGACTAATGGGCCTATTTTGGGAAGTACCACCCTAGTTACATTAAACAGGTGAAAATTTTTGGATGTATTGAAATTTGAAACCAACCACCGCATGCTCTGTTGTCGTGAGCGCTTTTCCGTGGGCTTCAACGCTTGCTGCCTATTTGTACAAACGGACCCCCCGAGCACGCCCAGCCTTTACGCGTACTGCATCGCACCGACTGTGATTGAAATATGCATCTGGTTCGCGTGGATTTTTTTTTTTTCATGGGCCGGCCAAACCATTTTTGTTTGGTCCCCCCACCCCCCAACTCTGATCAGGAATATAACACTATAAGCAACGTCACTGTTTTTTTTTTTTTATAACCTCCAAAGTTGGGGTACTCGGAATTTTGCACACCCCCGAGTACCCCCCCTTGGGATCTATCGGCAGACCAAAGCAAAATTCTCTTTTCACAAATACCGGTAAGAGGCAAACTTAGCATTAGCTGAACTGATCATTCAAGCTGAACCATATCCTCCTCATCTGTCTACAGTCTTCCCCCGAATACAACCTACGGTTATTATAGCTGAATTTGGTGCATCTTTCAGTCTAAATTCGGCTATAATGACCGTACCTTGTATTCGGGTGAAGACTGTAGTGCCGGGAGTTTATTCTGTGTCTAGCAAGGCCATCTGAGGACAGTGACCGGTGGCTACCCTCTTGCCTCGTGTAGCTTTCTCTTACCTTATGATGGAGTCGTGTGGAAGCCTCCACTCATCCTTGCCTATGGAGTCGTGTGGAAGCCTCCACTCATCCTTGCCTTCCTCTGGGTGGAGTTATGAAGTTGCCCTGTTCTTCGAGTGTTGCTTTTGGCCGGACTGCACGAGTAGAGCACTTATTACAGTGGTCACCAATTCTTTGATCAGCAGGCTTCTTTGAGGGCATAGTCGCACTCGCACGCACAATCGCAAATTATATGTGACACCATTGTGACTCAAATAATGTGAGCCAATTTGTGATTATGCGGCACTTCCCAGTCACACAGCACACCCACCCTTATACGTCACAAAATAGAAAGTACACAGTCTCGACCTGCTCTAGGAATGCGATTATACAGGCCGAGGGGTCACACAACACGATGCGTACAAAATTATTAAAAATCCATCCCTTTTTCGGAAGTTTTTCCTGTTTTAAAGGGGGGTTTTTTTTTTTCCCTCTTTTCTTACGAGAGCTGCCCACCAAATGTCGAATTCTTTTTTTTGTTTCCAGAAAGTAACAGGTCTAAAAGAAATACGCAATTGCGGGGGGACATCCAGAGGTTCCCGCAAAATACGTAACCCCGCGGCTGTCCAAGCCGCTGACATTTACGTGCCCATTTGCGTGAAAATGCAAAATACGCAGCCCGTGTGACCCAAAAAATCGCCTATAATTTGTGATTTTGTGAAATGCGTGCTAGTGTGAGTAATGCCCTGAGTTGCAGCATTGCGAGAGTATCTCCAGACACATCAACTTATATCAAACCATTCACCTTAAAGTTCTTAAACAACCAGGTACATTTCCCAGCTAATTTTTCAGAGTCCTGACGCATGTACAGCCGCGACTCTCAGAAAGTGTCCGGGCGTTGTTTCGCAGGATATCCATCCAGTAAGAACAGGTCGCATGCAAGGTCCGTTTTGCCTGGATGGATATCCAGTGAAATGCCGCTGCGTTCTTCCTGCAAGCTGCAGAAGACGTATATGAGCTGCACATTTGTTTTTCAAGCGGGGAAAGGTACTGGTGGTTTAACAATTTTGTGAAGGGACCATTGTCTTTCTTTGACAATCATTCATGCAACATTATGATTGTTTTGAAGTGTGAACGCATCTACATGATCTACTCTCTCTTCTGTTTCCGGTGACCTCCACAGGGATAGGGCTTCCCTGTGTTCATTCTCCATCGACTCCCTGAATCTCTCCGTTCGTGCACGTAGAGAATACCTGAACGGTGCCTCTCTTGTCCCCTCAAAGAGGTTCTCCTTTGAAAAAACACGAGGTTACGCGCCGTGGCTCCGTCTGCGGCGAAAAGAAGGGAGGGGGTTGCAGGGAGGCAAACACGGAAGGAAGCAGGGAGGTAACTGTGAGATGGAGCTCTCTCTCTCTCTCTCTCTCTCTCTCTCTCTCTCTCTCTCTCTCTCTCTCTCTCTCTCTCTCTCTCTCTCTCTCTCTCTCTCTCTGTGTGTGTGTGTGTGTGTGTGTGTGTGTGTGTGTGTGTGTCTTGCACTTGCGTACACGCGGACCCAATCACCCGCGCACACATGCAAGCATGGGCTTTGTGTGTGCTCGTGTTGTGTGTGTGCGCACATGCATTCAGGTAGGACTGTGTCACCGTCATGGAACGGGGTTTGATGTTGCATGGTTGCCTGTTGATTGCTCTGAAGGTGTTTTTCCAGCAAATGAACATATACATGCTTTTATGACGATTTTTCGTACGCTCAGTACATGTTATCATGTCAAACCTCATTGCAATTGGTTGTCGTTCGGATACACTCCATCCCCATGACAAACATTCTCCTCCTCCTCCTCCTCACACTCTGTCTCTCCGGTTCCTTGCCGCTCATCCACCTCTCCCAGCTGTGGCGTGCATGCTCCTGCACTGATGGTGTCTTATTTGCAAACTAATTCGAGGGGTGGGGGGTGGGGGGAAGGGCTGTCTTTCTCTGTGCAGGGGTTCTTGCAATTGAGATTTAGATATAATTCTATGTTACTTGACTGAATGAAAGCTTATTGCGAAATGTGTACTCCTGGTCCTACTTCTGTGTGCGTTTGGTTATGTTTGGCTTTGTTGACAGCAGGGACAGTTTGAAAGATCGAGGGCGATCGGAAGAAGGCATTCGAAAGTTTCCAAATGGGGACAGGTACACGGGTGGGCTGTTGCATGGAATGCCACATGGCCGTGGTATTTACGTGTGGGCGAATGGAAGTATGTACGAGGGGGAGTGGATGAGGGGGGTGAAGGAGGGGAAGGGGATGTTTGTGTGGCCATCGGGGGCCAGCTATGATGGAGAATGGTCGAAAGGACTGATGCATGGGACGGGTCTGTACCGTGGTGCTGATGGCACGTTATACAGAGGGGCATGGAATATGGGTAAGAAACATGGGTTGGGAAGGAAGGTGTTTGGAAACGGTGATGTTTATGAAGGATTATGGAGGGATGGTGTGGCAGAGGGCCTTGGGCGTTACACATGGGGAAATGGGAGCGAGTATGTAGGGGAGTGGAAGAACGGGTCTATGTGTGGACGAGGGATTTTTGTCTGGGCTAATGGCGATCGATATGATGGCGAGTGGTTGGCCTCGGAGAAGCATGGCAAAGGGGTTTTCACTTGGCCGGACGGGGGGTGCTACGAGGGGACTTGGAAAACTGGTCTGAAAGATGGAATTGGGTATTATTATCCGCCAGGTTGCTTGAAATCTCTCCGTCGGAACCGGAACGGGGTGATTGTGAAAGAGTTTGTAGCTGCAGCGGGGGAGGGCTACCATGATGGCTTGGAGGAGACGGTGGTGAAATATGCGGACGTCAGGCCAGGTGCGGCTTTAAGTGAGGGTGGAGGGGTTGAGAAAGCGGTGATGACGAGAAGGAATGAGGGTGTAGGACGCCGCAGACGTGCTCGCTTGCCAAGATGTGTCAGCCTCAGTGGGCCGTTGACGGAGAAGGAGGTACGGCTCGCAATGGCGAATGCAAGGCGGAAAGGGCGGATGATGTCTGATAAAGGATGGCGGACAGACTGGGTTGAGGACGATTCGGAGGAGGAAGAGCAGTACCGGCAGGGAGAGTGCAGAGGGTTTGTCAGGAGCAGGCGGAAGCTGGGAAGACCACGGCATCTCTGCTGTGGAAACAGACAGTACAGGCCGTGGAGTGGGCCATTATTGTGTGACATGCAATTGGGCAAGGATGGGGACATGGACTTGTTGGCAAGTCCGGATTGGGAGGTGCTGCAGGACGACGAAGAGGACGAAGAGGAGGAAGGGGAAGAGGAAGGGGCAGAGGAGGAAGAGCAGAAGCAGGAGGAGGGAAGGGCGGAGGAGAGTGCAGGTGTGGCAGGAACTTCACATGGTGATACTGATGTCGGCACTGCTAGTGGAGATGGAAGAGGGAGTCTGTCATCGAGCAACGAGCAGAAAAAGGGGAGGAGGATTAAATCCCTTGCAAAGGAGCTGACCAGATGCAATGGATTTCCTCAAGGTGACCAAGACGAGGGCGTTGGAGCTATTGTCAGGCTTGCAAGCGAAGATGAAGCAAAAGACAGAGAGAGGAGTGGAGGGGACGGTGTGATGGAGCTGGTAGTCTACTATGACGCGGATTCAGAACTGGGGAAAAGTATAACGAAGAAGAAGAAGAAAAACTACCGGAATGGTAACATCTTGGGTCCAAAGAAAGCTAGAAAATTTCATAAAAGCTGGGCCGCAATGTCAGAGAAGGAGAGAGATGGGGTCCCGATGATGATGATTGTTTGTGAAGGCGGGGATAAGACGCACCACAAGCTCACAGGTGCAGTTTCAGGGGCAATTCATGGTGCAGAGAGAGCCATCTCTGGCGCGATCCATGGTGTCTCTGGTGCATTTCTAGGCGCGACTGCAGCGTGTTCCGGCGCCCACTTCGTCCATGGCGGAAACGGTTTGCCGAGCGATTCAAGGCCGCTGCGGAGACGAGAGTGGAGGAGGTCAAGTGACTATGGAGAGATGGAGAGAGAATGCAGGGAGGGTCTCCTGGAACAATCAACCGGGCATCGCTCGAACCAGAAAACCGCAACAGCGTCTCCACGGGTACTTCACTGCAGAGAGTATAATCAGGGAGTTCTCGTACGTGAGACATTGAAGGAGGTGGTGGTCGTTGGAACGAAGAGGAGAGGGAGGAGAAGAAAGAAGAAGTCGATAAAGAGGCCTGGGGAGTCCATCTATAAAGGACACCGGAGCTACGACTTGATGGTAAGCCTTCAGCTGGGTATCAGTTACACTGTGGGGAAGATAACTCCGGAGCGTCCTCGCCGGATCACCAGGGAGGACTTTGCCCCTTCCAGCTTTGTCTATCAGCACTTCCCCCGCGGGGGAGGTGGCATCACGCCACCTCACCAATCTGCGGACTTCAGCTGGAAGGATTACTGCCCAATGGTCTTTCGCCACCTTCGGGAGAAGTTTGGGATCGACGCTGGCGAGTACATGGTATCGCTCTGCGGGAACACGGCATTGCGAGAGCTGTCGTCGCCTGGAAAGAGCGGGAGTGTGTTTTACTTGTCCCACGACGACAAGTTCATTATCAAGACGATGAAGAAGGCCGAAATGCAAGTCCTTCTGCGGATGTTGCCACACTACTACAGGCATGTAAGGAAATACGATAACACACTGCTGACCAAATTCTTTGGACTCCATAGGATCAAGCCTCACGGAGGTCGAAAGGTCCGGTTCGTGGTCATGGGCAATCTGTTTTGCTCAGACTTGCGAATCCATATGAGGTACGATCTGAAGGGGTCGTCCCTCGGGAGAAAGACAGACCTTGGCAAGATCGACGAGAACACCACTCTCAAGGACTTAGATCTGGACATGGTGTTCAAGCTGGAGGAGGGATGGAGGGAGAGGCTCATGGCACAATTATACGAGGACTGCAAGTTTCTGGAACAGCAGCAGATCATGGATTACAGCCTACTGCTTGGAGTGCATTTTCGGTCCAGACACGCACCTGCCGCTCCCCTGCCTGCCCCGCCTGACAGGCAAGAGAACCAGCACGCCAACTCACTGACACTGTCCTCTGACGTGCAGGGTGACAGTGGTGATCCTAACTGGCACAGACGACCCATGGAACATGGATTCCAAGGAGGTGGAGGGGTAGGTGGCGCCGACAGGTCATTTTCTACACTCCATACTACCAGCGTTCCTAACACTTGTACGGAGGGGGAGGAAGACGAATCTGGTCCTCTGGGCAGCAGCATGTACGGCCCGATGTTCTCTGGACAGCTGTATTCGGGCCCGCTTGTTGTACTGCAGCCTCCAGTGAGTTGTAGGTCAGGAAGAAATGTCGTAAATGATAGGTTCAAAGTCCCTCATAAGTTCCTAGGCCCGGCGATGACATCCATTCCCCCCGCGAGAACGAATACTTTGCGACCGGTACTTGGCGCAAATGGTGGCACAGATGCCTTGGCATTCCAATTTGGGCGCTCACGAGTTCAGCTGGGTGTGAACATGGCCGCGACAGCCGTCGGAATGACACCTGACAAGGAGATAGACATGGGGAGAGTTACGGACGTCGTATTGTATTTTGGCGTCATTGACATTCTGCAGGAATACGACATCCGGAAGCGCGCCGAGCATGCGTACAAGTCGATGAAGTTCGATGGTGCCACTATATCAGCCGTTGACCCAATCATGTACTCGCGGCGCTTTCAAGATTTCATGTCAAAGGTATTTACTTAGAATTGGCGGAAAATATCCTGCAGCAGCATGCGTGTGTTGCTGCTAGAGGAGGATAGAGACGGAGGGAGACTCCTTCCTTGCTTCAAGGAAAGGTCACCTCGTGGCGGATGCTAAAGCTTCTCAAACGTGGGGGAATAAATAAATAAATAAAATATGCTTCTGCTGCAGCAGGTTTGAGGGAGGGATTAGTTAATCTGTCCTTGGACAGGTTGGGTTCCTTACGCTGTACTGCAGCGTAGAAAAGCCTGTCAGCTTGCTAGCCACGGGGTGGAGAACACTAAGCCTGTCTGCTTGCTAGCCACAGGGTGCAGAACACTAACCCTGTCTGCTTGCTAGCAGAAGGGCGCAGAAGACTTCCTTGTGGACGAGCGCACTCGACTGGAATGTGTGAGGACATAATCATACAGGAAGGAATGAGGATGACGGGGGGGAAGTTAGAATGACTGGGTACAGGGTCTCGTCTCCTGAAGTGCTATTGGGAAATGCATCAGAGCATTGGGGAAATGAATTGAATGAGGACTTTGGGGGGCTCAGAGAGAGAGAGAGAGAGAGAGAGAGAGAGAGAGAGAGAGAGAGAGAGAGAGAGAGAGATTTTGTGTCACTGTATTCTTTTGTAAACCAGCTGTAGGTTAGTTCCTTGGTTTCCTGTATAAATTACGGAGGAAGGGGACAAGTGGTTAGGCATGTTCGTGCACAGAGAGAGAGAGAGAGAGAGAGAGAGAGAGAGAGAGAGAGAGAGAGAGAGAGAGAGAGAGAGAGAGAGAGAGAGAGNAGAGAGAGAGAGAGAGAGAGAGAGAGAGAGAGAGAGAGAGAGAGAGAGAGAGAGAGAGAGAGATTGTACAGTTGGAGCCTCAGAGGAGATTTTGTAGGGACATTTGTTATTCCGATTTTTTTGGTTCAAATTTTCAATGATTCCACCCAGGTGGAAAAGTGCTGACTTTTTTCATTGATAGGAAAAAAGGTGAGAGCGGCAGAAGCGATGGGTGGCCTCGTATAACTGTCCGCTATGACACGAGAACGGGAGGCAGGAGTATGGGTTAGCTCATTGATGTGTTGTTACAGTGGGTACAGTTGGAGTGCAGAGCTCCCCATCTGCTTCTCGTGTTGACATGGGCTTTGTCCTTCCCTCTGTGCATAAGGGCCTCTTATTTTTTTGTCCGTAAGTCCACGCTTGGCCATGCACCCTCTGCGCGTATCAAGACCCGAACGCCCCCTCTTCGTATAAATGCCTGAATGCCCCCTCTGCGTATAAAGGTCTGAAGGCAAGCTATCTTCCACTGTGAAGACCCAGTTTTTTTTTGTTTTTTTTTTTAATGAGAAGGACGATGACCTTGAGATGTCATCGTTGAAACCCCCCAGGTAATTCAAAATTGTTTTATTTCATTTTTATCTCCTTTCATCTCGATTTGAACTCCGGTCTGTGTTTCAAGAGTTCATGGGTTTACCGACTGAGCCAGATCTGTGCTCGTTTGTCAGTTGTCCGTGTGATTCCGTCTGGACCTTCTCCTCCTGCCCGGATCCTCTCTTTCAAAAGTTTTCGCTGTCATTTGATTGCATCTGGATTCCAGCTTGGGGTCTGCAATTAGCCCTTTTAAGTCTTAACAGGTTGTGGGTCTACCATCTGAGCTAGGCTCGTTCATACCAAAACGAGGTCTTTTTTACTACGGTGCCACTTGCGTGCGTAATACACACTATTACACTGTATTCAATAAAACAAGACCTTTCTTCACAATCTCTGCCTTATCCATTGGTGGCAATGAACTTTTTCAAGTTTTTCTTCTTTTTCGTCCTTTTTTCTCCCTTTTTTGCTTCCTAAGGCAAGTAAAGATGCTAGCTTTTCGTTCTTTTTCGTCCTTTTTTCTCCCTTTTTCGTCCTTTTTTCTCCCTTTTTCGTCCTTTTTTCTCCCTTTTTCGTCCTTTTTCATCCCGAGAGTCGGGTCGCCTTCCCCCTATCCAAGATGCACACTTGACGTACGCAACAGCCGAAACCGGCACACAAGTATAATGTAACTGACACTCCAACGAGACTCGTTTACAATCGTTCGTTTGTTTGAGTAGTCGTACTTAGCGAACGTTGTGCCCACACTGATGCAGCCGCATATGCACTTCGGTTTTGCAGTGTTATACTTGTGATCTATAGATAGTATAGAATAGGGCCTTGGTGATGCATGGAGGCTGCTGCATGGAACTCGGGAGATCACGATCTCAAGTGCTTAGCTTTCCCGTGTGTGGTGGGGAGGGTACAGTTCACCTGGAGGAATCTACTAGTTTGTCTTTTGTGGTGCTTGCGACGCCACCCAATTTTTCTGTGTTGAGTCTGTAGTTGTTGGTCAACCACACTTTTTTTTTTTTTTGTTACTATCCTGGCCAATTTCAAAGTATACATTCATCTGAAAGTACAATGCCATCCAATTGCAGAAAGAAATGAATGAACTTGAGAGGAGAGAGAGGGAAAGAAGAAGAAGAAGAAGAAGTAAGAAAGAAGATGAAGATGATGTACTCCAGCATAGACCAATGACAAGGCTCTTCTCCTTCGCCAACCAATCTCTTCCTCCTTATCTCCTCCCCTCTTACTCAAACAAGAAATAAGTTCAAATAACAATAATAATGTTGAATGACTGAACCAGAATCAATGTCCGAATCCCACTTCTACTGCAGACACAACATGAGGTCCACCATAGCCGTGGCCACCCTTCCTCTTCCTCTACATACAGGCCGAGGCTATGGCGGACTACTGAGGCTTCAGCCTCCTGTCCAAAGGACAACCCACAGCAGCTATATCGCTGCCCCACTTCAAGGTCATCACCATGCAGCTATGCTGCTGCCCACTCACCACCATGCCCGACTCTGCCCCGAGCTTCCTTGATGCGGCACTACCCCTACTGGGGCCTTCCAGATGCAGCGCCTAACAAGGTGATGAAGATGGTGACTGCCATAGCCAGGTAAGTACCCCGCCACTCTCCTCCTTGGTCCCCTTCTCCCTCCTCCTCCTACCGGTAGAGCTCCACCATAGCCAAGGTGGAAGCTCCTGGCGTCTTCCTCCTAGCAGCGCTGTATGTGGTACCCAGCGCCACTCCAGCCAGCGCTCCAGCAGCGTGTCGCCAAACTTGCACACTGAAGAATGAGGCTGAGCTCTTGCCTCAGCCTCTTGATATAGCGGCCTGCTCGCCTCCTGGGCGGTGACTTCCAGGCCGCTCGGCCTCCCAAGCAACCGGTACCTCCTCCTTTTTGGAGGGAAACATCATTGCAGACTCTGATATTGCCC
The DNA here is from genome assembly GCA_003427395.1 of Chara braunii. Taxonomy (NCBI): domain Eukaryota; kingdom Viridiplantae; phylum Streptophyta; class Charophyceae; order Charales; family Characeae; genus Chara; species Chara braunii. Next base: position 1,202,760 of record BFEA01000258.1, read on the forward strand.
GCACAGGCTCTGGACTCAGACTGGATGGACTGGTACCGGCCTAGACCTAGCCTACCGCTACTGGGCCTCTAAAAATGCCAACTTCGTCTTCTTCTGCTCGGCCTCGAGTACCCGGCACATCTACTGCTACTGGGTGCGGTACCGGCCTACCTGCTACTCAAGTGTTTTTCCGCTGTTCCAGCTGCCGCGGGCCCCTGCCTCCGCTACTTGAGTGTTTTTCCCTGCTGCAACCCTCAATGCCACGGCCACAGGTAAGTACCGGCCCTACGGGCCTGCCAAACTAGCAAGTACCCTTGTGGGTCACACACACACTCATACCGACAAGCACTCAGATAGGCACGCAGGTTACAAGCAGGCACACACACAGACAGACTTAGAAAACACAGCAGAATGCGGGAATCTCAGCAAAGCATCCATTCCATCGGCAGAACTTCAGAAATCAGCAGTGTTCTCAGTCTGTGTTTTCATGGGTCATTACTTTTTTTTTTTTTTTTTTGGGGGGGGGGGGGGGGGGGGGGGGGGGGGGGGGGCGGGGGGAACCACGCGGAATCCAGGCACCTCGCAGTTCCGTAACGTCTCTCCATGGTAATTAAACATGTGAAGTGGGTTTGGGGGCTTTACTGGCACTGTACAGCTATATACTCTTGCTTGACGCCATACATATCTCATCAGACATTTTGCGTTCTATGGCCAACTACCGTCTTCATCAGAATGAAATGCCTGATTCGGGTGGGAGACAGTTGTTGCCCAGTCATCAGACGTCATTATAGCTGCTTTCTAGATACAGCGATAATGACTGGGCGCTCTATTCGGCTATTCGGGTGGGAGACAGTTGTTGCCCACCTGGTCGATGGTGTTGGTAGCTCCTCGGGTTTCTGGTGCTATGCCAGTTGCTAGTTATTGCTTCCTTCTGGAAGTGTTTTTTTTCCATTTTTTTCAGTTGTTGTCACTCGGAAATGGTATTTGGAAAGGGAGAGCAATGTGGATGCGCACTCCAGCGTCATAAGATTTGTCTCGAACACAACAAGCAGAGGTGCGCTGCAGCTATGCCCGTGGCGCGGAGCCACTCCTCCTGCCCCCAATTCTTTTGCCACCTGGTCCTCCTCGTCCTCCTTCCCATTTGCTCCCACGTGATCTACATCCTGCTCCCGCATCACCCTTCTACCTTCTCCTCTGCCGATTTCAGACCATAGCCAGATGTGAAAAAAAAAAAAAAAAAAAAAAGCATCACCTAAGGTAGATGCAACTCCGCTCCTGGCATGGCCCGGCCATGTCAAGCGGGCTGGGGAGTATCACATGGCGGGGACAGTATCATGTGGTATGCAGCGTGGGTGATACTGCGCAGGCTGGTACGTGGGGCGAGTCATTGCATGTGCAGCAGGCAGTACTATGTGGGGTGCGGGCCAAGCGGCACTGTGTGGACTGCGCGGTACTAGGGGACTCGGTGGTAATCTGTGGGGTGCGCGATACTATGTGGACATAGAAACTACTGCGCCAAATGAAAGAAACAGCCAAAGCCCACACAACTCAACGCGTTCTCAGACAACCACACTGTCTTAAATGCATCTGACTGCATTTAAGGCCTGACCTGGATGCATCTAGCTGTCCTTGTGTGAATATGACTACTAAGTAGTACTAACATAATTTTTTTTCCCATTTTGGGCCAAGTATTCGATCATGTGATCTCTTCTTTGTCATCTTCCCATCCAAATCTGCATGCTATGTACTTGTATGGCAGTGAATCCCAAAACAAAATCCCAGCTGTACGGAAGAAATGCAGAGCATACTCACACTCCACTGCGCTTAGGGCCGCACTCGGCGCACTCCACTGCTCACCAAATGTGCAAAATAAGAATGAATCTTCAGCTAGAACATGGAAACATACATGGCCACGTTTTTCGTCTTTTATGCATGTAGTGACATGTTTTTGTCGTCCGTTCATGTGGTGCCATGTTTTTGTCTTTTGTGAATGTGGTTAGTAGTGGAGCAAGGCCCTTACAAGCTGACGTGGATGTATATGGCCGCAATTGCAATTGCATTCATAGCGGTCTTTCTTCCATTTTGTAGCGGAGGGTTCATTGAACTTTATTCTCATTTTGCACGTTTGGTGACTGGTGGAGCGAGGCATAAACACTCTCACTGTCTCTCAGAGATCATCCTTTACTGCATTTCCGGGTGCTCCAATCGATTCGAGCTCTCCTGGATCTCCGTCCTGGTTGCTAGCAACGACATGCCTTCCTCGCCTGTATTTGAACAAATGCTGGAAACGACTTCACCGACTGTGGAGCACACAGCATACAGTTCATGGCGACAAATCCAAAAACAGACCACAAACGTGCCTCCTTCAGTGCTTCACTGGGCCCGCCCCAGTCCCAAACCCTTTCCCAACATAGGGCGGGCCTGGGCTCACATGGGATTGTCACATGCGAGACCCGTGTTTCCCTGAACATTGTAGCTATTTGTTTGATCAGACGTATAATTGTGATGACAGACAGCTGCTGGGCTCACCTACAAAGTACAGAAAATAGGGAAGTAGAGCTTACAGAATTCCCTGATTTTTCTTGCCTACCTGATGGCCTACATTGAGTCTAAATTGAGTGGTAGTATACACAGATCACATATCTTCTGCTAAGGGAATTAGAGGCAAATCTCCCCAATCCCCTCAGCAAGAGTCCCTTCCTGTTCCTATGTTGGAGTCTTGTATTTGGACCATTTGTAGTATTGGGCCCACTTGGGCCATGTCATATTGTGGCTGCTTAAACCATTCACTGTCCCTGCCCCTGTCGTCGTCTTTGATCTGTCCTGAAGCCGGGGTTCCTTCGTCCTTGGCCACCTTCTTGCCAGTATACTTAATCCTGTCTCATTCCAGTCGCCCCCCTCGTATCGGGAGATTTTCATATCTTATGTTGACCGAAGCCACTACCGCTGATGATGCTGACGGGCGGATGAGG
>BFEA01000258.1:1205723-1222771 GCA_003427395.1 Chara braunii
GGTTGAGGAGGAAGAGGGGGGATTGAAAGGCGAGGGTGGCTGAAGGGGGCTTGGCAGGGGCAGAGCTAGAGTGGCTGGGGGGATGGGGGCGGTGACTGCGGCTGTCTGTGAGGGGACAAGGGAGACGAAGGGACCAAACTGGTGGTCGGATACTAGCACAAAATTAGTTGGGAGGAAGGGGCCGTCGAAATCAATGAGTGGTTTTCTTTGCCAGGGTGGCTCCAATGTCCTCCATGGCTTCAATCGTATGTTGTGGGCAGCATCCAATTCAGAAAACAACTTGGACGGGTCCTGCCATAGTTGTAGTAGGATTCTTGGATGGTTTCTTTGGCCTTAGGTTCCTTGTCCTCCCGATAATCTCTGATAAAGACTTTCCAGGCCTCACGGATTCTCATTTTGATCTCCTCCTGTATGGCTTGTTGTGTTCGCTGCAACCCAAATCGGTGGCTTTTCCTTTGAAAGGAATAAATCATACAAACCTAATACTTATAAAAAAATAGCACAATAATTGTAATTGTTTGACAATCCCGTAAATCCCTTCGTTATTGGTTAGTTATGTTGTGATATCCAATTCATTTGATTTTTTGTTTGATAGTATTAAAAGAGAGAAATATCCACTACAATAGATATATAAGTAAGTCTATCATGAAGTATATAATATAAAATATTGTAAATTAAATATTGATAATATAAATAATTAAATACTGTATTCAAAATTGTAAATATTTCAACAATAGTAAATGATATAGGAATATTTCTTAAATAATAGTGAATAATAGAACATTATATGTAGTATAAATTATATGTAGAAAAGACTCCTCTAGAGTTTCTGGGCCAATAAGTGCATGATATACACCTTCAAATCCTAAAACAGCAGAAGAAATTAAATGCAAGACCCCAAAAACAAAATAAGGGAATGTATTAATAACCTGGTCCTATACCCTATCCTAAAGTAGCTAAATGAGGTAATAAAATAAGACCCTGTCAGCTACTTTAGGATGGGCCTGATGGGGTATAGGACCAAGTGGAAGTTATTAATACATTCCCTTATTTAGTTTCTAGGGTCTTGCATTTAATTTTTTCTGCTGTTTTAGGATTTTGAGGTGTATATCATGCACTTATTGGCCCAGAAACTCTATAAGAGTTTTTTCCACATTTAATTTATACTACATATAATGTTCTATTATTTACTATTATTTAAAAAATATTCCTATATCATTTACTATTGTTGAAATATTTACAATTTAAAATACAGTATTAATTATTTACATTATCAATATTTAATTTACAGTATTTTATATTATAAATACCTATATTATATGGATAATACCTTTTTATGTTAATTTATTTATATTTAATATTCAAAAATGTAAAATAGGATTTTTACCTAGGCTACCAAAGTGGCCCGGGTCCACTTGCCAGGCCGGGCCAAAAAATAATAATAATAATAATAATAATTTAAAGTTTTATTTGAAATTTGGTAAAGAATTTCGATGTGATTCCGAGGTAAAAGTTGTTCAGTTTATTTTTTTGCATAATATAGTTTTTTTTCGGATCTGTTTGATTTTTTATTTGTTTTATTGTTTTTGGCTGGGACCTTCCTTAGTCCTTGCACAGTCGGGCCGCTCCGGAAAATAGGGTAACCCGGGCGGCTGGTAGCCTAGATTTTTACTGATTCATTAGAATTACACTTTTCTAATCAAACCATCCATAGCTATGAAGTGATTTTCCTAATAAGTTCTCCAAGATAACAAAACCATGTAACAAAGAATTTTTCAACATCAGTTTTGCTCTCTTCATCTTGATTATTTTCTCCCGGAAGGAATTCTGATHTTTAATATAATATTCATATTAATTTTAGATTTGGTATCACAAAAAGAAAACAAAAGTATACTTGTAAAAGTATCATTCATAAGACTTTTACTTAGCATGCTAATTTTAATTCAACAATCGTATCACGAATCTACAATAGCTTTTCTAGGGAGTTTTGAAGTTAACCATTTTACTGCATACCTCCGTCTGATAATCAGCTCATGCTGTACCTTATGTATTCCTTTATCCTTCAAATATATCAAATGTTATGGAATACGATTGCAGACTGCATCCCACCACCTCCATAATTGGGTGACCATTGGGCATGCTAACAAACAATGTTCTAGTGTTGCCCGAGCCGGAGGCGACTACCAACCATAATAAGTGCAGATGAGGGACAACAACCCCTTTTGTTCGAGGTATGTTCTAACACTAGCCAGTCCGGGGTGGGAAAGCAACGGTGGAGGATTTGCCATTGCAGTGCTCTGAGATTTGTACGCATGATCTTGGATACTTGGTCCAATGCAAGCCCTCCATAAACTGTGAGTCCATAGGTGAGTCTCGCGCCCATCCATTAGATAACGCGTGGTCGATTGATACTGGTGGGCTGGAGGCTTTGTATCCCCTTTTGACAGAGTAGTGCCATATGTGCATTGGATTCGCTCTGGGCCACTCCCATTCCCCCGGGTCGAAAGGTAACCTTGGAAGTGGCATTGTGGGCTCGTACACAAAGAAGCCCTCCTCCTGGTCCCCTACCAGTCATGTGCGAATGAGGCCCACCGGGCCCACCCAACTTTCATTGTCGTCCAGAGTTTCGTTTCGTGCGAGTTTGGAAAATTTGGCTCCTAGCAAGACAGACTCATATGCTTCCAACAACACAACCCGTCTTTGTTTTGTTGGACCCTAAATACTGTGAGTGGGAGGGGCAGGTCTGCGTGCCTAATCACCCAGTCATCCTAGCGAACTATGGGGCCCTCATGAGGGCTAGCCGCTTCGTTAAGGGGAGAGTCTCCCTTAGTTTGACAACTTTGTCCTCCACATTTTTTGGTGTATTTCAGCCTGAGTTGTAACTGATCAGCCGTGGCCCAGTCTCCTTTGTGCGATCGCCACAGGTCCTCCACCGTAGAAACGTCTTTTTTTGCCTATGTAAGCCAAGGTGAGTTAGTTGATAACGAGAAGGGATCACTGCCCTCGTCCAGTACGTAGGGGTTGCCAAAAAGCGGTTGTCGCCATATGTTGTGTCATTTGTTGGAGACCTGTTTCTGTTGTGGACCACGTGTCTTACAAAGTTTAAGCATATAGGGTCATAGGGGTCCATGAGCACGTCCATCGTCACTGCTTGTGCTAAGTGTTCGCCTGCGTTTGTCGCAAGGGGGGGGAATCGACCAGTGCTTGATTGTCAACCACCGGAAGGGGTGTACAATGTTGGATGTTAGCGATTGCGAGGCTAGGTTAGCAATCTGCAGGCAAGCCAGAGGGGCCCATAGAATGTTATTCCCTATGAGTAATCTAGTGAGGACCTTGAAGATTAAGGCTTCACTCTCTCTCTTTGGATCCATTATCCCCACCTCCTTTGGACCTTGGTTGGGTGAGGGTTTCCCAACTCAGTCGATGCATACACCCCTGGTACTTGGCGCTATTCTTTTGTAGATACGTGGCCAACTCTTTTCTCAACCTGATATATTGTTTCGGCTTCAGCGGCCAGACAACCAGTTTGTACTAGATGGCCACTAATATTGCATTGTTTATTGTCAGGGCCCGCCCCACCAGCGAAGTGTGTAACCCCTTCCATTTTGTCAGTCGATCCATTGCCATGTTGACTAAACATATCTCCGTGGTCATGTGAGGCCCGAGCGCAGTAAGTCTCACCCCAAGGATTCTGATGGCATCTCCAACCGTCGAATGAAGGGGCGGGGGTTCTCCCTCAGGGTGGAGCCACCGTCCTTCAGTTTTGGAGCCCAGTTGACTTTCATGTCAACCGCCAATGAAAATAAGTGAATAACTTGTGTCAGGGCGCGGAGGCTATCGGGGTCTGCTCATATGAGCATTGTGAGGTAATCCACGAGTAGCGAAGTCACGGGGATGAAATGGCTGGGGATATGGGGATGGCCACTTTGCTAATATGAGGGTGAGATCTAATCAGGGAGCCCAGAGCCTCCATTACTATTACAAATAGGAGCGGTGCTATGGGGTCCCCTTGTCGCACCGATCTTTGTAGGTGTGTTGGCGGTGATAGGTGACCATTGAGCATGATATCAGTAGTAGCCGATCTATGGAGAAAACTCACCCAATGGCAGAATGTTGGACCGAAATTCATCTTGACCAGACACATGTCCAGAAAGTCTTAATCAACATGGTCATGTTTTCCTAAAGTCAATAAACAGGATGGCCACTTGCGACGCTTGGGCTTTTCATTGGCCAACAACTTTGTTTGACTATATATATGTTAAAAATCTAATATATATATATATATAATCATAATCTCTTATATATATGTATATTTTACATTATATATATATATTATATTATATATATTATATGTATATATATTATATATATTATATGTATATATATTATATTATTAAACAGAGTTGTCTGGTAAACCGTGGGCAGAGAGGGAGAAAAGGAGAATAAACGAGGGGTTGTGACAAACTGTTCCGTCGGAGTTTCACTGACTCATCAGGAAGGTAAACCCTCAACAGTCTGCAAAATCTCCTAACTGATTACATTGTAAGTGATAATCCACCTTGACTTCGGTTGTGGTTAAGCATTGACGACTGTCCGACAACTGATACCGTGAGGTGGGCACCAACCACTGCCCTCAAGGTGCCTATGACAAAAATCAGAGCAGATGAGGCATGGGGGAGTAATGTGAAGGCGGTGAAAAAGGAGGAGTGAGAGAGTCTGATTTTTCATGCGTTGGGTCTTGGGCTGAAGCAACGAGAAAAGACGATGGTGTATGGGGATGAAGATCGAGCAATGAGGTCAAAAGGCTTCGTCATCCGACTCAAGCCACGATATACTTGTTCAAGGGGGAACCATTATGACTATCAAATGACTATTACGTTTGTAACTTCAATGAGGATTGTCAAAGGTCCGATGCTTCGATGCATGGTGCAGGATCAACACGGTTTTTAGCGGTTCAAACGAGACATCAACAGTCAATCTTGTACCATAGACCGACAGGTGTGTGGGGACGGTAGCGAGGGTACGACCAGTGCTGACCACTGTGCTGACAATGAGGGGTGTTGCACGTGTGCGAAAAGGTGTACGTAATATGTGTGCATACAACCCCTTGTCATTGTGTTGCATGTCATTTGATAGGTTTGTCACTTATGTAAAAAAATAGAATCTGGAAGAGCATATGTAGTGAATGAAAGTAGAAGAAATAAGAAGTTGAAAGCCTATGTATTGGGAGCAAAGAATCAGGATAAAGAAAAGGAAGAAGGTAACATTGTTCCTCAATGTATTCAGTCATTGCTTTTGAAGTTCAGAGATTTGATGGAAAAGTCATGTGGCATTGTGAAAATAACTACCAATATGTGATTGATGCATTGCCTGATAGTTCACTCCCAAAGGTTTTATCTACACAATGTTCGCTATTCAACAGGAAGAACCGAAGAAGCAACTAGCAGAATTAACTGAAAAAGGAAAGATACAACCTAGCAATTCTCCATATGGAGCGTCTGTCTTTTTTGTCCCAAAGAAAGGTGGGGAACTAAGGTTATGCATAGACTACAGAGGGTTGGATGCTATTACAATGAAGGATGTTGAACCACTGCCTAGGATACATAACATGTTGAATTGAGTCAAAGGATACAATGTGTTCAAGAAGATTGATATAAAATATCGCTACCATCAATAAGAGGTTGTTGAGTTCTTTGTGATGCTTTTAGTCTAACCAATGCACCAACTACTTTCCAGAAACTGATAAATGAGTTGTTAAAAAAATGGCTTGATGACTTTGTTGTAGTGCACCTACATGATATCCTCATGTTCAGCAAGACGTTGGACGAACATCAGGAATGACTAAAAATTATATTTGAAAAGTTAGTAAAAAAGACAATGAAGATAATAAAAAAAAACTGTGAGTGGGCTCAATATAAAGTATGTATTTGAGCCACATCATGAATAACGATGGGATACAATCTGAACCTACAAATAATGTTGAAAACGGAGATTGACTTTGTTCTAACTCTGTGGGTCAGTCTTAACTGTTGCTCCCCCTGCCAATCCTTTTTGCGGAGGTTCCGAATGTCTTTTTGTCCGCCTTACACCATATTTTACCTAGTTCCAGAGTGAGGAGCTCTGGAAGACCGGCCCATTTTGATCCCTGATATTCCAATTGCCAAACAAAAGTTGCCTGGCAACCTCTTTCCATCTGCTACGTGATGCTTTATTGGGGAGAGGTAATTGTCGCCAAACTTGCAGTGCTTGTGGTCTGAAGTAATCTCTTGTCGGATCTCTCTAGACCGCTCCTCTACTCTCCCTATTTACAACCGAGGAGCGGCGAGGGATTATCCAGTATTGGTCTTCCAGCCATGCCAGGGGGTCCACTTAGGGTGGGGACCTGTGTACCAAGTGTGCAATCTATTCCAGCTCTTCGGCTCGTAAGGGAGTCTGTGGTTTGCGCAACAACCTTCTTACCGATTTGATCGTCAGCGTCGTAATTTGAAAGGTTGAGTCCACAATTCTCAAACCAACTCTGTTTTTTGGTTGAATGACCCAGTCTCAAACTACATCGTGGCATGGTTGATTGCGTCCTGACATTCATTATTTCCCCTTCATAGCAGCACTGCAACTGAACGTTTGAATGTTCGCATCGCCTCCTTGTTAAGCGCCCATATTGCATACATATACTAGAGCACTGCCGAAATGATATTGTAGATCACCAACGATTGTAGATGCTATCTATAAATTGCCCTCTTCTACGGAGCCTCATAAAGCATTGTGTAAAGTACGAAATTGGAAGAACACAAAATGGTTAGTGAAAGGCGAAACTCGGTGTATAAGCGGCGCTTTGTTATCACTAATTCAAGATTAAAAGTTTTGGACTTTGCCTATCAGAGTGGTGTGTTTATCTTTCCACAACTCTTGTGTCTTTAAAGCCGGTTTTAGTATTCAATGATTCCAATCATAATTAGTCGTCGGTCTCCCCTCTGTTGTCAACATGATGTGTAAAACTCTGACCAACGCTATTTTAGAGAGTTATCTCACGCGATGCCTTCAGAGGGCGGACTTCTTAGTGGTGGATCGACCACCCCAGCGTTTTGCTTCCCCAATTTACGGTCATGTTTGAAATGGCAGTGAACTGGTTCATCAATTACTCTATCTCTTTCGTGTTTTTGCGGGATGCCTCCACCATCAATATGAGGTAAAAAAACGGGCAAATTGGGATGACGTCTTATGGGATGGAGGTGACCCGGAGTTTGTTGATGTCCTTGTGCCCGCAAAGATTCGTTACCAAGGCATTCGTTGCCAAGACCTCCATAACAATGATGACAGGAAGGGGGCCAACGGGTCCCCTTGGCGTACTGACCTTTGAAGGCGAATTTTCAGGCTAGCATGTCATTTACTTGCACACTCGTGGTCGCATTTTGATGAAGGATTTGGGTCCAACAACAAAAATTAGGGTCAAAGTTTATTCGCCTCATCATGGTCTCATCCACCCGTCTAAAAAGAGTCAATCAACATGGTCGTAGGCCTCCTCAAAGTTTACAAATATGACGGCCGCATTGTGTTTTGACAGTGTAGTCAGTTTCAATATTTCATTTACTAGCAAGATTTTGTTGTGGATTTGTATGTCCCTTGACAAACCCTTTTTGCATAGGGTGTGTGAATCGGTATGATGTCATCCGGAATAGGATCGGATGTTTAGCAAGGGCCTTAGATAACATTTTATGTACAATTGAAGAGGGTAATTGGACGGTAATTTCGGTTCTCCATTTTATCCGCTTTTTTGTACAGTATAATGAACCCCCCCCGTCCCACCAGTTTACCCATCCGGTCGGTCTCTCATACTTTCCTATAGCAGTCCAATAGGTTTGGGGTCATCTGGTTCCAAAATGTCTTCCAAAATTCCTCAGGGAGCCCATGGAGTCCCAATGTTTTTTCTTCCTCCATTTGCATCAAGGTCATCAAAATCGCCTCCTTGGTGATTGCTACCTCTAATTGTTTTTTTGTTGTTTTATTAGCCCTTTGTTCAATTGCCGCAGAAATTGTGTAACTTCCACTTATCATAACTCTCCACCCTTCATTGCACATGTTTGGATGTGAAAAAGTCCCTGGAGGGTGTTCTGTCTATTTGTAAGTGTCGTAGATGTCCCCACCACTCTCTGATTGTGGGTCATCAAGTGCATTGATTATCGTGGCCCAAGCATTGGCCAAGCTAAAAAAGTTGGCATCCATCACTCCTTCTGTGAGTAGTGTGAGGTGCTTTGACATTTTGCATCAGATCCGCATCTTGTATTGTCGGTGCATGTTATGTGTGTGTAATTGTTGTTGTAGCATATCTTTATTAGTCTGTAGTAGTAGTTGTACATCTGCAACTTCTGCTTGTTGCATGTACTTTAGTTGTTGTTGTTTCCCCCGCCCCGCTGATTGATAGTCATTTTGCAAGGCCTTTATCAAGTGGTGGTGAGTGGACCCCCGAAATTGAGGCTTTGTCTCATAGGATGCTCCATCTATTGATAGGGAGTGACATCTACTGAAAACCAGGTCCAACGTCCTATGTTATGACACCTTTTTTTTTGTTGAGTTTCTTTGGGCTGTGGCCATTTCCCTTCTGGTCCTAGAACTCCTATCTTAACCGTCGAGCTGCACAAATTACCTTGATACGTTCTAGAGCTCCAACCCTCCCCTGTAGTTGCGCCCTGGTGAGCAGCGATTTCCTTTTTCCCCTTATACAGACTCTCTTTTTCTTAAACTCGTCCTAACCCTCGACTTTTGCTTCCCTTGGCAGATATATCAATTTTATTTTGCCTTCGGTGTCTGTCTTTTACGTGGCTGTTAAGGTTGTAGTTGTTTATCTCTTCCCATCGTAGAATTTTTTTTCCAGCGGGGATGTCATAGATTCTCTACCCATTATAGAACTCTCTCATTTACGGTGGTCCAACGTTACACGTGGGGCACTAAAGGTTGCAAGGTTTTCCTTCTCCTATTGGTGTTGCTGTTTTATTTCTTGTTCTTCTTATTGTTATAGTATTAGAGTCTTATGACGGATTTCTAGATCATGGTTATGATGCGGAGAAGTTTATTGTTTTGAAAAGTTTTTGCATTTTTAAATGAGAAAAAAAAAAACCGTTGTTAAACAAATCTACCGAGTTTTGTACCTCGTTTTCCAGTGTGTGCCAATAGGTCCAGTTATCGTTAATATATTCTCGAAAGGATTCCTTTTGCGACAACGATGTCCTTAGCTTATAATATCATGGGCCCTGATGCGGTTTCTTGCGAAATGTTAAGGTGGTTATACACGTTTTGTGGTCCAGCCATTGGTATGGACTATGAGAAAGCACAACCGTCAGAAGCAGCGATCCTTCCAAGTCCTCTGACATAAAAATGATATGAATTTGAGATCTTGATTATCTCCCTATAGTTATACCTCTAAGACATGTAATAACGGGTGTCCAAATTTAGTTTGTGGAATGTATCGAACATTCGGAACGTCTGGCATATGTTCTGGATCATTTGCTCATCTTACTCAATATATGATAGGGGATAGGAGGAGCCCTCCATCTATTCGGGGCAACATCAAAGTCTCCTGCAATAATTATAAATACACTGGTTAAGATCCGAGTTTTAGTTTTTTGAAGAACTCCCTCATTTCCTTTGGCAGGTTCGGGGCGTAGACCCCCACTATGCATACCAGTTATAATTGTAATATACTGAGGACAGAGACCCATCTGCCCTACCCCTCGCCGACCAGACAGTGTACCGGGTCTATCTGGGACTTGAGGGGCAACAATATTGCGACTCCCTCACTTTCTAGTTTTGGGGCCGATAACTTAAAGTTCCGTTGTGGCCAGAATGAACTATGGATGCAGTTATGCTCCGAGGTGTCCATAAGGTGGGTTCTTGGATGCAAACCACACTTAGACAGCTCCAACTCCCGACTTCCCTTATCAATTCTTATATTCCGTGTTGTTTGTGCAGTCCGACAGTCTCCAGTCCCGGTCGGCCGCTCGTTTACAGAGATCTATATTTTGTCATTTCCATATGCTGCATTAATGAGGTGCATTCGTTTGTACTGTCAACTTGTGCTTGACCGACCTTTGTTTTTACAGACAGGACTATGTTTTTTGGTACCAATCTCATCCCTTAGCGCCTGATAGTATCCTCTGTCTGAGGATGGTGCAGAGACACTCTTCAAACTTATCTTTTAAACATATATCGTTGGGTCTGATCTTAATTGCCTACATGTCAAGCAGGGTATTGTAGGAGGACCACTGCAGTCCCACCTCCTTTTTTAAATTAAACGACGTACATGTCATTTTGTATCATCTTCTAAGGACCCGTTGTGACCATATATGTGGCATGTGCTCCGGGCTCATACTGTAGGGCTAGAAGCTCAAACATTTGGAGTGTTGCGCTGAGGTCGCCGTGGTTGAGAATATTTCAGGCCAGAATCATATGAATGATCAACCTTTTTTAACGTCACCCCACCATACCTGCTATGATCTATTGATGTTAGGCCCACCTCCCACCCGCCTTCCTTCTTTCAGATTGACATTGCCACGATAGTCTCCACCATTGGTAGCCCTGTTCCCTGCACTTCTTCCATCAAGTTTCTGAGTCTCATCCTCTTTATCAATTTCACCGGGGCTTCCTCGTTCGGGTGGAGAAGTGATAAGTTGAAAAGATAGACTCGAATGATTGATACGTACGACTTTGAAATCGAGACTGTAAAGGAGAAGTATAATGTGGTTGCTGATGCACTTTCTAAGAAAGAGGCATCTTTGGAGCTATTGTAACAAGCTTGTGTTTAGAGAGAAAATTGCAGCTAATTATGTTAACAATCATACCTTGCCTAAGATTGTGCAGATGTATAAGTCTGATCCTGGTTTAGTCCCCGGGTACAAGATGATTGATAGGTTGTTATTCTCCTCATCCAAAGGGAACGAGCATTTGTGTGTACCTTGTGTTGAGTCGTTGACTACTCCAACGTTGGGGGAATGTCATGATGCAGAATGACATTTTCTATCGAAGAAGACATTTGCTAATCTGTTTTTGAAGTTTATTTGGGCTGGCATGAAGTTGGACCCTATAGAATATGTGAGGAGTTATCCCATCTGTCATAGGAACAAGACAAACACACAATAACCCTTGGGTTTGTTGAAACTCCTTCCCATTCCCTCTGGCCTAAGAAATCTATTGGCATTGACTTCATGGACCCAATAGAAATGAGAATACAATGGTGTTGACTGTTATTAACAGATTCAATAAGTATATGAAGAGTTTGTTAGTTATTGGTAAGTTTTTAATGCACTGGATTTCAGAGTATGACCATCCCTATAATATAGTTAGTGATAAAGATGTCAGATTCACCGAAGCGCACTGGCAGGAACTGCAAAAACTATTTGGCAATCAGTTAATCATGTCTTCAGGGAGACACCCGGAAACTAATGAGCAAACTGAACAGATCCATAACATTTGCAAGAGAGTCTCGAATGTATTACACCCGACCAAATTGATTGGGATGAGAAACCCTTTGAGGTAAGTTTTGCTTACAACAATTCAGTTCACACTACTAGAGGTAAGACACCTAATGAGTTGCATAAAGGTTGGCAACCCATAAGACCTATAGATAAGTTGAATCCTTATCAAATTTAGAGGTTGTCACTCGGGATCAGAGAATTTGCAGCAGTGTATGAGGTTGACATGTGCAGGGTAACTGAAAAGATAGCTCATGAAGGTAACTGAAAAGATAGCTCATGAACAACAAAAATAATTGAGTCTGCAAATTGATATCGTTGACCTACACAGTTCTGAATATGAAATTTTGTGTGGGTCAATTTAAAGGAGTTTACCCCTTAAGAAGTAACCTCACAAAAAATTCTACCTCCAGGACCTTAGGAGATACCAAGCATTTGCGACGATGTCGATGGTGTATCATATGAAGTTGATCTACCTCCCCATTTGAAGACTTACTATGTCTCTAAGCTATTGCCCTGCACACAATCGGGCGAGTCCTCATCTTGCAGATCAACTATCCTGATATGTACGAATCTTACTAGAATTAGAGGTTGTTTGCATTTTCGGCATCTACGTCTCAAACGCTGCAGAGGAACGCGATAATTCTTTCCAAGAAAATCAAACGAAAATGTTGCAAGGCATCCCCATCGTTCTCGCTGGGAATTTTAATGCATCCCCTGACCGTTGGTTAGACCATGTGCAGGTCCCCCTTTGCACCAAGCATCAGGCAGAGGAAAACGAAGGCATGCTTAACCGCTTGTGCAGTTCTCTCTCCGTTTTTTATACTTTCCACCACTCCTTTCCTACGGAACAAACTTTTACATGTATCCGTAACAATGACCCAAGCAAACTCTCCAAATCAAGGATCGACCTGATTTTTATTTCAGAGGACCTGGCGGACAGTTTAACACTTGCAGCAATCCTCTTGTCTGGCCCTTATCCTGGGCTTGACCACAAAATGTACATGATAGCGCTGACCTTTCAAAAGTGGTCGGACCAGGTTTGTGCTTCTATAAACTAAACACCTCTTTGCTCCGTCTCAAATCGTTTAAGAGGTATTTAACCCGGGTTTGGGCATATTGGCAAGACCGTTACCTTGAAGTAGATTCCCCTTTGACATGGTTCAATAACTGACTGTTTTTTTTGGCAAAAAATGCAAGGAATTTTCCAAACAACTTGCTAAACAGCGAAACCAACACGAAACAGTCCTGGTAAAGCAACTTCAAGAACTAGAACAACAACCAACAACTCAAGACCCGGACCACTACGTGCAGACTATTCAGGCAGAAAAAACATTGTTACTCCAACAAGACCAATATTTTTGGCAAGACGCCCGAATTCGAGACAAACTTTCTAATTATATTACCGAAGGTTCAATGAACATAATTTTTTTTGGCTTTGCTCGTGCCAAGGCCAAGCGCACGGTCATGGAAGCACTGTACGAACTAGGGGGGTCAGAGACTCACCTAGTTACCACAACTGTAGCATGTGTTAAAATCGCTTGAGATTTTTTTAAGGACCTTTTTGCAACTCATATCCCTCCTACCGATGAAGGTACCCAGCGAAAACAGATAGAGAACATCCTTCAGCCTATTAACATGTGCCTCTCTCCCAAACAACGAGAGAGGCTAAAGGCTCCCCTGTCTGAGGAAGAGATATGGACAAACCTCCTACAAATGGAAGAGAAGAAAACTCCCGGGTTTGATGACTTACCGAACAAAAAATTGAGAGACAATGTGAGATTGTATGAACTATGATTTTATGGGGTATTACAACGAAGTCTGGTGCACAGAGAAATTAGGGAGTTGGTCGGTCAGAAAGTGTTGTTCCTTCTATATAAAAAAGGGGACAAACTCAGTATCCGAAATTACATGTCCATTAGCCTCTTGACTGTTACCTATAAAATGTTGGCCAAAGTCCTGGCTAACAGAATGATTCCGGTTCTAGAGGGGGTGATCCACCCATCATATACACGGTTTATGCAACATAGGCAAATTCAGAAAAAATATCTTGCTATTCAATGAGGTTTTGAAACTGTCCCGACAATCAAAGCAAAACGCAACCGTCGTTTTTATCGATTTTGAAAAAACCTACGATCATGTGGACTGACTTTTTCTTGACAAGAGTCTGAAAATTGAACTTTGGGCCGATTTTTCGTAGGTGGATACGCATTCTTCATCACAATGTTACTACAAGGGTGCAAATAAACGACACTCTGACTCCTTTAATTGAGCTCAAACGGTCCGTCCGCTAGGGTGACCCTATAGCGCCCTTCCTCTTTCTCATTATTATGGAGGCCTTATCGACGAACCTTCCGGCCAATAAGGACATCAAGAAAATTCAGATTACAAGAATCTCGGAGGACGCCATCCCGATATGCTCGTTGTTCGCAGATGATCTCACCATCATAGTAGATGCCACGCAGAAAAATATGATGGAAATTCATTTAATGAATAAACTCATCCAAGTATCTGACATGGTGGTGAACTGGGGGAGAAAAACCTTGGGGTGGTGGATTCATTACCAAGAGGGTCGTCCACTGGACTCCTTTAACATACAGTGGCTTCCCTTGCAGACCCCCGTTCGAGTTTTGGGGGTATCTTGGACTGCCCATGACCGCCCCTCCTCAAATGACGACTGGATCTTGGCAACCAACCTTAGCTAAGTTGTCTGATTGGCGCAATAAGCATGCTTCCCCCTTGGTCGGACGCTGGCCATTAACAATATTGTATTTGCTGCGTTGTGGTATAAATCGGTGCTTTGACCCCTGAGCAGGACTGCCTTCTAGTTGCTTAGGTCTAGGGAAGCAACCTTCCTTTGGAGAGGAGATGACGATCGAGCAAATGTCATCAGTAGGATGGCATGGGAATCAGTCATACAACCAAAATGGCCTGGAGGCATGGGTATCATCGATCCCACGACACAAGTTTGGCGCTCCGTCTTAAATGGTTGAAGACGTTGATCTTCTCCTCAGACAGTCTCTGGCGTACTCTAGCCCTGGAGCATATTGGCCGTTTGGCCCCGCCGTCTCCAGCGGAGGTTAGTCCGCTCACATGGCTAGAGGATCGCTACTGGTCAATCTCCTGCAAGAACGGCCAAACAACAGATAAATTTTGGCCATCATTATGAAAAAGTTGGCGCAGGTTCCCCTTCCACGAGAAACAGACACCGACGCAGTTAAAAGAAGTGTGTCGATAACCGTTGTTCGGTAAGCGGTGAATTACTCCCCATCATGGGCAGATTTCAAACAACTCGGTAGCCCACAGGAAGGGATGGGTGAAGAATGGGATACTTCTCGTCGGGCACCTGTAGAACCATGAGAGGAAGGACTAAAAAACAATAACCCAGCTTCAAGGCACCCTCCGCTATTGTTATCACACAAAGAGGCACCTGGAAACAATCATTGAAGCAATCCCTTTTGCTTGGTATAGGGTGCTCAAACATGGCCCCAACTTGGAGGAAGGGGACTGGGTCGCTATAGCAGGAGACAGGACACAGATAGGTCAGATCCATATGGTGCAAATATCAGATGTGTTGGTGGAATATTATGCCATTGGGCCCAGGGGGAAGCTTCTTGGTTCCCATAACCCCTTTGAGTGGCGGAAAAAAAACGAGGTATTCCGAGTGCGAGTGCTACAAGAGGGACAGGACTTCACGATTTCCCCCCCCAATCGCCAATAAACGAGCTGCCTATTGACCCTGAAGAATGGCAGTTGCATACGGCCTTGGGAACAGCAACGGCGACCGGTAAAAGAGTTAATCTTAACAATATATCTGCCAAATCCATGTATAGGATGCTTAAACTCAAAAGAGTGCTAAGAGACCAAATCAACGATAGATGGGCTCAACACCTGAACGTGGATCGGTCCCTCCTCAAGCCACTTAAATGGTTCAATGGAAGCAAAGCTAGACCGACAAAAATCACGTCATTACAATGGCAGATCTCCCATCACCGCCTGTCGACATTGCTTGGCTGATTGACCATACCCACCTGAAACAAAAAGGACAAGCTCTCCCGTGGTGCCACCGATGCTTGTCCACCTTCCCAATGCAAAAAAGGAACGAAACCATTGAACATATCTTTATGCAGTGCCCAGTGGCCTTACTGATGTGGCGGTGGTGGGACCGCATTTGGAGAAAAATGGTACCGGACACTCCGTGGCCATGGTCTTGGCAAGCCAGACTGACAAGACACTGCCCAGCACTGGAAAGCGCCCCTACCAACGC
This sequence comes from Chara braunii, assembly GCA_003427395.1. Lineage (NCBI taxonomy): Eukaryota > Viridiplantae > Streptophyta > Charophyceae > Charales > Characeae > Chara > Chara braunii. Next base: position 1,221,453 of record BFEA01000258.1, read on the forward strand.
CAGTAACCTGTATAGTTTGGGTGGACGATCTGTCCTATGGGCGCTCTGGTGGCAGCACTGCCTTTTAGTTTTGGAAGGGGTTAAAATCTAGGGCCTCAAATTGACAGTACAAATAAGGGAGCTGATGCAATTGGAGCTGAGGCGTAGATGGAGAGACCTTAAGCCACAGTTGGACATCTATCAGACAGACCAGGATATTAAGAGGGCGATTACGGGTTCCTGTAGGAAGTGGTTGGGGGGGGAACGGGGCGGATGGATGGCTCGAATTGAGTGGACAGGGGATCAGGCCGTTATAACAGGACAAGAAATCCCGAGAGACTACAGACTCGTTTTCAATGACTGGACTCACTTTGATTCATCTTTCCCGATGAGGGCCCCGTCTGATTTCCTGAACCCGTTCCCTCCTCACCCCCTTGCCGTGATGGAAGTTTTAACCTTACCAGGATGCAAGACGGTGACAAGAGCGCGGCAACGGTGCGACGAAATTGGATCGGACAAAACTGAGATAAGCCTCCCCCGTGCCCCCCGGGCAGCACTTATCAAATGCTTACCCTTTTCACAAGATACATCACCTGCTCAGTCAATCCCCTGGCAATCAGGGCAATCAATGCTGGCAGGTTGGCAGATTGGACTTTTGATGTAAAATGGGACATTGGATAACGACGTCTGGGTAGGGGGAGCTGGGGGAGGGAGGAACGAGCTTCTCAGCGGCAGGTATCTGGCACCTGGCACAGGGCGATGAGGTTTCCTCCCTTTTCTTAACAACCTGCACAGTCAATCCTCTGGATGCCAGAGGAATCCATGCTGGCAGGTGTTTCTCAACCTCCTTTCTTTGTATCTTCCTCATTCACTCTGTATATGGGACGCTGGACCCGTTTTCCAGCAGGTGATGCTCCCCACCAATAGATGGAGCCTCTCCCCGGGTGCCGGCGGTACCTGCTTTTACCAGTACCACTAGCACTGCAGGGGGTGTCTACAAAAAAAAAAGAAAAAAAAAAAAAAGAAAAAAGAGTTGGTTGTCGAGTTGGCTGTGGGGTGAAATCTAGTGGTGCCCTCGATGTGCTTGGCCGGTGGTGCCTTGCCCACTGAGGGCCCCACCGAGGTCGAAACCGGTAGGGACACACGCCAAATAGCTTTAGCGCTCCAATCTATATTTTTTTTCGAAAAAAAGCTACGCTTGCGCTACCTTCGATTTCTACTCTTCTCTCTTTCTTCCCTTTTATCCTCTTTAAAGCTCTCTCTCTCTCTCTCTCTCTCTCTCTCTCTCTCTCTCTCTCTCTCTCTCTCTCTCTCTCTCTCTCTCTCTCTCTCTCTCTCTC
>BFEA01000258.1:1231653-1250577 GCA_003427395.1 Chara braunii
CTTTCGTTTTCTTCTTCTTTTCTTTGGGTTCCCCCCCCTTTCATCGTGGCGCTGTTTAATTGCGCCCATTCACTTGTTGAAACGGGTTGCAGTCAGCGAAAGCGTCCGAACCTCGCATTGTTGGTAGTCGGGTGCGAGCGCCTGCTGCAGCAGGGAAAAAGACCCTGTTGAGCCTGACTTTACTTCGACCCTCTGAAATGACTCGGGGGCAACGACGCTGGTCGTTCATCTCAGAACGACGAGCTGCCCCCCACACAGGGAAAACAAAGGGGCACTAAGTAAAAAAAAAAAAAAAGGGAAAGAAAAAGAAAAGGGGAAGGAAAGAAAAGCAACGGTGGCGTATGTGGCCGCAGCCGTGGTTAGGTACATGAGGGTGTATGTGTGGCAAAGGGAGGGGAAAAGGGAGCTCAGAGGGCTCGACAATACCTGGCCCCTAATCGAGATCAAGGACTCAGGATGAGTTTAAGTCCTTGAGCAAACCTTCGACCTCAGTATAAAGGCAACTCTTCCCCCAGTTGCTTCATTCATTCGAGCAGCTGGAGGAAGTGCTGCTTGGAAGGGAGAGGCTGCTGGAGGAGAAATTGGAGGTCTGCAAGAGGTAAATGAGTGCGGGGAGGGCAGCCATAACCAAGGTTTGGAGGCTCTCCGCCCCACCCTCGTGCTAGTGCTTTGTCAGTTAGGTTGTGCCAAGGGCCAACAACGCGGCAAGGCATACCTCATTTTTGTGGGGTTGTGTCGTGGAGAATTTGGCGGCGGCGCGACATTTTGAAGGGAGATGTTGTCGGACCGCCGTCGTAGCGTCGAAACCTTCCTAAGGGAAGGTGCTGCCAGAATTGGTGCGCAGCGCCAACGTTTTTCTTAGTGTGAGTGTAGGGAAAGGTGCTTCCCGTTCGGCGGCGAGGCCACAAGGATATTTTTTTGTGGGGTCACGCTGCAAAATTTTGGGCATGTCGACGACATTATTGTTTTTGAAGAACGATGCTATCAAATTTTTACGGCATAGTGGAGCCGTCATCTTGGTGTGTGGTCAAGCGAGAGTGTTGCAGTGCATCCGTGGTACCGGCTTTGACAGTGCGGCAAGCAGTGTTCCGCCGTTATTTTTTTTTTTTGTGCGCAGCGGTTGTGGTGTATTCCAGTGCAGCCTAGAGGTTGGGCTAGCGCTGGTGCACGTTTGGGATCGTGCGGCAGTGGTGTGTGGACCGACGACGCTACTTGAAGTGAGTGCACGCTGCGATGGCTATTGAAGTTGCGACACTTGCGGTTTCTATTAGCGACGACCTTTATTTTTCTATGCAGCACACAGTGCTAGTAGTGTTGGTGTTTGAGACCATCCGGTATTGCAGGCAAAAGAGTGAAACCACATGAGACCATCTTTGGACTAGTTGGGATCAGCTTGAAATTGGGGCACGAGTGACTGGTGTAGCTATTTTGAGCGGACGTGGTGATTGGAGGCGACATGGACTTACGGTTGGTTGGGGGATATCTTTGGTGGGTAAAGTGCGGTCGGGACTGTATTGGGACATTCCGGGACGTTGGGAACAGTCTAACCAGGGATCAATTTGGGACATTGTGACCACGTGAAAACTCATTTATGGGAACGCCCTCTTGGAGGGCTATCTCGCTTCAGTTTTTTTTTTGTGGCGCAATCTCTGTTTATTTGAGTACTTGAGAGAGGACGTGGACCACCTTTAGTGGAATGGCCACGACTTGTGGAACTGTGGGCCACACCTTTTGACTTCAAACGGTGGTTATTTTCTATTTTGATCGGAGTATTATCCGACTTTCTTGAGTGAGCCGATTCAAACGTCACTCAAGGTCAGTTTATTGACTCAGATTTCCCTTCACACTTGTGTGAACCCATACTTTGCTTGACCCTGTTCATTGAATGTTCGTTGAAAAGGTAGAGGGAAGTTGTGCGAGTCATGCATGTGAATGAAAAAGTGTGACTTGTGTATACGGTTGCATTGGTTTCTTTTAAACATGGTCGTTTTGCTTTGAGTATAGCTAGGTAGAATAATTGATGCAAATGAGATTGATTATGCCTATTTGAGATGAAGAAAAGGATTGTCCTCTTTCTACATTTCGCCTGCCTGCATGTTAAAAACGCTTATATTTTGAAATGAAATATTTCAACAGGTACCGTGAAAAAACATTTATGAATATAATGAAGATGAAGATAATCTGACTAAGTATTTTCCCAGGATTAACCCATTCTATTTCGAATGACCTTACCCACCTATACCTGACCAAATGACTCTTATTCTCTATCTCCTTCGATGTCTTTTCGTCTAAGTTACCCTGAACTTAGGAGAAATGAGAATAACTAAAAGCTACTCGCAGTGGACACATTATTTTTCTTTAGGAACCATCCGGAGCGGGGTTTGTTGCTTTAGGAGCCGACCCTGTTATCCGAGTTTTGTGCTTGGGCGAGGAGTACCCCAGACCACTTCCTAGAGGGTGAAACATGCAACACTCCAAGCAATACACCTGATCAAAAATAATTCGCAAAATGTTTTGTCATCAAAGAAGACTAAGATGTGTGAAAATGCATGTGTGTGCCTAATCTTTGGTCGGCGATAGGCGGAATGAACGACTTTGGCAGTGTGTCTCATCAAGTCAAAACCAAGGCAGTCCGACTACTTTGTTGGCTGCATTGAGGTTATTGTTGAAGCCAACTCCTAGTTGGCAGTTCAATAAAAAAATTATTCATCGAGCTGAACGAGTTTGACTCGTGGTGGTCGGGGTTTATTTCGAACTTGTGTTATTGGATAATACCATATGATGATTCAGATTTTTTCATTTGTTATTTCAGATTGGATATCCTTTCCTATCGGCTATAGTCAATTCCTTTTCATATAATTACTTGTGGTTGTCATAACTTTCTTTTGACTGGTGTCTAAAGGGACTAGGATTGAGTTGGGGGTTTCACGCTTCGTTCAAACCGTCCTAGCCAACCGATGTCCGCTTCGTACTTAGGAGATCAACGTCCGGTTCAATAGGCATTTTAACCGTGTGTACCTGTACTACACCGAGCGAGAAACGTCATCGGCCGACCCACCTCTGCAATCGCATTTAAAAGCATTTGCACGTGGGACAGTAGCTCGCTAGGGATACGTCCCAAAGGGTGGTGACAACCCCTTAGGAAAGGCAAGTTGTGCCCCATGGTAACCTATCCTGTCGTAGGGGACCGCGGGAAGTACAATTTGCGCACCCAGCTAGAGCGGCGAAGGGACGACGCGATCATGACCGTCTCGACGGCTCGTAGGATTATTTATACATCGTCCCAAAGTTGTCTCTTTGTTTTACTTTTTTGTTTAACTCTTGCGTGACATGGTCGGAAGGGCTCTCGCCCTTCGCGAGAAAAGGCGGGAGCTGATGGGCGACACCGTCATCAACGTCATGAACGTCGTCACAGAGAGGTTTGTGAAAGTCAACGTAACCTTGGGACTCTATCCTAATTACATCCCGGACTAGGCAGCATTGAACGTTCGAATCACTCGCGGCGTAAGCATTTTCGGGTCGGATGACACGAGAAAGAGGAATTGGTTGAGGATGAGTCCCCCAAAAGACGAAACCGACGACGGTGGACAGGGTGTCAGGTAGGGCGGTGGATAGGGTAGGGCGCAGGGATGTGGTCAAGGAGATGAACGAAATTCGATGTTTTTTTTTTTTTGCGGCGGAGGGGGGCCTGGGGTTGAAACTGATTGAATGCCTTTGTTCTCGCCTATCAGAATGTGCTGGATTGCCAGGGTGGTAGTAACGGGTTTGTCACTCCGTGTCTTTTGTGTCGTAATTGCCACGTGTGAGTGTTCATGAACGAAGGGCGAAGGACGTGTGATGTTGCGAATTGCTGGATCTTTTAATCGAATGTCTGAATGGTTATTTTTTATCTACAGATTTTTCCTTGAATGTTTTGCATCGGCGATGGAAGTGTGAATTTCGATTCGCAGATGCACTTGTTTTTTGTTCCCTTTTTGTTTTTGCTTTCAATTTGTCTCTCATGACCTCTCACCGTCAACCACATTTCCCGTTACGTCTCGAACAAGAGTTCATTGGATGTGTTATGTGAAAATAAAGAATCACACACCTCCTCCTCAACGTTTGCATGCACTACTGTCATGACGACCATTTCATTTTCATGGATTGTTGTTGGCCTGACAGGGCAGTCAAATTGCTATGAGGGGGTTATAATCTCGCATGATGCGAGGCGGACGATCACATTCAAACGAAACAGATGGAGACGAGAGTAAAAACGTTGGAGATCACGTTCGTTGTCTTATTTCCGAAAAACAAAAAAAACATACACGGAAAAAAATTGTGATTGGATATGACAATTACATCATTATTCCATGAGGCGATGCGACGCCACATGCAAGTGTAAATGAAGAGGAAAAAACAACACGACGAACCTATAAAAGTTTTTTGTGCTCCTTTCAATCATTCAATAATCGACACGTACATAACCACAAACGTGCAACACTATCAAGACGATTGTGTCATTTCGTCCGCCATAACGCAGCACGCGAAACCCAACTCGTACTTCATGCAAACGGCGTTTAAACACGTACAACCATACAACCGCTGCTCATCAGCCATGTTCCAACGCAGTGTCGAGCGCATCGGTCCCCCAAAGAGGACCCTCCCGGCCCCGTCACGTAGGATTTTGCAGAACTTCGTCGTAGAGCGTTGCCGCTCCGACCGAGTGCGCCATCTATACCTCTCGCAAACCCCTACGACAAGATACGGCCATGCGAGGTACAACTTACCTCCACCTACAGGAGATATCACCATCCCTTAGGTGGACGTATCCTCGCCGAGCTACCGGACCACATGCGAAGGTTTTTCGTATGCAATCGCAGAGGTGGTCCAACAGATGGCGTTTCTCGTTCGTTGTAGCATAGGGGGTACGCGGGGTTAACGCCCGAATCGAACCCGTGGGCGAATCATCGTCCGAGGCGCTGATCTCCCGAACGTGACCCTACGCTAGTCGACGAGGATGGTCAAATTAAGCCACACAGTACTGTAACATTTCACTAAAACTAAAAATCGAACTCCATACGTAAATCGCGCCTAGTTTCTTTTTCCACACTTGACCTATAATTTTTAATAGACGGATCGGACAGGGAACCTTGCACAAGGCTCTGAATAAATATCACGGTGACGCAGACATTAATCATATCGACTAGCCATGCATGAATACGCAAGCAGTCGTAGTGATGACGTACTATGTAGTATCGATAATCACGTGGCCCTCAGTAGTCTCGAGGGTCACTTTCGACACGCAAGTGTCGGCTGACACGCGACTTAAGGCATTACTCTCTTGACGCTAGACAACCGCTAAGGCGGTTGAAAACCACACCCTTTTCTGCACCCTGCGAAGAGTGGGTGGTACACATGCTCCGACCTGTTGTGGCAGTCTACCCTTATTGCCATAAAGACGAAATTCATCATCCATGACCTAAAGAGACGTTAAGGGACTTGACTTCGACGGTTGTCACTGACGTCCAACTAAAGAATTTTAAGAAGCAAAACATAAAAAAAAAAATTGTCTTTTCTCTCTTAATAACAAACTATCTGATCATTATGCATGGTCTCAATAGTTCATGCAGGCGCACGAAAAATATAAATATAAAGGGTTATAAGATACGAGACAATCACTTTTCACAATCAGAATGTAGCTTCCTTCAAAAAGATATATATATGATATCGGACAAAACCAAATATGGATTTCGACTCACACGATATACTTGCAATCGCATCAACGATTCAACATCAACAAACCACGTATTACACAAGGTCAACTTCAACCACTCTATGTACTCACACCCCTTTGTCTTATCCACATAAACCCCAACCTTTGTCTAACCTTCCATAACAAAACACTCAGTTCTTTTCAAATGACCATTTAATAAAATTTCTGGTAAAACCCTAAAGAAACATTTTAATCCGCAGAGGATAAGACTTTAGGTTAAGCGCGAATGAATTAGAGTGAGCAGAAAACCGACCTGTTATCAAAAGATAACAGAAAATGATCCTCGTAGGATCAGCTTGAAACTAGTCAAGCCTTGAGTCAATCTGAAATACAAAGTGACCTGCAACACAACACAAGTCAGTGCCCAAGCCATGCTTGAGTGACTATAAAATAAATTTATCTCCCTCACTCATTCCGGACACTCATCTGAACTATCAGGAATTTCAACAGTATCTCTATTACACGTGGGTAGATGATTAAACTCTCAAGGTCTTAAAATATTCTAACACCTTTATAATATAAGAAATTCGACACCGTTTCCCGTAAGAAAAATATCTTCACAGAGGTTATATAAGACTAAACATAAAATCCGAAATCGATCTTCTAATTTTAAAAATCAAATTTGATCGAACTCTTTGATTTAGTAAAAATTTGGGCAACAACTCCTTTAGAGAGCTGGGCTTCCCAGATTTATACTTAGTCAAATATGAACTCAAGATGAAACTTGAATTCTATCAGGACAAAATTTAACCAACTCTTTATATTTGTAAAAATTTTGACAACGCTTCCCACACGAAAAACGTCTTTTTAAAATTTATACACATCTCGATACGAAATCTGAAAAAGTAATATGACTTTATAAAGCCAAATTTTGTCTAACTCTCTGAATGAGTAAAACTTTGAAGATCATTTACTAAGTCATATATGAAGTTAGAAAAAATCAAACTTTGTAAAAAATAAAATTTAACTAAAATTTGAAAAAGTAATACGACTTTACAAAGCTAAATTTTATGTAGCTCTCTAAATTAGTAAAACTTTTGGCAGCATGTACCTTAGAGAAATAGGCTTTCCAGATTTGTACTAAGTCATATATAGAGTCAGAAAAAATTGAACTATGGAAAAGACAAAATTTAACTCTTATTGAATTTGCAAACTTTTGGCAGTGCTTCCCATAGGAGACGTGCCTTTCCAAAATTCGGACGAAATAAGATATGAAAAACAAATTTATCCCATAAAATGTTAAAATTGAAGTAAGTAAAAAAAAAATACCTAAGAAAATGCAAGAATTGAACTAACTCCTACAACTTCAGCACATAGTGAAGTACTACCTATCAAAGTCAAGACTCATAACAAGTAGATTTCACACTTAACCGCATGCAAGTTCATACCACAACGAGTAAGTACTCTCACCAATTCCCCAATTTGTTTCTCATACAAGTAGTTCATCATCTTTCAGTTGAGTAAACCCCAATACCCCAGCTTACATATGGCATAAGAAAGACTTGACCATTCAACTTAGAAAAAATGTCAAGTTTTTTGTCTTTGCTTATAAACGGAATACAAGGCATAGTAAAATTTATCTTCATTAAGCATAGTAAAATTTATCTTCATTAAGCATATAACTAAACTATTAAACTTAGAAACCCTGCTTAGTCGCTCTGAATAATATACATATTTTTCACTTTATAATGAAAAGTAAGCATAACACTGAACCATTCAACTTAAAAACAAATATTCAGCCTTCCTGAACCTTCCCTCCAATTCTATTTTTAATCAAATACTCTCTTCCTTTAGTGATAGGTTATAGTTAGACCATTCCACTTAGAAACCTTGTTCATGTAGAGTATATAATATATACAGTATAGAAAAAACTATTATCAGATTCCTCTATTTGTGTACGCAACCTTCCAGACTAAGTCATTCAACTTAGAAACAATACTGTCAACCTCATTTCCCTAAAAAAGAAACATAGAGAGAGCTGAGTTATTTAACTTAGAGATAAATACTTAGTCCTTTGTTTCAGAATTCGAAGAAAAATAGGAAATCGAAGGTCATTCAACTCAGAAGCAAATGCCCAATTGCATTCAAAAACCTCCCAAAAAGCAGGTAGACAAGACCATTCAACTTAGAAACAGATGTTTGGCCTTAGAAAACAAACCATGCATTCCCCAAATAAAATTTAGTCATTGTCATACCATTCAACTTAGAAACAGATGTCTGGCCGCAAACAATGCAAATAAACGAAGCGATCGGGCCATTCAACTTAGAAACAATGTCTGACCCTTTGTATGACCCACAACCTCAGTCAAAACTACCTTCCTTCCACCTTTCCCTTAAACCGTCATTTCGTTAAAATGAACATTTTGATTTTTAGTATTTAATCACATCAATAATTAATARAAATCAAATCAATAAATCGGATTCTATTATTTGATTCCATCAATCAAATAAATTTTTAAAAAATAGATATTTTTAACGTATACATTATGGACGTTTTGCTATTGCTCCTTTAAAAACAGGACAAGCTAATACCTTAGGAATTATACTAAGAAGAACACTATTATCAGATTTAGACGGAATATGTATAACATGTGTAAAGATTGGTTTTTTGGCCAAAAACTCGTCAAAATTTGTTGCTTCCGAGGGTACCTGGTCTCAAGCTAGGTCTATGCACGTCCAGGGGTCCAGCATTTTAAGAACGTTATACCCTCGAAAACAAATTTTGACGAGTTTTCGACAAAAAAACTCGTTTTGAATTTCGTTCAAAAAATAAAAAATGTCCATTTTGACAGCATGACAGTTCTTAGTTAATCCCTCTTTCATTCTAATCATACAAAAATAAAGAATAAAACTGAAGTTTCATGCACACGTTCCTTTATTTTAATCATAATTGAGTCCAGAGAGTCTAGCAGAAAAATAATAGGGATGCATGCATTCATTACCAATCAACCATAGAGGGATGTACACATAAGGGTTTTAGTTGGATTTATAAAAGGAGTTAAAAGATTACCACTCACTTCCTTGCCCCCAAAACTCCTCCTAAGCTGCGGCAGAACTCCCGTAATCAGTGGGCAGACTCTCTACAGAGTTTTGATGCAGTGTTAAGTGTTGTAATACCGCCTGCCGCCCTCCTCTCATAACCTTAGACTAGACTTAGAGTAAGAAAGGCAGATTGAGGAGTCTCCGACGCTCGAGATACAAGAGAGTGACAGACTCAAGTCATAGAAGAGGACACTGATATCTTCACTCGTTTGAGAGCCCAACAATGGTAGCCAAAATGCGCATTTAAGTTGGTCGAACCACAGCCAAATCGCAAGTAGTTGCCTTCTGGCAGTCCCCTAGTCGTAGTAAAGACCCTTCCACAATAGTCTGATCACACCCTTAAATCGTGATATTATAACCATTGGTCAGAGCACAGTTATGCATCCTTCGAAAATACTCTGTTTCAAATAGGGCACAACCTCGTGCTCTATTCGAGGATGATTTAAGACAATCGAGCTCAGCAAGACGTGTCTGCATAGCGACCGTGCGCAACCAACATACAACAAAATACAACAGGTTGTTGTTAAGTCAATGATCCAGACATCAATGCACCGTGTTCTCCACAATGTGCATCAACAAGAAGAAAGAAATACACAACGATGTTGAAACACAACTATCCAAACTCAAAAAAATGTTGTGCACCGCCGCGACCAACAGTCGCTCACAACGAAGTCCAGCAGTCGCACATCACGTATCCCAACAGCGGTTGTAACAACAGTTCCTGAGCAGGGAGCCGCATCAGTCCGAAGCCTAGTTGTAGTGGTTGGTCGCTGATCCGCAATAGTGTATGAAGCACAACAAAACGCAATGGTGTACCTCCACCACATTAATGGTGAAATGCAGTTGCAAGGCGAGTTGCTACTTAATCTAGCAGTCACCACTACGGGACGCATCACAATTGCCGTTGTCCATGTTGAAAACACACGAGCGGTTAATGGGTAACTGAAAATTCATAAATGAAAATTCTGAAGTGAGAGTTTAGGAAATATGAAAATCTTGAATGGTCCTGAAGTAGTAAAAGCTCGGCAGACCTTGAAAATCACCTGTTTAGGCAGGCTAAATCCTGAAGTGGTGAAGGATCTCCCGAAGTGGTGATGGAAAATACGTCTGTTGTTAACTTTCTCCCCGAAAACAGACCGCAATTAAAAGACACAACAAGTGCCCGATGACCAGGCTACCTGGAGGTCAACAATTTCAATACCCCATGGATTCAGCCACGACACAGTCTGATGGTCAGCAACTCTTGCACCAGCTGCAGCCCCCTCCTAAGTTTTTTCAAGCCTCGCTCTCCTCAGGCATAGTTCAACCCATTTCATGCCCCAACAGGTGTGTCCACACTTAAACCCCTTACGATAGATCGTGGTTGGCGGGTGGTACTCCTACAGGCAAACAGCAACAAGTGGAGGAGCAGCCGTGCCACCCCCGACAAGGTAAGTATATATAAAAAATAAAAAGATAAAAACGAATGAAGAAGTAAATCTCCCTTAGAATATGGATGGATAAACCTCGTGAGCTCGTGCACCAAGCATTCGAAATGAGAATCAATCTTCCGCTACAACACGAAAAGATGCATCCGCTCCCTACCCTTACACTCTTCCTCCTTTTCTAGTCTGTCCCCGTCCGACTCCTAACTGCCTCCAGGTACTACTCTCCTCTCTTTCACTTAACACTCCCTCGTTGACATCCTTGTCTCCTTCTGAATTTTTCCTCCCCTATACTCTACATTGATCGTGGTCACGTAGTCGGAGTCTCATCCGTTAGTCCGCATGCCCCCCCATTGTTGCGCCTCACCTTTGAGCATATGGATTGAATCCTCCTCTAGAGCATGGGAAGGTAAGTCGCCATGCGGAGGCATGTTCTCCTCTCCTACATGCAAGTTTGGTGCAAACCTCTCTCTCTCTCTCTCTCTCTCTCTCTCTCTCTCTCTCTCTCTCTCTCTCTCTCTCTCTCTCTCACAACATGACTCAATATGCCACTTGACGTGCTCTATACTAGCGAGTGACATGATCACGAATCGGAATCGGAGATACGAGCGGGGAGGCGATCAAGGTCAGGATGAGCAGCTACGATCGAAAAGGAAGGCCTCAAACGGGTCGACGGGCAGCTCTTCTGTTACTTACCACACCCGAAAAATGAGAATGAATCTTCCACTAGAAGATGGAAATATATGCCCGCTTTCCAACCATGCGCGCCGAGAGATAGAGGGAGGCTACTTCCCTCAATAGGATGAACAAGGCTTCGCCAAACAGGTAAGTCTCCAACCCGCCCGCTCGCCTTACACTACTTCCATCGATAGGGAAGCAAAATTGCAATGAATTTTCCACTATATGATGGGCAAATACATCGCGCATTTCCTTAGGCACAACTCAGAACTACCGTAACGCGAAGACCAACCACTTCACCTGAAAACTGGTTGCGCCTTCGTGTTCGTGACGGCTTAAAACCTCAGATTAGCCTCTCCCCGCACTCGATTCCTTCAAGAATCTAATGGGACACTCATTTTTTCCTCCTGCCATATTTCCCTTCTCCGATGCCTCCGCGCAGCCTCCTGCCCTACTGCCTTCTACTCTACTAATCTAACTCCAAAACCCCGGAATCAAATATTGGCTCGCCCGATTTCGTCAAGAATCATGCGAGAATCACGTCCTCTACTTCCACATGCCCATCATCTCCTCCGTGACCGTCTTCGTCTCCTCTGTTCGCCTGTTGACGTCCACTTCCGACATATTGCGCGGTTCCGTTAACGGCTGATCCGATAGCTTTGCAACGAAAGCAGGACAAAACTCTTGCCCTTCTTAGGACCCCTGCCTTAACTTCTAACAAGTGTGTTTTCCCATCCCATGCTAGGGGAAGCCTGGAGGAAGCCAGCTACCAGCCCGCTCGATTAATCTCTCGCCCGTACACCGAAGTCCGACGAACAATTCGCAGTGATATCGCTGTGGACCTCCAGTGACGTTCCCTCTGGCCACGCCCTTCTCAGGCATAGTTCACCACTTGCCGGTCCCACGGGAAACCCGCACTCAACCCTCACACATTAGGACCATGGGTAGCGGACGATGCACTTGCTGACTGCACCCCGCTTTAACTCTGGCTACCCCGAGGGAAACTTCGAAGGGAAAATCAACTGTCTGAAAGAATCTTTGGAGGAATCAGTTACTAGACGGTTTGATTAGTCACTCGCCCCTATGACCAGGCCCGACAGATGATTTACACGTAAGTATAGCCTCCTCCTCAGCGCCCTTGGCCTCGGTTGGTGCCAGTTGCGCACAAACCTAGGCACCACAAAGGGTGTCGTTTGATACAGCCAGCAGGAGCGTGGTCATGGAAGTCGAAATCCGCTAAGGAGTGAGTAACAACTCACTTGCCGAAACAATCAGCCCGTCGAGTAGGAAGGCGTGGGCCTATTGTGACGCCTGCAGCGTGAGCCTAGGTGGAGCGGCCCCGGTGCAGTTTGCCCTTTTCTGGTCCCAATGAGCATGGTCACCCACTCATACCTCTCACCTCTGATCATGGGCGACGGACGGTGCATTGGCAAAGGGTCCCACCACTCAGGTTTCTTCCGCTATGTAGGCTAATCACCCACCGACTCTCGTGCACACTGAACTCCACTGTCAGCACTCGACACTTCACAAGGGTGTGAACTGTGCTGCCCCGGTACGGATATCGATACCGTGGCGTGGTCCTAGTACTGGTGCCGAGGCCAGTTACAAAAAAAAAGGGGAAAAGGAATTGGGGTTGAGAAAGAGAGGGGACCGAGGGGATCGTCGCCACCCCCTGGGTCCCGCCTATCGGGCCTGCTGCCGAAGTCGACAACAAAACCCAAAGGGGATAGCCCCGTCGGGCCCTCAACTCCTTAGTCTTCTTTAAGATGCTGCGCTGCTCCATCGCCGCCGAATGCTAGCCTCGATCCTTGAATCTGTTGCATGAAAATCCAATGTCGTAACCATTAGGGCTAAGCCCAAGCCTGAAACCTATAGCTACAAAATATAACATAAACGACTTTTGCTCCATATACGGGTTTGTCAAGCACCCCTAAGGCCGTACCTTGGCCTGCAACCGTGGCTGCCAAACCCCGACACCCATCACACGTGGGGTCAGGTTCCACCGGCAGCTGCTGTGCACGCCACTCACTATGTCGAAATCATGCCGCCATATGACCAAAAAAATGCCTTGCCGTGCCACACGTTACCCGACTCTAAGTCTTTCCAAATAACAGCTAAAATAGTTATTGCGGCACTAGCGGTCAAACCCAACAGCGGCCATGGCAACCCACCTCCGTGTGCGTGTGCGCGCCGCAGACAAATCAAAGGTAATAAGGTCATTTGACCCATATATGTAATAAAAATAAAAAGAATTGATCAGTGATTATGCCGGCCCCGCAAAATGAAAATAAGAGTAAATCACGCGCGCCTCAAAACTGCGCGCTCAAAGTCCCTTCTGGACACAGTTGATCTCAAAAAGAAAACTAGTCTCGACTCTCTCGGCGCTCCAGATTCTTCCACCCAACTTTCAACTCTACTCTCATTTCTGTCACTTGCAAAAACCACCCACAGAACCTCGCCTCCCCGCCCCACACCCTGGGCACTACCACGAAAAGGACCGTCGGCGGAGAAACAGAACCACAAGAAACCACTGCACTCCGCTACAGCTATGAAGACGACACCATCGCATTCACTGCATTTCAGAAACTACGCACATTCCCTGTCGAACGGACCCCGGACGACGGATCGAAACACGTGAACGAAACCACTCTCAGGGTGGCCTTTGTGGAAGAGCTAAGCAGGCAACAGACACGAAGTAGACCGTCACAAGAAAGATCGACGCAAGGCTGCACAATCGCCTCGTGTGGGTCTACGCCAAGGATCGACACAAGCGCACACAACCACTGCACATCATGTGGTGAGAATAAAGCATGACACACGTGCACACAACGACGACATACTCTGCATGAGGAACGCTCCGAGCTCGTCACGTGCGCACACAAACCAAACGAAACAAAACCTCGCCTCACACATGGACATGATTCACTCATGTTTCATGCGCTCCGCCAGCGCATCTCGGAGGGCCAACTTCTCGTCTATCGAAGTTGCCACGGACACCGGTTGGAGGGGCCCTTAAATGCCGAGGTCCACACGCCGCCTTACTCCATTTGCGTCCACCTCCGACAACAGATTGTCGTTGAAAGGGATGTTAGCATCGAGGAGAAGGTTACGCAGTACGACTGTGAACTGTGGCGGAAGCGTGTCCATGTTCGTCTTCTGTGTCCGCAGAAATAATCTCCACATCCCCTTCTCCCTATCGAACTCCCTCTCCACCGCTCCCCTCGCCACCTTTTGCTTGTTGTGAAAGCGCTCTGCACCACCGTCCTTATTTATGCCTCTGTAGGGGACGACCATCCATTCCGACGAGGGATATCCATTATCGACCGAAACATAATCGTTCGTCCTCACCCCGAACGACAGTGCCATAGGAGGACCACGAAAGAGCAACCCCGACTTTGTGCGCTCCCACAAGCTGGACAGCTGGAGCACCCTGATGTCGTGGCAGGTACCCGGAAATCCCATGTGCAGATCGAGGACACGCAAGTCTAGGTCGACGAAAAACTGAGCGACGATGGAGAACCGCCGCTTCCTGTCCTAGTAGTTTTCGCTTGGGGCATTGGTAGGCTTGTCCATGTAGATGTGAGTGCAGTCTATGCACCCGTGCAAGTTGGGGAACCCTTTGTTTCCAAACGTCCGCAAAACGACGTGCTTCCTCACCATCGTCGGCCACCTGATCTTGTTGCCATAGACCCTCAACAGCGCAGCAATGACATCACGGACAGCAACAAGACCCGAGGCCCTGTCGATGTCGAAGTTGCAAGTGCTGCTCTCATACGTCTCGCCGGAAAACCACCTGCACAACGTGTATGCCACAATGTGGTAGGACTGCCCGACGCTGAAGATGAGCACATGCCGCCGTGATCTCCTGAAACACACGAGGCGACACTCGTAGCTTCTCCCGAAAGTGGTCGTCAGTGGCGTCATCGCATTGCCTTAGGACTTCCATGTGTTACCCACCATCTTGGCGTCGCCCGCGGAATGATTCCCCAACAATACTCGGAGCGCAACTCGATGACCGCCTCCGTCGTCGCCACGTTATCGGGCCCGTCATCCGCAACATCCGTGAGCATCCCTCGTCCATGCGCTCGCATTTGCGCCTTCATTCGTCCCAGCGTCCTTTCCTGTCGACAACGAAGAACATTGGTCATGGCCGTCGCCACAGTCGCCCGCTCCAGCGGTGTCAACAACGCACATCCACTCACCGCCGCCATCCATGTCCGCCACACGATGAGGTCTCTCCGCAGCTGCACCGATCCTCCGCCACGGTAACGTGAACAGCTCACCCCCACGCAGAGGTCCGCCAAACCGCCGGCTTCCCGGGGATGTCATCCTCCTCACACCGACGCGTCCGATGGCTCACACGCCCCTCACAACAACATCATCGGCGATGGTGAAACCCGCTGCGCATACGCAAACTGAGCGGCAGCTGGACAAGGGTGACGCCTGCGGTAAGCCCGCTTCAGCACTGCACCGTCTTCGCGCCGCCAGCCAAACGTCGACGCCGTACCGCAACCGCGATTCAAATTTCAAATTTCGAACGCTGAGGTACCCTTTACTGTATTTCATTTTCTTCGACCGCGCGCGGCCCTTTCCCGCCGGACGCCTTTGGACCACGCCGTCACCAGACGGACACCGCACGCCGGACCTCGAACACGCGACCCCGCGGCCGCATATTTTCGTACGAAAAAGGCCGCGAGCAGGCCACAAGGGGACGTCCTCAGAAGACGTCCCCGATGATGTGTGGAAATTTCCTTGTGGCTCAAGGACCTCGTAAGGCCTGTCTAACAAGGCCCTAAGTCGCAGTTGTAACCTTAGACAATCGCTAAGCCGACAATGCTACCAGAAAACAGCCCAAGTACAACTGCTAACAATGCAAACTATACCCCTATGAGGTCAATATCGAAAGTTGAATGCTTCATATGAGATCACTATACACACAGGCAGCAGACCCAGTTATATACACGCGTGGTCCATTTGGACATCCCAGAAAAACAACACCACTCAAATACCGTTGCTACATGCTACTGTAATCTACTACATTGTACTGTAATCTACTACATTGTACTGTGCTGTACTGTGCTGTCGTCTTACACAAATAAAGACGGGAAGATGAGCTCAGGGACAGCTCGAGGGTTTGCAATGATCGTAACCAGTCCTGAGAATTGTGCCCAATGTGAGCAAAACTTATTCATTGCTTTATTCCTATATCCTTTGGTCATTTCTTTGTGTGTCCAATCCGTGGCAATGGCTTGTTTAATGTTGTACTTGACTTCTACTCTAATCTAGCTGCCTTCTCCTCATCGGGGGACAGCCATATATTTTTCGGTATTCGTGATCCTTTCTCATTTTTTTTTTAATTTTTTTTTTTTGGTACAGCTGTGTTGGGCCTGGGACCATGTCCCACAAGCTCTGTTGAGCTAGTTCAACGTAGGGTTTTCGACCCTGTGTGACTGTACACGACAAGGGAGATTAAAAGCGTCCAATTCATCCAACGGTCCATTTTTTATAAAAAGGGCAATAGATACTATCTTCGCTTTTAATTACAAAAAAAAACAGAAATAAATACCTTCTCTTGAATACTACTCCCCCTACCCTCGCCACTTTCCGTTGAACTAGCTGTCTCCATTTTTCGAGACAGCTAGTTCAACGACCCTCTTGTTCCCCCAAAAGGCGTTTTTCGAAAGAAACTGAACGASCCTCCTTCCGCTTGCCATTTTTGGAGGGGATTCGGGCAACTCTTCATTTTCTGCTGTGGAAGCGCCCGTATGCCACTCCAATTGTGAAAAATGAAAAACGAGAACAATTGTATTCCTGCCATTTATAAATGCATTTCTCATTTGAAATTGAATTAAAATGAATTTTTTAGCTGTCGCACCGTTGAGCTGCCTCAATTAAACGGTGCATATGGGACATGGTCCCTGGCCGTTTTCTACCGGTCTCGTGAGTAAGGTGGAAAACTGTCAGATAGAGTTCTGAATTTTTTATTTTATTTCATTTTTTAAAGATGTTATTTTGAAAGAAATGCAAAGAGAAGAGAAAACACAGAGAAACTTCTATGTTTCACATGAATGAAATGGCCTTCACATAAAATAATAATAAAAAATAAACAAAAATGGCCACAATTACTTTTTTAGGGCGCTGTCCTCAAGGTGCGTTCACATAAAATAATAATAAAAAATAAACAAAAATGGCCACAGTTAGATTTTTGCCTGTCCTCAAGCTGCGTCAGATCGGGATGAAAGCACAGAACAGTCTTCTGATTTATTTATTCTTCTGTTATTTAAACTTATTTTATACTGCATTTGGCCCCCCCCCCCTTTTCCAAATCCTGACACACGGAAGCAGCCCGGTTATATCTCTGTCATATTCACCTGCCAGTGAAACCACGATCGAGAGCATCTGTGGAGTTTCTGTGTGTCCGGCCCCACGCGTGGCGGTTAAATTCTTTTTTATTTTTTTTGTAGGCCCCACTGGTGCCTACGCTCATGCAAAAGAGGCATGACACTGGCTGGTATTATGACTAAGTTCATGAAATGCGAACACGAACATAGCACGCACCAGTGTCTCCCCTTTTGTGTCTTTCTCACCCATGAGGTTTTTCGTCTCGGAGGGCTACAAAAACTCTCCCACTTTCCATTATTTTATTTTTATTTTTTTCCCAAAAAAAGGAACTCGGCATTCAAAAAAAGGAATATATAAATTTACAAATAAAAAAGGGACTCGGCATTCAAATGAATCATTTTCCCTGTTTTTCCCCCCTTTGCCTTGCCTTTATTTCGTTTCTGTTTATTACTCTTTTTCTTCCACCAGCTCACCACAATGTGCAAATGATGTTTTTTATAGCACACTTGCTCTGGGACTTCATTGGCTGAATCTGGCCGTAGAATGTCATTCGATACATTCAGAAAAGTAGGAGTGTGAGTATAGTAGTTCCCTTATTGTAGGGCAGGCGGGGGGGTGGAGGAGATTGCGCTCAGCCAAATTATAATGGTTTTTCAGGCACATGCTACCGTCTTCCCCCGAACAAAACGCACCCTTATTTTGGCTGTATCTGGACGGAAATATATTATTATCTACATAAAAGCACATGTCATCTATACTATTTATTCGAATCTAGATTATTACTRTTACATTACGATACAATAGAATATTACGATACAGTAATTATATTACGAGAATATAATACGACAATATAGATATAAGAATAAATAAGAAAAAGCAAAAATAAAAAATATTAAATACAATCGAAATACTAATAATTGAAATAATAATTAGATCAAGAAATTGGATTAAAATCTAAATAGAACTAAAAAAAAAGAGATATATAATAAAGAGATATATAATTGTATACATTCATTTCTAGGGTACTTTATGTTCGGGGGACGATGCTAGTGCCAATAGCTGTTCCCCCTGCATGCAAACCAATTGCAGTGGATTATCCATCTGGGGCGAGGGCCCACTATCTTCTTTCCCCGAATATAACGTACGATCATTATCGCTGTATTTAGACTGAAAGATGCTTCAAATACAGCTAGAATGATCCTACCTGTACTCGGGGAAAGAAGGTAGCAATGAGGATTGGATTTATCGCCTGATTCCGAACTTGTTTCTTGACAGGTGCAGAAGATCACTATTGACCTGCTTTTCTTAATTTTTGCATAAAATGCATCCAGATTCAGCCGCTGAATCCAATCGTCTTTGCTAGTGGGGCCTTGCCCTGGGCATTTACCCATTCACCATTTATCTATTTTTGACATTGATTTAATCATGCAAAACACGGCGGAGCACCTTTACCATCAAACTTGGATATTGCAAAGATTCTACACGTTTGCCTATTGTGTAGATTTCCATGCCCCACCAACCAACCATTTTGCAGGGGGAATACGGAGGGAGGGGGGAGGAGGGGGGAGGAGGGGGGACGGGGGGCGGAGACGGAGGGCCGGGGGTGCGGTCGGATGGCACTGAATGGGATCGGGTTCATGTGGCCATTTGGCAGGTATCTGTGCCCACCAACCAATCCTTTTTCAG
>BFEA01000258.1:1252695-1276407 GCA_003427395.1 Chara braunii
AAAAAAAAAAAAAAAAAAAAAAAAAAAAAACCCGAAAAAAAAACCTATGTTATGCAGACAAATAAACTGAACAACTTTTGCCTCAGGGTCACATCGAAATTCTTCACCAAATTTAGAATAAAAAATAAATCCTAAAAATAATGTTTTGTTTTTTTTTTTGTCCGGCCGGTCAAGTGACCCCGGGCCACTCTGGTAGCGTAGGCTATTACCAAACAAGGTTTGCACGCGAAACTTTTTGGGCGGCCTTGAAGCGAAGCGTACGCCAAACAAGGGTTGCAAACGACTTTGAGAGAGGCTTTTGGGCGCCGCAGCGCAGCTTACGCCAAGTCGTTAGAATCTTCGACCGAACTGAAAATTGTTGGATACCCTTCAGAAGTTGAGGGTGGATTAGGCCCGTCCATTTTGGTCGACCAGGGAAACGCAGAATAACTTTCGATAAGACCATCTCAGCCAGTTGCTTCCAAACCTCGTTGTCCCCGTCCATAAACAACTACACAACATTATGGCATTGTACAGCTACGACCTGGAAAGTTGGTTCTAATATAAAAATCCCACCCTTCTTTTATTTTTTATTTCATTTTATTTTATTTTATTTTATAAGCCCACCTTCCCTTCGTGGCTAAAGAAGTTTATCCAAGGCTACCCTTGGTATAGTAGTGCACTCAGCCTCGGCATCTGATGACCATAGCAACCGGGCAACAACGGAACTAGGCTGAGGCTGCGGCTAGACAGCTGTTTGGATAGCTCGAAGAGTCCATCGAGGAGGCTGATGATCGAGAAATTGCTGTTACGTACCACATGGTTGACACGACAGAGTTGTTTGTTGATCGCTAGAGAGCACTTCCGACCGACGAGGCCAAGTACGGCCGCGCGGATTTCCACTTCCTCGTACGTACCATTATGGTGGAGAAGATGCTTTTCCATTTGTGGATTGGTCCTGCCTTCCTGTGACATTTTAATGATCCCCAGGACCTTGAAAAAGTTCCCCCTCAGGAAGACATGGGATGTCCCAATCCTGGATGTCATTCCTCCGCCCTGAGGGTAATGTTTAGGGTATAGGGTTGGGGCCGCCAGTCGGGGTCTGGCTAACACAAAGACCGAGACCTGCCAGTAGCTGCGCCTCCCTTTCTCATCGTCCCGCAACCCTCATAGAGTAGCTGCAGTAGCTATGGCCAACACTCTCTCACACACCACACACAACCCAATCGCACTCACATCCATGTTGGTCATAGATTCCACTAATACCGATCAGGACTATCCAGAGGACTATCCCAGTTCATTGGTACTCCAGAGGAATTCAAAAAAATATCTACTCCAGAGAAATTTGAAAAAATATCATCTGGCCCTCACAGACGTGAATGCAAGCGGCGGAGTCATCAGCGAAAGCCGAAGACCGGAGCTCATCATCTTTCAATGGCAGCCCCTTGAAAAATGCTAGCAGCTTGGAACGTGTTCTGTCGATGTCCGACACAACGAACATACAAGGCCGGTGAGAGCGAACAGCCTTGTCGAACTGATCGAGAGATTCCGAAAGGGTCAGTTCTTAAACCATTGCGACTTAGAGGAACCCAAGAACGAAAACCGACTGCAAAACCCCGCCTTCTCAATCCTTCAATCAAACCGCCAGTACTTGCCCCAACTACTGGCCGCGGAAAAAAATAGAGTAGAAACGTTTTTTCTAGTTGTATGAATTTAGGCGCTCCTGTAGTGGCCAGTACGTTTCCTAAAATTGTGGCTTGTTAGCGGGCACTACTTTAGGAAGTACTGGTGGTTTAAGAAGACCCATCAAATTCAGTCGTAGGCCTCTTTTCAAAATCAAGTAATATAATTGTCTAACCCGACGGAACCGCATCTTCCAGCTCCAAACATTGCCACGTAGTAGTCATGAAAATTAATCATAATTTGGCATCACGGGACAAAACCCATTTGGGTAGATAGAATGAATAAGCAGGCTACCTGGCTGACTAAGTATTCTTCCTATTGTTTTTTCTTTTTTCTTTTTTCTTTTCCTTCCTAATCGCGTGACGAAAACCATAGCGCAAATGAGGTTAGTCGATTGGGAAATTGGTCTCGCCAATTACGAATTTCAATACGATCGCCCTCTCCTTGTCTAGCAACATGACGACAACAGTCCCATAACCGTTAGGAACGTCGTCCAGTCTCAAAATCACGTCCGTTGAATGCCTTAGGAATGAGACAAATAAACGCCCACAAGACTCACAACTGCTTAAAGATCTCAATAGGAAGGTCGTCATGTGCAAGCGTCTTACCAGAAGGAAGGTCATAGACGACGGCATCTCGAACTTCACCTTCTTCGAATGGACGGACGATCCAAACGCACGGATCAAGATGGTGGGAGTAGAGAATTAGTATGCCTCCATACATTATCAAATGCAAATGGCAACTCTTCCATCTGGCCAGTCGTCCAGGCCTGATCATTCGCGAATAACCATTGGTAGTTTTCTTTGGCGAATTCAAGAATTTCTTCCGACGAGGACGCCTTCGGTTTTTGACGGTGAAAGGGATGCTGAAGCGAAACCATCATAGGATAGGCACCTTCTTCCCATTTGCAAGTTACCAAAAAAATATTTTGCCGTCGTTCTCTCCCTGACAATTGCTCATCATGATAATTGCTCATCATGATGCAGCCTTCATTCGGGGCCAGTGCCCAAAGCTGATGTTAACATTTGAGAAAATCGAGGCCGGGGTCCTCACAGTCTACCCGGAGTAACCGGACAGAACATGCTGCGAACCGGGCCCGGGGTCCCTCAGATAATGATGATGATGACGATGATGACGATGATGACGATGATGACGATAATAAGAATGACGATAATGAACAAAGAGAATGATGAGCAACTGATTGGAGATAATTACTAAATACTAATCAGGATGTTCATCTACTTTCGAGATCTCCATCTGGCCGTTTCCGCTTCCCGCCACTCTCTCCAAGCCGACGCGACTTGAAATCTTTCTCCTCAGCACTCCTCCTCGTCACTATCTTGAGGGGGTTAGTCTCCTACCTAAGTCTTGCAATTTCTACGCCAGTTGTTCCCCTTCGTTGTCGATGAAAACACCGTTCTGCAGAGACTCTCTTTCGGGAGTCTTGTACGAATGTGTAAGTACCGTCCATGAACCAAATTAGACCACGAGTACCTTTCCCTGCTTGGAAAACAACTGCCTGCCTGCTAACACGGGAGAGGCGGGCAGGCTAAGGGACTACCGGCGCGAAATGGCCGGTGGCGCCAGCCAAAACGAGTCCTGCGCTGTTCCGTTTTTTTTTGGCACTCAGTGCAGTTTTAGGCTCGGCATCGTGGTTTAATGCATTCCTTCCTTCCGGAAGACCCCCCAGCCAATATTCCCAAAAGTCATGAGAGAGAGAGAGAGGAGAATTTCGGATTTGTAATAACCCAAGCAGGTACTGGAGGAGGGGGGGGAAGCACTGCATATATTTGTTACCGCTCTGAATATATTTGTTACCGCTCTGAATATATTTGTTACCGCACTACATATATTTGTTACCGCTCTGAATATATTTGTTACCGCACCGCATATATTTGTTACCGCTCTGAATATATTTGTTTGGATCCATTGGCTCTTTGACCAATCTGAATACAAAGACTTGAAAGAAGTACTATTCAGAATGGGGGGGGAGAAAAAGGGGGAAAAAAGGGGGGGGAAAGGGGGGAGAAAGGGGGAAAAGGGGGGCGGGCATAAAAGGAGAAAAAGGGGTGGGAAATCCGAAAATGCAAAAATAAAATAAAAAAAGGGAGAAAAGCTGATCCAAATAGCAAAATTTGCAAGGAACCCGACTGTTCAACACCTGCTGGAGCGTTGCGGCTGCAATGCGGCATACTCACACTCACACTTTTTCTACTAAGCTCTGGACTTTTTCTACTAAGCATACAACCACCACTAACCCCGCCGTCCTAAACTGGGGGGGACCCGGAACCAAGGTTCACTAGGACTACCGGTAGCACAGTGGCGAGAACCGGCCGAGTGGGCAAAAATGGAAAATGCGTCGAATTGCCGGCACGATTTGTCAGAGCTTTTGCGTCATTCTTCTGAGCGCCAAAAATCGCAGAAGTTGGGGGGTACTTTTTCCGTCGGCCCACGTGGTCGAGCGGCAAAAATGGAAAATGCAACGAATCGGGACTCGTTTGGCGGACTATTTTTTTTTAAATTGTTTTTTTCTGATATTTTTCCTGGGCAGACCACAACCTAATCTACAGGATCTCCAATTTTCAGATTTTTTTCGTGAATTCTTCTGAGCGTGAAAAAATCGGCTCTTGAAAATTGCAGAACTGGCCCCGCCTGCGTCCACCGGTCCTCGTCCTACCGTTTTCTGCGGCCCTAACTCTCCGGAAATCCGACTTTAGGCTGCCGGGGAGTAGCGGTGGTTTAAATCGCATTCATCCATGCCCGTCCCTGATTGTGGTCAGATACATTCAAGGAAGTGATAGTGTGAGTATGCCCTTTGCAAGCCAACCAATATTGTTGTAGGCTAATGACCCACAGAAAGTTTACTGTAATTGTGACCAGCCCAAAACACCATAACCTCTTTCCGACGGAACTCCAATGAAGAGAGAGAACCGTTCCGCGTACAAAACTGAGAACCGTTCGAAATGCAGCATTGTGAAATTCCCAAAAGACTGGAAAAACTTCCCGAAAAGAAGTTTTCCGAAGTTTAAACTGCCGACACAAAGAAAGAGAGCACTTGCATCACTTGTCCATCCCACACAAATGCACAGTTCTTCGGGACCGCCAGACGAAAAAGAGACAAAGGGAAAGAACTCGGCACTGAATACCGTCCGCACGATATGCAGTGCGAGGTTGAGATCATCAATTATGCCATGTGAAATGCGGTGAGGATATCCATCACCACCTCATGTGAGGCCCAGCGAATGTGGCAATTTCCGGAAAGCGCGGCAATTTCCGGCACACGCATCAATCCCATGTGATAGTCAACCCGGTGTGATAGGCAGAGGCGAGAATTCAAAGTCAATTTCAATTTCATTTTCTCCTGCCGAGAGCGCCAATCACAAGCAAGGGAGGCAGGAAAAGCAAAAAAAAAAAAAAAAGACTGCCCTCACAGCTTCGGTACTGGATGGCAGTGGAAAAAGAGAGAGGAATACCCAGCCGATCCCAACATCTGGTAAACCTCACCTTCACATCCTCCCTCTCATACCGTTCACGATCTCCGACTGGTCATGTCGAGGATCTCGATCTCCTTTTACTTTTTATGCCTTCGTGCAACCGGCCACTACCTTCTAACAAATCGGTTCAAATTTCAAAACCTGCAAGACAGGAGAACAAAGAACAGAATTGTCACAAATTCGCAATTGCATTGTCGATCCAACGACCGAGTCGGACCAACTCAAATGTGGGACGCCCAAGCGTAACCCGGCCCGCTTCGAATCCTGTCACCTTGAGTCAAAATCAGAGTAAATTGACATGAAAATCAATCGACCATTATCACCTCATATTACTATTTATTCAGCGTTCCGTCTCGAACGCATAACACTCCCAGTGTTGGAAAAGAGCGGAAAAGGCTCGCGAGCTATTCGGTCGGTTCCGGAGATTCTGACTTTTCTTACTTCTAAAATAGGTTTGACATTTTCAATCGCGTTAACAAAATGCGTGATTACATTCATGGCGAGTGGCCTCTACCATCATGTATGTTACTGTAATAGTAGTTGAAAATGCCACGGGTTTTTGCATTGTAAAATGCGTTTCATACGCCCCTCTGTGTAGGCCGAAGGCGCGCCTTCGGCCTCAGTAAGGCACGAAGAATACACTTCAACCAAGGGCTGGCTATTCCCAGTGAAACCAGCTATCTCCGAGTTTGATTGGCCTTTCCAATCACCTTTTCTACGCTGCATAGAAGCCATTACTTTACGTTCGACTAGCCAACAATGGCGACAATTGAAGAATCTTTTATATGTCACTCAGGCAAAGCAATGTTGGCCAGTAAAGGCGATATAACTTGAGGCTCGCCAGGTTTTGTTTTATTTAGTCAAAAAACTTTTGGAAAAGGAATCAATGGAATAATAGCAAATTGTTCAAAAAGTAGCAAAAAAAACGTATACTTATTTAGACAAGTAACACGAAATTTTATTTTTCTTTTTTTGAGAGCAGATTGCTTATATGGACGCTGCAGAGCCTTGGCAATACGGATTTCAAGATGCAGCCACGCAAAAAAACACAAAAATGATTCGGGAGCGAAGCTGTAAATCATCTGCGAAGCGGATGTAATGCATCCTTCGGTTCCAATGCGTGGGATTCAGACGCGAAGCGTCTGCTCTTCGAGCGTTGACTGTTACCGCCGCGAAGCGGCGGCCTATTTAATTAGAAATTAAGCCATAATAAAAAAACAGAGTTTGATCCTGGCTCAGAAGAGATTCTCTTTGTCGTAAAAAAAGGTGTAAACGAATGAAAAGATGCATAAATAAAGCACGTCCGCCGAATGGGTGCTATTTCCATTTTGGGTCCCTATGGAATTTCCACAAAACACAAAGGGTCCAATGGACAAAATTGTTCTTGCGGCAACCGGTGTTCAGCTACAGGTAAAAACCAGAGATCTAAACTTATGTTTTTTTTTGTCAAACGTCGTCTCCACAAGGCGCCTCTAAATCTTTGAGTGAAATAGCATAACTGACACCTTCGGATGGATGTCTGAGTGGTTGAAGGTATCAGTCAGGAAATCCATGGATCAAAGACAGCTTCTCCCCCGTGCCTTACTGAGGCCGAAGGCGCGTTAGGGATTGCCTGTATTGCTCTGAGAAAAAGCATTCGCGTGTGGCTCGCCAGAGTTGGAAAATTTGGTCACCTGAATTCAAAAAAAAACCTTTTACGCGATTATTGTCACTTCGCCTAAGAACTAACGGTTCCACCGTTATGAGCCAGTTTTTCCGAAAATACGGTTGATACGAAGTATTGCCTTTTGCACTGCGAGAACAGGGATTTTTGAAAGGAGACTTTATACCCACGGCAAAACGTGGAATAGTCCCCATGGCGCATTTTCAACACTTTGAAAACTTATCACTCAAAGCGGTACTTTCACTGCAAAAGATGCAAAAAAAGCAATCCACTTATTTTTATTTGTTTCTGGTTTCAAGTCTTATTTTATTATGCAAATTATCAAAAAAGAGATTGCCTGTGAGAAATTCCGGGCTATCTTCTCTTTTTTGGTCGGCGGCCGGTCAAATACAAAGGCCCGGCGCCTTGTTATCACGAATTCAAGATCAAAAGTTTTTGGAAAAACGGGATTTGAACCCGCGACTTCTGGCGTGACAGACGGCTTTGATTGAATTGAAAGCCCATCGAAATTGGTGGCTGAACGACATGATTCTCTAAGTCAGCGAGTAATGGCTTGGACTGTTCCACATGAAAAACCAATTAAAAGGTAACCTATCCGGAACTCAACAAAAAAAACACACTGCGCGTGAGAAGACGACCCGTTGTTCGTGGTGTTGCTTCGCGTGAGAACAGTCCAGAAATTCCGGACATTGAGGCCGTTGGTCGGTCGCGTTATCTCATTGGAGTATAGCCAAGTGGAAAGGCATCGGTTTTTGTCAGAATAGGTTCTTACCACGGCGTTAACTTGACCTTGTAATTTATGCCGGGCGAAAGGGAGTCTTATGTACTGATGGTTTTGACGAAGATTCTGTGAAAGCAGATGGTTTGAAATTAATGATAAAAGAGCCTATTCGCTAGCTTAATTCAAATTTCGTCACTTTCAAAATGTTTGGCAAACAAAAAAACTTACTCAAAAACTGTCCTGTCGAATTCGCAGTAAGCCGAATGTCCAGAGTGCGGCTGCACTCAAAAAAAGTAATGCTTTAAAAAGAGCATGGTTCATCAGATCACGAAAAAAAACAACAAAAAAGTACAAAAAAAAATGCCTGGCTGCGTGTGTTTAGAGATTTTTGACCACAAAGGAGCGTTAAAAAACACCAGCACGTTAAAATCCAAATAATTAACAAATATGATGCGAGACCAAATCGAGGCAAAAAAGGATCCTCAGACGAATAGGCGAGAAGTAAAAGCACCGTGAGGTGTGAAGCTTACTCGTACTAATTACGATTCCGTGGGAAAAATCAGTGAGTGGAAAAGGCACTCCCAGGCAATGCTTTGCAGTGCTTAAAAAAGAAATTCGAAGAAAAGGATTGGAGGTTAAACATAAAAAAACAGAGAAAAATAAAGCAATCCATTTGTGAATCATAAGAGGGGCACCAGTCAAGGCAACTTCGTTGCGAGTTCGAAAACAAAAGACAAAAAGCCACCAAATACCGAAAAGATGGCAGTTATTTACAATTTGATAGAAATGTTGTTGTTTTAATCAATAATGGTTTGCCTATTGGTACGAGAATTTTAGGTTGTGTGACACATGAACTACGAAAAAAACGCTATTTGAAAAGTTGAGTTAGTTTTGTTGTTTCTGAAGCAAGTTCCTGGGCTTATAGTTTAATTGGTTCAAACGCACCGCTCATAACGATGATATTGTAGGTTCAATTCCTACACTCTCATTTTCTAGATTCAGTGCCATTCCTTTAACACCACTGGAAAATTCGACCATTTCTCCAGCTTGAATCTTGTTCAATCCATAAAAACTTAATAAAAAGATTCCTCGTTGCGCGAAAAACATGTTGCGCACTTGACGTGCGTAACGTATCAAAGTCATTGGTTTATCATAGAGACGATTTCGGGCAAAAGAAATTCCCATGGTGTGACGGGCGGTGTGTACAAGGCCTGAGTACATATTCACCGCGGCATGCTGATCCGCGATTACTAGCGATTCCAACTTCATGTTCTCGAGTTGCAGAGAACAATCCGAACTGAGGCAATGTTTCTCGAGTCCATCGAATCGCCCCCAAAAACCACCGGGCGATTGATCTAATTGAGGCATTTTTTTTTGTACTTTTTTGCCGATTTCGGGCAAAAGAAATTCCCATGGTGTGACGGGGTTGATGCAAAGTGTTCCACCAATTTACAGAGCGAAGTGACAATAATCGCGTAAAAGGTTTTTTTTTGAATTCAGTAAATGGAGGTTTGATACTCTGACTGTGGTTATGTTAATTGTGGTCACTTTTGTGACCTTGATCTCCACTCTTCGGATTCTGCATCACAGAATCAATCCTGCTAACCATTGTAACTGAGTCTGTGCCTGTAAGTTTCGAGCGGAGACGAAACTTCGTAGTAATAAAATAAATACGCGTGTCGTATTATTATAGTGAACCCGGGCAGAATGTGAATTGACTCTGTTTTTTGTTCGGACTCTTCACGTATAGTCTCTGAGGTGTTGAGGTCCGAAATTGAAAGTCAAATTTTTTAGCCGAAAAGTTTTTCATAGTCAATTGAGAATGTTCTCAAATTTAATTTCAATTTCAAATTAATCGCTTGAACGCGGAACCTTTGTGAGATTGTATTACAAAACGAGTTTGCGGTCAAAAAACTTTTGGCGAAACTTTCAAGGGATTTTCGGACTAAGCTCATAAATTTTCTACTGCAAAAGGTGCCTCTGAGAAAGAAAAGCTGTATTGTGCCCGGAATGAGTTCGTCATTCCAGGTGTCTTTCATGCATGCTCCACGCGGGAAAAACGGGATTTGAACCCGCGAATTCTGGCCGTGTGCTTGGAAATCTTGCACGCACGGTTCGGTGTTCAAAAATTTCGAAATGATTTTGTATTTCTGGGACGTCTCGAAGCTTCAAAAGCTTTTCAAGCGAGGTACCGTCAAAACGACGCCTTCGGCGCCTTCGGTCGGGGACCCGGCTCTTGCGAGCCCTTTGGCACGCGTCCCCTTTTTTTTTGTTTTCCTTTTTTCAGTTATCAGGAGTAGTAGTTGAAAATGCCACGGGTTTTTGCATTGTAAAATGCAAGTATATCTGCGTGGTCCATCGGGATCATAATTCTTATTGGCATAGGAAGGATATAACCTTTGTAAGTGCGTCTTACAAATCCATACTTCTTAAGTCGTTCTACAAGCTCCTTGATAGGGGCTCGGCGGAGAATGAGTCTCGGGTGTATCCTTCTTCGGTATACTTTTCCGTGCGCTTCGCGCCTAACCCAAGAGACTTGATTTTGTGCCTTCCATTTCACGGCATGAATTTGGGTACTTAGGAGAGATATCCCATTATGACTTTTTGTGAGAAATCAGAAGAAACATAACAAAACAAAAAGCGCAGACGGGAAGGAGCCTAAATCGATGGACTCGAAAGAGCGGGGAACCTGCGGCTGGATTGACTCCTTTCCAATATATTGGACAATGATTCGAAGACTTTGTCGCATTTCGTACAGAAAGCCCTCACCGTGGTGCTGGACAGCGCGACGTGCTTGGTTTCGCGGTCCAAGTCCGTCGATTTAGGCCTTTTAAAATCCAAATTCGTATCAGTTTCCAATAGGCACTTCTCAAAAAAAGAAAAATAAAATTTCGTGTTACTGGAGTAAGATAGAGGAAAGTGGAATTTCTAGTGATGTTTCCGCCGGGCCAGCGGCACGGGTTGCGTGCCCCCCGTGATCACCAAATGAAATTAAATAGGCCGCCGCTTCGCGGCGGTAACAGTTCGTATGATTTTTTAAAAAAAAGAACATTTGAAAAAGATTGTCGGGTTTTGTTTTATTTAGTCAAAAAACTTTTGGCGACAAAAACCGGCAACCGGCGAACCCTATGGAAGACTTCATCAGATCCAATGGATCCGGGTTTCAAAAGACTCTTCTATGTAAGATATGCTGATGATTTTTGGAACTGGAAGTTTTGAAACTGGTTGGTATACTACCAGTGATCCCCTTTCACGACGAGCTTGAGTCTTCGCAGCGAGTTCGATTAGTTTTGGAAATGAATGGAGAAGTGGTGGAACGTGCAGAACCACATATTGGTTTTTTTTTATGGCAAGCCTATCTTTGGTTCTATCGTTTGTAACAATTCCTTCAAAGCATTTTTTCATTTTTTTATAACGCGGCAGGGACAAGTAGGTTATCAGCAGGAAACCACAAAAAAGTACGGCCGAGCTGGGAGTCTGGATTTCGGAACCTGGTTACACGGGTGAACGGGCAACCGTTGCAGTGGAACTTTTGGGCATTCAAACTATTTATCATTCCATCACACATGTTTTTTGTAGCTTTTTTTTGGGCTTTCTTTCATTCAAGTCTGGCGCCTACGGATGTGGCGGCGCTTCGCGCCTTGTGGGTTCGAGTCCCGCTAGCCGGAAAACCAGCTATCTCCGAGTTTGATTGGCCTTTCCCGAAGATCTTTTTCTATTTTCACAGCAATTTGCTTCTCCGCCATCATCTTGGTCTGAGGGGCGATTACGTGAGTGAGTGCCATACGTAATCGCCCCTCAGACCACCCAGTAGAAGAGGGCAATTCATAGATAGCAGGTCGCAAGGCTGAAACTCAAAGGAATTGACGGGGGCCTGCACAAGCGGTGGAGCACGTGCCAGCAGCCGCGGTAAGACGGGGGGGGCCGTCTACTTTCAATTCTAATTTGCTGGATTGATCGATGCTGAGCTCTCGTATCGTATAATGAGACTTTTCTTCAAATTAGT
This sequence comes from Chara braunii, assembly GCA_003427395.1. Taxonomy (NCBI): domain Eukaryota; kingdom Viridiplantae; phylum Streptophyta; class Charophyceae; order Charales; family Characeae; genus Chara; species Chara braunii. Next base: position 1,264,242 of record BFEA01000258.1, read on the forward strand.
GTTATTAGGTCTTGATTTTTTTGCTATGATTTTTAGCAATCTCAGCTATTGGTGGGGTTTTGGATCTCTTGCGGCGGTGGTCCCCATCTTGAGTTCGTCAATTTGGGTGTCTCCAACCACGCGGTTGGATAAATAAAATAAGTCGTGTCCATCTCGCTGCGGACTACTGCGTGAAGTAGCTGCTTTTGCTCAATTTGGCTCAGATGCAAAGCACTGAAGATTTGACGCGTAGTGTTGATAGCTGCGAGCGGCCGTACTTTTTTGTGGTTTCCTGCTGATAACCTACAGCAGGTCGGATTCCACGATAAAACAGTTCTGTTTCCAGAAAATTGACGATGGCCCGGTGGGATTGAATTCATTGATTGCGGATTAGCATACCGCGGTGAAGTGTTTGGTGTACGAAAAATGATTTCGCCCGGTTGGCAAAGGAAGAAGGTAGGTAAGGTACAGCATACCGAGCAGAAAGGGAAAGGAGAATAGACATGGACCCCGGGATGCGAGCGTGACTCGAACAAAAGCGGTTCCGCGTTGCCGAACCAATGAACGAAAGGCTGCCTTATCGGACAAAAGACTAGTGAATCATCGACCGCGTCACCAAGATGGCGTGCAATGGCAAGAAACTGACCCAACCACGTCACCAAGATGACGGCGTGCAATGGCGGGAAACGGACCCGGCCACGTCACCAAGATGGCGTGCAAGGGCGGGAAACTGACCAAACCAAGAGCTGAAGGGAGAGCCAGATGCCCCCGAGCATACAACGCCCCAAAACAACATGGAAACAAACTTTGTGAAATGATTAGATTTGATTACATGGTCGACTGCACTCTATGGACATTCTTGTTATGAAACTATGACGAAGTGAATGCGAAATGCATCACTGGACTGCTGAACTGCGACTCTGCATCATAAAAATGCTGCATAGCACGATTAACTACACACCATCTGGAACTAGATGTGTCTATATCTACGAGTACCTATGTATCTATACATCTATCTAGTATATATTCAACTATAGCTAGGTATATATATATATATATAAATGTATATATATCGTCAAATAGAACTGCCCGGTAAACCGTAGGCAGAGAGGGAGAAGAGGACAACAAACGAGGGGCTGTGACAAACTGTTTCGTCGGAGTTTCACCGACTCATCAGGAGGCTGAATATATATATATATATATATATATATATATATATATATATCGTCAAACAGACTTGCGCATGGTAAACCGTAGGCAGAGAGGGAGAGGAGGACAACAAACGAGGGGCTGTGACAAACTGTTTCATCGGAGGTTCACCGACTCATGAGGAGGCTGAACCCTATATGTATATATTGAGAGAGAATTTGAGACCTTAACATGATGTCGAGGTTGATTACGAAACTCGTTCCCCTGTGATTGTGTGCAACCGTGTCCACTGAATTTGTATGACATGAACAGGCAAGTAGCTTTCACTTCACTGACTTGTATGGATGATGCACCCATCCCACCCACCACTACCAGCCAACCTCCTCTCCACAGGTCCCTTCCCTCCCCCTTGCCCTGCGATCCATTTCAGTCATAAGGAAAGCAAAGCACAAACATCGTAACGGAGGAACAATCATTTGGGGGCGTGAAAAAAACAATGGGGGGATACCCAGCTGCAGAAGACTCAGATCTCTCACAGATGATTCTTCCGCACTTGCCTCATTCTTGTAAACACAGCATGTTCAGAACTAGCACATGTATACAGCAGTGAGAACTGCTTCTGCGGGCCCGGAAGAGCGGGCCCAGAAGAAGTGGGAAGGGAGGGGAGAGGGGGGGGGGGGGGGGGTGAGCAGGGGAAGGGACAGTATGACCATTAAGATGTCCATGGGCTTGTCTGAAGTGTTCTGATGCTGCCAACTGTGTTGAAAGATGAACACCGATAGACACTGCTGTGCCAGAGTCATCAAGACACAGCGTGATCAACCAGTCAAAAACGATAAGGACGACTCGCCCAGGAGGGAGGAGGAGAGAGAGAGCGGGGAAGTTACCAAGACAATGGAAAATTAAACTCCCGGTCAAAAATGAACTCAAACACTTGAGCGCAGCGCTCCGTGGTTGGCCGCACATACCGTCAAACTACCTCCTTCTCCCTTACTTGCTCCTGTACTTTAACTTGTGGCCTCTTTTTAGTGAACGCCAGCAGCTTGTTCAGGGCTCCAATATAAGCCCTGACGCTCGAGACGACAATGTCTTCCCCTGCGCCACTACCACTGCAAACCACAGAATCAGTTCAAGCCTCAAGGTGAGTTATCGTGCCTTTCTTTTTCTTTTTCTCTTTCGTTTTCTTTTTCCTTGTTGTTCCTTAGTGACAATAATTATTAATTTTTAATAATTTCCCTGTTCCAGATATGTTATCTTCAAGACTGATCAGTGCCGTCTGGCTCACATTCGAAGATGTGCTTCTGTGTGTGAGGAGTCAATCTCGGCATCGTAGGACATCACAGGATGTTTTGTTACAAAACAAACAAAAAAAAAAGGAATACGCGCTGCTGTGTGCCATAGAATCTGGAAGGAGCAAACTTCCCAACGAAGACTGTGAGCCGTAGAGACAGCAAGCAGCGAGGAGAGAGGGAGAGTTCAAGATCTGAAGGAGGGGGGGGGAGTGAGAGAGGGAAAGAGAGAGAAGGAACTTTTCCTTTAAACCACCACTACGGTACTACCACTCCCCATGTGGGCCGCCTTCGGGCCCTCGATTCTTTAGGAGGCCGAAACAAAACAACGGTTGCTGGCGAGGTTTATAAATGGCGGCCGCCATCGGGCCCAGGGTCCGAACTTCAGCAGTAGGCCATTTTCCTGTTTTCCCAACAGTGGGAAAGGTAGTGGTGCTTTAAGAGAGACAAAGGCAGAGAGAGGAGAGGGGAGAAGCGGCAAAGAGTGCAGTGGTGAGTGAGTGAGTGACAGACAGACAGACAGACAGACAGACAGACAGACAGACAGACAGACAGACAGAGAAAGAGGGATGCTGAGAGACAGAAGGAAGACTGTGCACTGTTCAAGCACGCCTGGTCCAAGATAAGGGGCAAGAGAGAGGTTGACGCGTGTCTGACATGCATGCATGTGTGTTTTAACTTTTAAATTTCCACCACAACCCTTGTTCCACCCAGACAAGTAGATTCGAGTTGAGCCAGCCCAACAACTAAGGGATTTCACCTCTTTAGCAAGCAACATGAATCATAATAGAACCGTTTAGAACTGTGTTTAGTTGGTGTTTCTTCGGGGCAACAGCTCCTCTTTTACTATGCCTCACACGTACAAGGCTGCCCATGTCGATGGTGGTTTAGCGGCAGCTGCCCACATCTCTGTGTGCCTTAACGGCCCACTTGCATGTTATAACAGGAGGCAGAGGAAAGGGGAAGGTATGCTCCTGTGCATTTCACTTCAGATCTTCATAACCAGTTCATTTTCGCTTCAGATCTTCAGCTTATACTTTGTGTCTGTCGTTCGACTTCGTACTCCTGTTCATTTCATTTCAGATCTTCGGCTTATACTTTGCCTGTTCTCTTAACGATTCCCATTCGTATGTATTTGCTAGTAGCACATAAGGGGAGCGTGGAGTGGAAGTGGAGGGAAAGGTATAGAAGGCGGAGTTCTGTAGGAGTGTGGAGTAGAGGGAAGTGGAGTGCAAAGGGAAGGAGAGAAATATGTGAAGGGTAGGATGGAGTATGACATGCAAAGGGCAGGGGAGAGGTATAAGACAAACTTCACAGAATTCTAAATACTCACCGCATAAGATTCTAGAGTAGTCTGATCTAGAGGTCAGACTACTCTTCGTGTTAGTGTTTGGGTTTATAGTGGCCACTTACCATAATAGGCAATATCTGCTCCTCGCAGAATTCTAGTGGCCATATATGACGAACTTCGCAGAATTCTAAATACTCACCGCTAGGTCAGACTACTCTAGAATGGCACATGAGGTCAGTTAGTGTTTGGGTTGCATAAGATTCTGATGTCAAGGAGCGGCTATTGCCTATTATGGTAAGTGGCCACCCCCACAGACCGGACAGGACCGGTTCGGGTGTGGACTGTGGAAGCACAGCATGCAATTTTTGCAGTCCCAGTTGCTACATTGAATGGTGTGGCGCAGACAGATTTCACAGACTACGTGGCTCCGACATGCAAGGAACACGGAGGCATGTCGACCGCAATTATAGAGGCAGTGCCATTCCAGCCCGTCTACAAATTGGACATGACATGTCAGGGTGCTGTACATGAGTACAATAGTGACTGTCGTCATACGTATTAAAGCAAAAACTCGCATGGACTATCGCTTCATAATCCTCACGGCACAAGGCATGCAAGCCACATGCTAGTTGAATCGCCGCCAGGGCACCACAATGCGCCATGTGACATATTTCTTGGGTTCCTCAGTATTTATTCGTTCTTTATGGGCAGACGAAGACAGGGCGAGACAGAGCGAGACCAAGGGCCTTCTTCTCCCCATGTGTGGCCCCTGTTCTCTGCTGCGGCAGCAGTCGACTACTAGTTATAAATAGACGCACATACAGAAGGCCAACCATATCTCAAAGAAAGTTCATGAAGGATTTCCTGCACCGAGTCCCCCGAGTAAATATAAAAAGCGCAATGCAGTGTTTGTCAGTGTTCGACCAGTTCCCTTCTGTTTGTCGATGTTTGCCAGGGTTGAGCGCTCTCTTGTCACACCCACAAATTGGGGGAAAAGGTGCAAACGGAAGTAGGGTTGTATCCCAAAGAAAGTTCATCAAGGATTTCCTGCACCGAGTCCCCCGAGTAAATATAAAAAGCGCAATGCAGTGTTTGTCGGTGTTCGACCAGTTCCCTCCTGTTTGTCGATGTTTGCCAGCGTTGAGCGCTCTCTTGTCACACGCACAAATTGGGGGAAAAGGTGCAAACGGAAGTAGGGTTGTGATGCGTAGTCGAAGCTAAAAGCCTCTGTGGCGATCGACAGCAGTGTTAGTCCAGTCTCAAACAGAGTCTAACTTCCCCTTTTGGGGAATTGTAGCATTGTTAGTCTAGTCTAGTCCCCTCTTTGGGCCAGGATAGGCAGGCTGAGATAGTGAAGCACGGGACACTGGTTCATTCTGGGTTGAGATGTGGAGGGATTTCCGGCCTCCTTTTGGAATAATAATAAAGCAATGTGTTAAAAAAAGAAAAGAAAAAAAGGAAGGAAGTTGGGATGTGATAGACTGTTCAGTTAGACACACCAGGAGCTTGAACAATCAAACAGTGTGCACAAATCCCTAGCCCAGTGATGGCTGAGGACAAGCATTATAATCTCCTTTGAGTCCAGCAACAGATACCACTTCCCAGAGTGTGAGCACACACACACACACACACACACACAATCAGCCATGAAAAGGCAGGGGATGCCATAGACAGACCTGAAAGTTCGGGGGAAAATTTCTCCAGTCTGAGCATGTGTGGTGTCCGCTATCCCAAGCTTGTCACGAATCACCACCCTCGTCTGTGCGAGTGCATCTATGCCTTCGGTCACAGCAGTCAAGCTGTACTCCGTCAGCTCCACGTCCTCCTGAGACCCCAACAGACAATAGCACTAGGTTAGTCACAACAAAGCAATCGATCGTCATCTGAGCACATTGTCCCTTTGTTGATTCTAGTTCTTACACAGAAATCGAATTCCCTTGTAAGGGCAGAGAGGGAAAGGGAGAGAGAGAATGCACAGACGGAGAAAAGGACGAGGATCAACCACTACGCATAACGACAATAAATTGCATAGAACCTTGTGACAGAACAAGCACATGTGAAAATCGTGCAACGTACAGACAGAGAGAGAGAGAGAAAACCCTAGCCCTGCACAGAGGGAGAACAACAGGAGGATTACCCACTAAGCATAACGACAATAACTTGCACACAACCTTGTGAAATCGTGCAACACACAGACACAGGCAGAGGGAGAAGACCCTAGCCCTCATCCATCTCCACTCCACAGACGGGCTTTCTAGCAGACGGTTCCAGAGATACGGCCTGCATCGAAAGGCACAGGCCAACTGCAGTTGCATCCTGGAAGACTAGGGGTAATCGCAGGCTCTGGCAAACTACCGTCTTAACCTGAATAGAACGCCCAGTCATTATAGCTGTACAGGTATATATGACAATCTAGCTATGCATTGGCGCTTCGAGTCTGCTATGTGATAGTAATTGGCGAGACCGCGGAGAAGTCCGGAGATACGTGACACAGAGTTTCTCTGCGGATCTTGGAAATAAAAGAAGTTGGGTTTAGGGTTCCCCGATTTGTCACAAAAACCTAAAGCTGCCAGGCGGTGAAATGATTTTTGATAAGTTTTGCTTCTAGTTTACCAAGAAAGGGCGTAATTGCAAAGTATAAGAAAAAAAAAACTGATGCAATTTGTCCAATAGTTACATAGGGTGCTTCCACAGGTTGACATCCAATCCAGCCTAAAAGTAAACAATCTGCCACAAGTAACCAAAAAAGTTTTTGATGAATGGGTCTAAAAGTTGAACTTCGTACATATGAAGTGTTAATAAAGGTTGTAGAAGTCCACAACGAGACGGACACGACTTATTCAACGCCGTTGAAGATACTCGTAGTGAAGAACTCGCTGCGAAGACTCAAGCTCGTCGTGAAAGGGGATCACTGGGAATAGCCAGCCCTTGGTTGAACCCCGACCGTGTCTCTGATACGCAGCTGAACGGAATACTCGTGAACGTGAGATGCTGGTGGGATAATTTTCAGTCCAGATGGAGCAATAATGACCAGACGCTCTATTCAGGTGACGGCGGTAGGGAGAGGAGATAACCCAATGTGATTGCTTTTGTTGCAGTGTCTAAGGGAAACTAAAGCGCATGGACTGCGCAGTCTGTGGCGGCATTGTGGAACCATTCGGAGTACCAATGTTGGATTCTTACACCTCAAGTCTCAATGCTGTGGTTGGGTTTCTCCCTCTGCTACTAAACCTCTTCTTCCTCGCACTCAGCTCCTCCGCCTTGAACACAGAGCTCGCCTCACTCTCCCTGAGGGCAGAGCAGCAGCATGACTGCTGAGTGCATGCCCACACTAGTGGCACTACTCATTGCACCAAATGATATACTTGTGCCTCATGGCTTTACAGCGGCTCTTGGCCGAGAACTTCCAACTGGCTTCTCAGTGGACCACACGCGGAAACATCATCACAGTCTGTAACTCAGCTGCAGGGCCTGAATCGTTTTTTTTTTTTTTGTTCTCCAACACTAAATGTCGCACAACAGATCAAATTACACCAGAAGTGAATCCACACAATTGACAAAACTCCTTTTCCTCCTCTTCTTCCTCATCTCCCTCACCTCCTTATCCACTCCAGAGTCCACACACACAATGTCAACCAATAGAATCCCTGCAACTGTAGAAAAGAGTAAATCCACAGATAAATTTAGGACAAAATGGACTCTCTCTCTCTCTCTCTCTCTCTCTCTCTCTCTCTCTCTCTCTACCTACCTACCTACCTACCTACCTACCTACCTACCTACCTACCTACCTACCTATCTATCTATCTATCTATCTATCTATCTATCTCTGTGCCTCGTCATGGGCAGCAGCTTCACACTCAGCCTGCCACAAATCATGTGTGATGGAGTTGATGGTCTTCAGAGGCTTAACATCCTGAGCGCTGGCATATCACTTGCTAAGGCCGGCACACCAACCTCTTACAATGCGCACATCATGGTGCAAAGAACTTAATGAACCAAAATTTGCCATCCTCCTTCACATGGTCATTGAAGTGCGCATTCCTCAGTTTTGATGGGCTCCACATCCACACTCATATCTATCCACCTCAGCACTGCCGAGGCAATCACTGTGAGAAACAGAATCCTGGTGCGACTACCCTAATCGAATGAAACACCAATCTCAAGAAACGAGTCGCGAGGAGAAACCGAACCGGAGATCGAACCTCCTGGATGGCGCCTTCTCCAGGGTGCGGAAAAGGGGAAAAGAAGATCAGTCGCAATTTTCTGCACCTGTCCTCAAGCACACCCAGATACAGGCGGGAAATCCAGTCCTCCTTGCTTGCCCCGACACAGAGTGTTCAACGGGGACCTTGCCCCAACAGGCCAGATACCAGGCTCCCCCTTTTTCTTTTTTTTTGGTATTTAAAAAAAAAATCAACTATTTTTTTTTTCTTTTCTTATCTTTGCCTGGAAAAGTTGCACCGGAATATTCGTTGTACAACATACGTACGTTGTATTCGAATACAACGTACCTGGTTCATTGTATTCGTATACAACGTACGTATGTTGCTTTCGGGTTAAGACAGTAGTTCTATAGCTATAGCTATATACATTCTGGCCCTGGGTCACCTGACCTACTGGAAAGCTACCGGACCTTTCTACTCGTGCCCGAGTTGCTGCAATATCCCTACCAGGGCCCTACTAGATGCTACTTCTGTCCCTGTCCGACATACTAACTTCAGTACGAGCAAAATTTCAGCCCTCTACCCGAGTCTACAGACTTTACATCTATTTACTGATCTATGCCTCTCGGAACGTACACACAGAGCAAGAGAGCGGAGTTAGCGCACAAACACAGACTCCGCAAATATCAGGTAGTCTCACGGACGCACAGCACAGCAAAACAGACACGTAAGTTCTCAGCAAATCAAGCCAATGGATAGCAATTCCTCAGTCCTCTCCCTGAGTCTACTCCTTTTCACTAATCTACGTGTCCTGGGACATAGACACGCAGCACGAGAACAGAGTTGGCACACAGACACAGACACAGACTCAGCAAACATCAGATAGTCTCACGAATACAGACAGGAAAAAAAAACAGACACGTACTCGACGATCTTGGCAAATCAGGCAGGCAGACAGCAATTCCTCAGAAAATGCAGAAATCTCACCTGCAACTGTATGCGTCATTGCAATAGGGGATAGAATAGCCCGCTGCCATCTTCATCTGAATGGGCTGTATTTGGGGCGCTTTTCAGTCTAGTTACAGCAATAATGGCCGGCCGTTATATTCGGTTGAAGACGGTAGCCAAAGTTGCTCAAATGTTAGGCTTTTCGTATGGTTTTACACCACAGAAAGTTTGTTCATAACAGACAGCTCCTACTCAAATAGAACAACAAATACAAAAGCCACCAGTGAGCCTAGCTCAGTTGGTACACCCATGAACTGTTGAAATATGAATCAGACCCAAGTTCGAATCCAGATGCAAATAGATGGGAGAAAAAAGGGGAGAAAGTTTAAGATTGCCTGAACAAACCCACCCACTCGTAGATTGCCTGAACAAACCCACCCACTCATATGAGCCCAGGGTTCCTTTTGTGCGTCAAGCGTTAACAAGGCTTTGCTCATCAAAAACACACATTTGCTCTCACTCCTGCAATTTGCTAGTGTGAGCATGCACACCATGTGCAGCAGACCAGTGCACATTTTGCATGGCGCACAGCGTGTGTGGATGTTGCGTGCGAGCTGAGCTAAATGCCAATATGTACAGGAGTTCAATGTGTGCATGTGTTTGTGTGTGTATGTGTTGTCATGTTTGCAACTCCACAACAAAAACATGACTGTGCCACGCTGTGTGTATGTGTGTGTTAGTGTGTGTGTGACACTGTGTGTGTGTTTTAGATTTTCCCCACTTCCACCCAGGTGAATAGATTCAAGCAGTCTTTGTCCTATTGCAGACAACGAGAGCATTTGAGATGTCCAACATATTAAAGCACCATTACCTTCGTCGGTTCGAAAATACTCGGCCTCCGACCTTTCAGGAGGCCGAAACGAAAAGACGGCCGCCGATCAGATTGATCAACATCCGGCTCGGCCTCCTGAAAGTTCGGGTACTGGCCAGGACTTGTCGAAACCGGACGCCAAAGGTACTGGTGGTTTAACGCAATTTTATAATTAGACAGTTTTTTGGTTGTCCTTGGGGTACCCCTTTCATTGTTCTTGCAGCTCCCCTTTTTACTGTGCCTCTTACGCACAAGGCTGCCCACGTTGATTGTGGGTGAGCGGCAGCTGCCCACATCCCGTGTGCCTTCACGGCTCACTTGCACGTTATTTCAGGAGGCAGAGTAAAAGGGAAGGTACGATCCTGTGCATCTCTTCAGAGCTTCATACTCCTGTTCATTTCACTTCAGATCTTCAGCTTATACAGTCTTTGTGTCCGTCCTTCATCTTCATACTTCCATCTGTTCATTTCACTTCAGATCTTCAGCTTATACAGTCTTTGTGTCCGTCCTTCATCTTCATACTTCCGTTCATTTCATGTGTGTGTATGTGTGTGTGCATGTGTGTGTGTGACCAGCACGACAATTTACAAACCCTCAAAGGATCACTCACTCACCCTGATAATGTTGTCGATTGCCTTGTAACATGCGTCAACAGGGCCAGTTCCAACAGCAACCGCAACCCTTTCAAGCCCATCGGCACAGCTCAGCTTCACGGTTGCACTAGGAAGACCCATGGTTCCGCAGACAACCTTCATCATATCAAAACCACAGAACTCATCAAACATTGCACACGCAGTACACATAGAAAACAAAGAGCATGGTCATGGTTGCATTGAATGTATGTCGTCCCTAATGCTGTGGACATTATACCAAGACTGTTTGCTGTTGTTGTTGTTGTTGTTGTTGTTGTTGTTGTTGTTGTTGCTGCTGCTGCTGCTGCTGCTGCTGCTGCTACTGCTGCTCCCAATCCTTATTCACTCCCGAATATTACCACACAGCCGAACTGCCCACAATTTGCTGCTCAAACTTTGCTCTTCGAGTTCGTTGTTGGTGTTGTTGTTGTTGTAGCTCCCGTTCCTTCGTCTCTCCCGAATATATACCCCACAGCCAATGTGCCCACGATTTGCTGTTTGAACCAGGGCTGTGCCGGCAACCAGCCGGTTGGACCGGGCCGGATCCAACCAGGCCGGTTGGACCCCCCCGGTGGTCCAACCGGAATTCCGGTTGGGCCCAAAAGTGGGTCAATTTTTATTTATTTATTTTTTTGAAAACATGGTTGGACTGGGCTCGCCGAGATTTCCCCGAATCTGCAAAGAAAACTTTGAAGTTTGAACAGAGAAGTTTCGTTTGGGGGGTGGCAGGGGTTGGGGTTTGGGGGTTTGGGGGTTTGGGGGGCTGGGGGTTTGGGGACTTGAGATCAGGGTGTTAGTGGTGGGGTTTCAGCAAGCGCGGGCTTCAGCAGACATTGACAACAACGGACCTGGCTTTCTGCAAATGTTAACCTTCCGCCCAAAAACTTTGAAAAGGGGGCTGGGGGTGCTTGTCACTGCTGTCTGGTCAAAGTTGTTTGTCACTGCTGTCTGGTCAAAGTTGCCCTCGACACTGGTAGGGTGATGGTCCTGAGTGCTGGTCACACTGAGGTAGGATAGTAGGGATAGGGAGTGCGTTGGGCGCATCAACATGGGGAAGGGTAGGGAAGGTGGCCTATCCTGTCAGGACAACCACCAACTGCCGCTGCCAGCGACCGTGGGTCTAGTCCTTGGCCTCCACAACACCCTGGGCTTAATAAATAAATAATAATAATAATAAAATTAATTCTTAATAATTATAATTGTTAAAATATATATATATATCGTCAAATAGAACTGCCCGGTAAACCGTAGGCAGAGAGGGAGAAGAGGACAACAAACGAGGGGCTGTGACAAACTGTTTCGTCGGAGTTTCACCGACTCATCAGGAGGTATATATATAATTATTAAAAATAATAATAATAATAATCAGGGTAACCGGCGTTCAGGACGGGGCGAACGCCTGAGCCCGAACGCCCGAACGTATGGGACCCCTTGGGGATGCGTTCCGCCGTTCGGACCGAACGCGGACCAAAAACAAAAAAAAAAAAGAAAGAAAATATGAAAAAATGATATGTTATGAAGAAAAATAAATTAAACAAGATTTGCCTGAGAATTATATCCAAATTCTCTACCAAATTTGAAATAAAAATAAAATACGAAAAACAAATACCAATATGAAACGGTATTCACCAGTTCGAAGTAGCTGATGTAGGACCCAGGGTTCGATCCCTAGTTCTCCAACTTACCTGTGTACAATATCTGTGACAACTTGAAGAATTGAACCTGCGACCTGTAGAACCACCAGTGGTAAGTAGGTCTGTCGTAGGTCTTTAGGTAGCCAGGATTCGACCCATAGACCTGTAGAGTAGAAGTCCAGCTGCAGTCCTTCTAGAAGGTTGGCAAGT
>BFEA01000258.1:1313361-1326184 GCA_003427395.1 Chara braunii
GAGAGAGAGAGAGAGAGAGAGAGAGAGAGAGAGAGAGAGAGAGAGAGAGAGAGAGAGAGAGAGAGAGAGTGCATGGTGGGGATAGGTGACGGTGTGAAAAAAGAAATGGCATTGCATAAACTAGTCAAATTAGGTGAATTAGGTGGAAAGGTCGAGCCATGCCAGATAGGTAAAATGGGTATGTGATGCTTAACCTCACGCCTTGCTCTGCTTTCCTTGTCGGAGTGATTGGAGCACAAAAGGGGTCAGAAAGCGACAAAATGGGGTGTGCCAAGGGTTTTTGGGAAATTGAGTGTGGAGACACAGACAAAACTAAAATCTCCCGTGTGGTTCCGAATATAGAGCGATGAACAATAAGCGAAAAGGATAAGGATTCATGTATTTCCTCAACGACTATCTAAACCAAAAAGTATTTTTGAACTTGGATGCTCGCAACAAGACGTCTCTTTTTGGGTTGAAAGGGATGGGGAACATATGTTTGATCTTCGTTTTGAACAAGACATCGATGTTGTTCGTCGCAAAGTAATGAATCTAAATCAAAAGGCCGCACCTCAATGTTTTCTGTTTGTATTCCTCCTCGTCAAGTACCCGATAGTTGAATCCTTGGGATTGGAAGCACTCCGTACGACAACGATTGCTGCAGAAGGTGTGAGGCCATGGAGGAGCAACCGTCGGCCATGAGACAACGATCAACTAGTTAAAGGGAAGCATAACGAAAAAAAAAAGGAAGAGGGTGTCGATAATCATAAAACTCACGTTAACGAACTCTCGGCGTCGTGCTTCGGAAAGGAGGTGATAAGGGTTGCCTCGTGTAGCAACATGTTCGCGTTCGGTGACCGAACCAGGACGTTCCCGACCAAATGCGAACAAATGCCAAAACCGTATGAACACGGACATAAAAATATTAAAAAAAAAACAAAAACAGAAAGGTTTTAGAAAAATCTGAAAATAATATATGTTATGTAAAATAATAATATAAACAACTTTTGCACAGGAGGTATACTTAAATTCGTAACCAAACTCGAGTTAAAAATCAAAAACCTCAAAAATAAAATTAATATTTTTTTAATCATTAAAAAATATATATTTAGCCGAACACGTTCGGGAGGCAGTCGACCGAACACCCGAACATGTTCGGACGTTCGAAAAAATTTTGAACGTGTTCGGTGTGCTATACAGGGGTTGTCTATCTTGGCGACTGCTTCTCGTACGTCCCACTCGCAGACACATGTCGTATCCTTGTTCTACGGGAAAGATCACGTGCAATGAGATTCGAAAAGTCAACGTCCGGATGACTGTGCTGACTCAGTCCACATGGTCGATATACGCATTCACCATTCACAAGACAAGGTGATAAAGTTTCATTAATTTCGGGGATTTGCCTCCACGTCGAATATTGGATTGTGCGATGTAACTTTCACTTTTGATATTTCGCCGCGGTTGGGGATTACTCATGAAACTAATGAAAGAGTTACAAAAGAAGTTATTCTGGACACACATTCACATGTATATCAAAAGAAGGGGGTGAAGACAAAAATATCTTTTAAATATCATCAACAACAATTTACGTGTTGACGAGTGGAGTAACACATTCTCTTTTGAGTCACAAAAAGAGCAAAGATTTTTCACGTACAGGGCATCTATATAAGATACTTATCCAAAGGATAAAAAATTCGGAGAGTTGCGTATTCGTCATCGATAGGAACACAACGAAGTTCCTCGCTACAGTCCTCTCTTCGAAGGGAAGATTGTCCCGAAAAACGAGTCAGTCAGGTCGATGGGATACGAAGAGAACCCCTCCTAAAAAATCCTTAACAATGGAAAAATAATGCAAAGCCGCATACATCCATCATTAATACATCACTTTCATAAAGAGACAGAGATATGCATACATCTTAATTAAGGGATCGACATTAGTCAATGCGCTTGAACGATCATCGTCCGACAAGATCTTTACAACACATTGACTAGCAGGGACTCTATCTACATTTACATTTATCAACACTTGTCCGCGCACACATCCATACATCAACTCATGCATCTATAAAGAGAGAAAAGAGAGGAAATGAGAGAGAATATACACTTGTCAAATATCGAAAGGAAAATTGGCGTATCACCATACAACTTGACTTCAAAATGTAGCCAGTAGAGAAACCAGTGAAACAAGGTACAAGGCCTCCCACTCTCGAGTTATGGCCCTATGTCATCCATCCAATCAACAAGTTTTTTCTAGTTCGAGCACCGATGGTCCCGAGTGCCGCATGCTCAGCACTTAGACCCAACGATCGTCACCCCGTCACTCAACTACCACGTGAATTCGCCTAGATCGTGGGCTGTCGACACTACCGGTAAAAGAGGCATGAGAGCAGCTGTGGGGACTAAGTGACTGACGACGCCGAATTTTCTCGCGTTCTGAAGGAAGATTCACATTGAATCTTTACCACTTCGATGAAAAAGGGGTGACAATAAGCGCGAGGTCGGAGACCTACCCGTTGACTAATGCACAAGTCGCTCGTGAGGACTCAAGCATAGGGACGAGGGACTAAAATCGGGCCGCATAGGAACTGACTTTGCCCAGAGTTCCCTCAGAATGACTCGGGTCGATGAACTGTATTCACGGGATCATGGACCTTGCGCTACGAGTAGAGAACTGACGAGAAGGATGAGTAATCGTGGGAATGTGAGGAATAGGATGAGCGTAATGGAGTAGAAGGAGAGGTAGGAAGACCTAGAGGAGTGAAGAATAGCGCATGAAAAATTCAACAGGACCGGAGTCGGAGCAGCAAGTAATAACAGGAGGATGAACCTGGACGAGCTAACACGCGAGGTACGATCGGACAAAGGGAATTGAGATAATGGCAGATAAAAAGGTGGGGCAAAGTAAGAAGCTATGGTGAGCTCGTTCTTAACCAAGTTGCGCAGGGGAAAACACTAGTTGTTTTTTTTTTAGCGATGAATTAGTAAAACATGAGTTAGATAGAAAACGGGTTGCGCAGAGGTAGGAGATGGTGAAAGTGGGAGATGGAGATTTCAGGCGAATTCCGATGAAATTAGGTGGGGAAAAGAGCGGTACTGAGGTTTTTGGACACTGCGAGTCGGATTGTGATGTCCGTGTTGATAAAGGAGTGGCGATTTTGCTGATGTAGTCATCAAGAGTTGCGCTTGGGGGGGGGGGGGGGGGCAACTCCACGGAAGTAATGCATCTTTCCGCATTCTAGCGGAAGATTCGTTTAGAGTTTACTTAGTCGACTAATGAAAGTCGCATGCTTCTATCTCCCTGCGTACATGACTGGAAAGGCAGTATATATTTTCATGTTGTAGCGGGAGATTATTTCAATTGTCTTGTTCTTTCGTAAGAAATGGTGTGAGTTTGGCCGTGGGGCTTGAGACTTACCTGAGTGAGGAGCGTCGCCCGCCCCACCGGTCCGAGAAAGAAGAACTCACCTGCACAGCCTAAGCCAATCCTCGGAGATACGGTGTTCGCCCGTGTATATTTGTTTTCTCCATGCTAATGACCATGGTGGACGTGCGCTCGTCAGTCTGATTTGGTTGATCAAGCCAATCGTAGATCCGCCGCCGAACGTGCCTTCGGACTCACGATTGCTACTACTAAAGTTTCAGACGTGGGCATACTGAGCGGCACATTCGTTGTCCTCTGCTAGTAAGTCAAGAGGAGCGCGCCGCAGCTGCGCTGTGGAAAAGCAAGGGGGTCTATTCTCGTCAATTGACCAAGTGCATCGAGGAGTAGAGGTGGTATGAGGCGTATTTAGGCAGAAGCCAGAGACTTATCTGTTGAACGGTGCGTACACATTCCATCATATGAAGTAGCGAAGAGGGAAGCCACGAGGTTGYGAAGCTAYCTGTTGGMTRRCTCATCATGGATCTAGTCGAGCGAGTGTGGAAGGCTAGCCGTGCTAGTCGGAGTTTATCTGCAGGGCACGAAGGCTATGTCTTGGTCGGTGCGTACACATTCTATCGTATGAAGTAGTGAAGAGGGAAGCCACGAGGTTGTGAAGCTACCTGTTGGATAGCTCATCATGGAGCTAGTCGAGCGAGTGTGGAAGGCTAGCCGTGCTAGTTGGAGTTTATCTGCAGGGCGCGAAGGCTATGTCTTGGTCGGTGCGTACACATTCTATCGTATGAAGTAGTGAAGAGGGAAGCCACGAGGTTGTGAAGCTACCTGTTGGATAGCTCATCATGGAGCTAGTCGAGCGAGTGTGGAAGGCTAGCCGTGCTAGTTGGAGTTTATCTGCAGGGCGCGAAGGCTATGTCTGTAGACCCTCCGCCACCGGCCCCAGCATTTGCTCGCTACGTACACTACCCCGTTTTGTCACAACTGTTTTCCTTGTATCAACAGCGGTTGCTCGACCGACTGGAGCTATTGTTGTGACTGAGGGACCGAGCCGATGTGTCAGAAGGCAAAGAGGAGTGAAGGGAACCAGAAAAGGGGAGTGAGAAGCAAGATTGAAGACTTACCTGCTCACAAGTACTCTGATCGTCTCAACAAATAGAGTAGTGAGGGGGGCTGCCCGTAGAGATTGCGGACCTGTTTGCTGGCTAGCACGCATCTCGTCCTACTAAGCCGGATCGGAAACGGGTCAGCCACAGAAAACAAACTTATCTATGGTCAGAAAACTCTTCGAGTTGTGAGCTTGCTGAGGAACTGAGATCGTTGAAGGGGCGCCCATCGCACCATAAAGTCAACAGTCGAAGGTTTGATTTTAGCTAACCAAGTTGAAACACGTTTTTGTCATCATTCCGAGGCCCTCAGGAGATTGAAGATTGCAAGACCCTCTCATAAGAGTTGAGTTGTCCCCCTCTTGTATCTCGAGAGTCTGAAACCCCTCATTCTGCCTTTCTTAATCTAAGTCTAATCTTGTTCAAAGAGGAAGGCGGCAGGTGGGATTGCAACCCATAGGACCGCAGCAAGATTTTGTGGAGAGTCTGCCCACTGAGCTCTGCCATGACTTAAAAGGAGTTCTGGAAGTTGCTATGGTCGATTGAGTAGACTGTTTGTATCCCTACTTAGACTTTGTGTTTGACTTTCAGGACAAGAAACCTGACTTAATAAAAGAATCATTGTGCAATTTCAGTTTCAGCTTTGTTATTTGACTGAAAAAATATTGTTAAAAGGAGGTTGTATCTGGGGGGAAATGCGGTATTGCATGCGTTTGACTGGGCCAACAAAAAGTTGGAAGAGTCTCCATAAGATTCAACGACCCAGTGCTATGTTTATTTATGATTGTCCGAAGGACCAGACAGGTTTTCATAAGATTGGGTGGTTTGGTTGCTTTGACTTGCGAGGGCTATTTATGCTTGACTTTCAGGGAGCAAGCATTCTTCCATAAGATTGGATGACCAGGTTGCCTTGTTTCGTTGAGTTTTCTTATGTTTCATTAGTTTCTGAAAAAGAGTTGGACATGTTGCATAAGATTGGATGACTTTGACTCTCTCTTGTTTATTATTTGGGGGGAATTCAGGCAAAGAACTGGACAAGTTTCCATAAGATTGGGTCTTCTGGTCTGGAGCCACACACATGCTAGAACCAAATGGGTAAATTTGTTTATAGTTCTATATTGTCTTAATTATGAACAAGCTAGTCAGACATTTTTACGTAAGATGTATGGTCTGATTATAGCTTATCATTAACTAAAGAGAGTATGAATTAAGAAAAAACTTGTGGTTATAAGAGGTAAACTGAACATTGATCTAAGATGATCGGTTCAATCATATATGTTACCTTAAAAGTTTAAGGACAGTCAATTATATATAATTTGGATACTTAAACAGTTCATGGCGACTAGGTTGGACAACCTAGTCATATGCCCAAGGAAGAGAAAATTGTAGTTCCCTGTGCTTGTGTATATTCAATGGTTGAGCTAGACAGGTTATCATAGGATTGAGTGGTTTATGTCTTATGTGAGCTGCGTATAAGGGATAAATCATTGAAAGACTATGAACCATTAGTCGACAAGGTTAACTTTGGGACTGGTGAGAGTACTCACTTTTGTGGTTTGGTCTTGCATGTGGCTGAGTGAGAATACTACTTAGTCCGAGTTTCAGTTTGACAGGTAATTGCTTTTGCTGCTCGTCACGGGTTAGAGCGATAAGAGTTGGTTCAATTTCTGCATTTTTTGAACTAACTTTCTTTTACGTAGGTCAATTATCGTATTTTATGGGATCATTTTTTATACTTGGCTTTGTATAAATCTTGGTAAGCTCCTTTCTCTACGGGAAGCGCTGCCGAAATTTCTGCAAATTCAAAGAGTTGGTCGAATTTTGACTTTTCAAAGTTTAATTTGTCTGAATTTTATATATGACTTAGTAAAAATCTGAAAAAACTCGTTTTCTAAAAGGAGTGTTGCCGAAATTTTACTAATTCGTGGAAGTAAACAAAATTTGACTTTTCATAATTAGAAAATATTTCAGCTTTTATATTCGAGCTAATATAAATGTAAAAACAAAGTTTTTTTTTTTTTTTTTTTAGTTTAGAGGAGTTATATTATATTTTGACAGGTGACGATTCTGATAATCCACCCTTAATGAGGGAGATTCTGTCGAAAGTTTACCTTTTCTTTGGACACTGACTTAGGGGTAGATTTAAACTTAATTAGCAGATAGTTTAGGTAAGAATGTGCTATGAAATTTTATTTACCATACACTTATGGTTTAACTTGAGTATTGAACTGTCTTATGATAGAGACCTTCTTTGGACGTTTGACTCGTGATTTGGACTAGATTCAACTTAATCCCAAGAGGATTATTTTCTGTTATCACTGATAATAGGTCGGTTGCCGATTTGTCAGTTTACGACTCAACTTCAAGCCATTCTCGTTACGCAACTTAAAAGGCTTTAGCCTTGGTGGTTTTTATTGCTTTATTATAGTTTTCACCCATACGTTTATTGAATGACCATTTAACGAAGGTGCCGAGTATTTATTTTTCGAAGGTTGGACAAAGGTTGCGACTTGCATAGTTAAAGCGAGGGGTATGAGTATAAAGAATAGTTAAAGTTAACCCCGTGTAGTGTGTGAATTTTTTGTTGATTCTTTGATGTGATTGCAGATATGTTTTGTGATTCAGACTTTGAAATTGACTGTCTTCGATCACATACATATACATGGCTAAGAGGAGTCCCACTGTGATTGTAAGAAGTGATCATCACATATTTATTCCCCTCTAAGTATATACGTATGTATCTATGTTTGAGTGTTCGCGTGGCCTAAGAAGACAACGCTTAAGGTTTTAATTGAGATTGAGATTGAGAGAGGAAAGGAGATTCCCCTCCTTTACCGTTTTGCCTCTTAAAATTTTATTAGTCGGACATTGGTCCTGGACCAGGATTCGAGGTCCTTGTCCAGGACATCCCATGTTCTAGATCCCGTGCAGAAGGAATCACCCGTCGCGCAAAACCTATTTTCCTTGCCAACCGAGACACTCAGCCTGAGGGCCGAAGGTGCCGCGAGGGCCGAACGGTTGTTTCTTCAACCGAGCAATATCGTAAAGGGCTTGACTCTCACGATACTTTGAGATCGTCACTTGAGTGTCATAAGAGGTACTCGGATCCACGAGGGACCACTTGATTATGGGCACTACATAGTACCCCATCATTGCGTCTGCTTGCATATTCGTACATTGCTAGTCGATTTGGAAAGACTCTGCGTCATCGCGGTTTTATACTAAGCCCCTCGTGCGTCGCCTATCCGATTTTCGGCATCGGAGAGTCATGGGTTGGCTACAAAAAATGACTAAGAGTGTTGTTGTGTTGTTTGTTTTGTGTCGTTCCGTGTGTGTGTGTGTTCTACTTTTACGTTTTAGCATGGTGTAACGCATGGTGAGTGTGACGCGTCCTAGTCGACCGACGACGAGTCGCTCTTGGGACTTCAGTCCCCCAGTGCGTCGATTCGCGTGCGGGTCCGATAGAGGCGTGGGATCGCGCGTACCCCCTATGCAACAACGAACGAGAAACACCCTCGGCTGGTCCACCTTTGCAATTGCAACTGATTAACTTTCGTACTGTGCACTGGTAGCTCGGCAGGGATACGCCCACCGAAGGGAGGTGATAACTCTCGCAGGGTCAAAGGTGGAGGTAAGTTGTATCTCGCGTTGGCCCTATCCTGTCGGAGGGGCCCGCGAGAGATATGGCTGACGCACTGGGCCAGAGTGGTTTACGGAAGCTCCATGTGCATCACGAGGTAGACCAACTCCTGAGTGATGCAGCCGGGAGGGTCCCACATTACGTGGGACCGATGCGCTCGATAGGGCGGTGTTGTTGAAGAGAAGGGAGAGGAAGTGTTGTTGGATAGGAGAATAGAGGTCTGCAGTGTGAGGGGAGACATTTCTGAAGGAGGATAGGCCAGGGCAGCCATAGCCAAGGGTTGGAAGCTCTCTGCCCCACCTTCGTGGTGGTATTGTGGCGATAAGGCTGCGTCAAGGCTGGAAGGTGCAACAAACGACAAGGGTTTGTCGGGGGTTATGCTTCAGAAATTTTGACTCGGCAGCAACTTTTTTTTAGAGGGAAGTGCTGCCATTTTTTTTGGCAAGGCGGCGGCAACACTGCCAGTGACGAAATGCTGCCGGATTTGCCGCACAGCGCTGAAGTTTTTTTCATCTGAGTGTGGGAAGGTGCTGCTTAATCAGCAGTGCGGCAACGACAGTATATCCGGTAGGATCATGCTGCCGAAATTAGCAGCGGTGTCGATATTTTTTTGCGTAGGGAAATATTGTCCGGTTCGTGGCACGTCGACGACTCCTTTTTGTGGGGCAGTATGTCAGAGTTTTGTGGCACGGTGAATCAGTCATTGGACGTATGATCAGGTGGTGGTGCCGCACAACAGTCGTGGTACCGGCTTTGACGGCGCTCCGAGCAGTGGTCCTCCGTTATTTTTTTGTTGTGCATTGCGGTTATGGTGGATTCTAATATGGCGTGGAGGTTGGGCTGATACTAGTGCACGGTTGGGTTTGTGCGACATTGGTGTGTGGACCGGCGACATGAACAAAGTGCGGAGTAAGTGCGTGCGACAATAATTATTGGGGTTTGCGGCACATGTGGGTTTCAGCTAGGGCAACCTTTTTATTTTTTTTTGCGGCATGCGGTGTGAGCGATTTTGAGTTCTGGACCATCTGGTATTGCGGGCAATGGTATGAAACTAATTTTGTGATCAGGACCAACATGTTGGTGTAACTATTGTGAGCGGGCATGGTAATTTAAGGTTGCGTGGACTTGCGATTGGTTGAGAAGAATCCTTGGAGAGTGTGGTGAAGTTGGTATGGTGCTGAGATAGTTTTTGACACTGGGACACCATCCTGGAGAGTTGTCTCGCTTTAGTTTTTTTTGTGGTCCAACCTCGGTCTTTTTGAACAGTTTTGAGAGGACGAGGACCGTGATTCAAGATAGACGCCACAACTTGTGGAGTTGTGAGCTGCATATTTTCATATTCTATGGCGGTCATTTTCTTTTGATTGGAATATTATGTAGACTTTCTTGAGTGAGCCGGATCAAACTACACTCAAGGTCGGTCAATCAGTTGAATAATTAAGACTTCCCTTCACACCTGTATAAACTCACACCTTGCTTGACCCTATTGTTTTGAATTTTCAAAAGAAAAGGTAAAGGAAAGTTGTGCGAGTTATGCATGCGAATGAAAAGGTCCGACTTGAGTTTGGGATTGTATTTGTTTTTTTTGAATTTGTTTTCTTTGTGTTTTGTGCAGGTAGGTAAAAGTGTGCTCGCAAAGGAGGTTGATATTATCTCCATGGGATGATGAAAAAAATTGTTTTCTTTCTACCTTCAAGTTTGTCTGCTTGTTAAAAGGACGTGAGTTCCGAAAAATATTAATTTAGTGCATGTTATAAAATGAATTCGATTGAAATCAAGCAGATAAGGTCAAAAGACTTAGCTCTTCCCGAGGATGACCCTTTCTATCTCGAACGACCTTATCTACCTATACCTATCCAAATGACTCTTATTCTCTATCTTCTTCGATGTTTTTTCGTCTAAGTTACCCTGACCTTAGGAGAAATGAGGATAATTGAAAACTACTTGCAGTGAACACATTCTCTTTCTCCATGAAGCATCTGGGGCGAGGGTTCGTTGCTTTAGGAGCCGACCCTGTTATCGACCCAGAGTGAACCGTTTTACAGAAGGGTACTTTGCCGATTCGGTGGAGACGGTCTGACTTCTGAGACCCGAGTCTTGTGCTCGGGCGAGGAGGATGAATACCCCAGACCACTTCCTAGAGGGAGAGACATGCAACACTTCAAGTAATACGCCTAATCAAGTATCATCCGCAAAGCAACATGTTATCCAAAAAGACTTGAAAATGAGATTGTGTGTCTCATCTTAGGTCGGCGGTTGGCTGGAATGAATAACTTTGGCAGCACGTCTCATCAAGTCAAAACTAAGGCAGCCATCAATATTATTGTCGGTAGCCAACTCCTTGTCGGTGGTTGTATAATTGTTTTGTGGAGTTCGATGCGGGGTGATCGAATTTTATTTTAAACTTATGTTATTGGATGTATTAAATGATGATTTGTATTCTTTCGGTTATCATTGCAGATTGAATATATTTCTGTCGACTACGGTCGACTTCTTTTAATATAACAATATGTGGTTGTTGTAATTTTATTTTGACAATGTATCTAAGGAACTAGGATGAAAAGTGGTTCATGCTTGGTTGAGACCGTCCTAGTCGACCGGCGCCCGCTTCGTACTTAGGAGATCATCGCCTTAAGGGACGAACGACGTTCGAGTCCACTTGGTGTTAACCAAGCGTATCTATACTACAGCGAACGAGAAAACGTCATCGACTGACCTACCTCTACAATTGTATTTAAGAACTTTTGCAAACTTTCACATGTGGGTCAGATACGCCCCTTAGAGAAGAAAAACTTATGCCCCACAAGAACCTCTCCTGTCCTAGGAGACCGCGAGATGTATAGCTGGCGCACACGGCTAGAGTGACGAAGGAACGATCCGACCTCGCCCGTCTCGACGGTTTGCGAGGTTATTTTGCATCGTTCTCGAGTTCTCTCTCGTTTTGTTTTATTTAACTCCGACGTGACATGACTGGTAGGGCTCCTGCCTCTTCGCGAGAAAAGGTGGGGGACGATGCGCTCGACGATGTAGTTGCAATGACAAAAGTTGAATTTAGCCACACAGAAGGGCTTATATAGGGGCACACATAGACTTTGTTAGGGACCCGACATGGATTTTCTAGCAATTCGGTTATGCCCTGACGTCAGGTAGCTAGTAAGGTAGAATCATGATGATACTGGACTTAATTTGGTACGATACCAATTCAGGTACGTAGCTGCAAGAGTAGCATACAATGTGCAATTATGATCTTTATGCCAAGTGACTATAGTCTTCCCATGAATACAACGTACGGTGACTACGGTCATTATAGCTGAATTTGGGGTATCTTCAGTCTAAATATAACTAGAATGACCCTACATTGTGTTCGGGGGAAGAAGGTAGTAGGCATAGGAACGCACCGGTTGGGCCCAAGCGACACCTTGTAGAGGCGGAGTATAACCTAAAGGGAAGAGTACACCACCATTACCGTCTTCATCTAGAAACGCCCGGTCATTATCGCCGCAGTAGGACCAAAAGTCGCGCCAAATACAACTCTAATGACCCCGCATTCTATTCGGGTGAAGAGGTAGGGACAAAATAGAAGGTTGGAAAAAAAAAAAAAAAAAAAAGAGGAATGGTTGAGGATTCACCTAACAGTCATGCTGCTGTTGCCGCTGTTGCTGCAACCAGAGGGCGAGCTTTGCAAAGCATGAGGGCGATAAGGAGGAGCAAGAGAGTTGAGACTTCCACGACTATGAAGGACTAAGGTGAAGAAGAAGGCAGTAGTATAGCGATGAAGGGAGGAAGCCACATTTTGTGGTGCCTATGGATGCGTTATAAGTTCTAACCCATGGCATTCTAGAGGATCCTTGACACACCGGGTGGTAGCTCTAAACATACTCTCCTATGAGATGTGGTGTGCTCTCCGCTAACCGTCGGGATGATGTTCTTACACGTCGTAATAATGTTTTTGCAGATGGATAACATAATGATTGATTGGTGCGTCCGCGACCTTGGGCCACTCCAACAAATGAGCATTCACTTGTGAATCACCACGGTAGCAACCCTTTTTCCATCCAGATGAGTAGACTCAAATCTAACCATTGTTACATGTTCCCATAATGCCCCCTTTCGATTCATCTAGATGGAAAATGGGGTCAAATCTAACCGGATTAACATGGGACCGATGAGGGCCTCTACTTGATGTCATTTCCCTTCTACATGTCAAACGTCCCCATAACGGCCCCTTCTACTCGGATTACCAGATCCAGAACCGAAACAACGGGTTTGGTTTGACTCCTTTTGACTCTAAATCATGAAGCAGTGACGCACGTAAAAGTTGTCATATTGTCGAATCGTCATGCAATTTCGTCTCTGCCGTCAAATTGCTTTTCACTCATGTTTTTTTTTTTTTTATATTYTTTTTCTTTTTGCTTTATGTAGGGAGTAGCATGTGGTGTGAACCGGGGCCAGCGCCCCATTTCTAAACATACTCCCTATCAAATTGCTTCTCTCTCATGCTTACGAAACTCTTTCCTGAAGTGCCTTTGTCTTTTTATATATAGTTGCTTCCTCTTTACTGTGTCTCTCACACTCCAGCTGGCCATGCCGATTCTGGTTTAGCACCGGCTGCCCACACCACCGTGTGCCATAACAGGCCACTTGCATGCAACAAAAGCGAGCCATAGTAAAGGGAGAGGGATAATCCTGTTCAGTATTCAGCACAGTGTCACATAAACTGTGTGT
>BFEA01000258.1:1326350-1345405 GCA_003427395.1 Chara braunii
GGGCGTGCGTGCGTGTGGGCGTGCGTGCGTGTGTTATGAACTTGGTTGTTTGTCAACGTTTTGCCAACTCTCACACATGGATTCTCCCATGCACGCGCATACACACACAGAAGAGAGGGGAGAGGAAGAGGGACATGCCATCACATAGACGAAATATGCACAGCGGAAGACCTATCCATGAAACATGATTATCACATTGACAGTGTGATTATCCCTCACAGCCTTCTTACAACCAATCACAAAATAACCACCGAGTAAATCACATCTCGAGATACAATGAACACCGAAACAACAAATTACAAAGTGTTAGAGTCTTGTTACATTAATAATTGTCTCAGATCAGTATGGCGCTGCTCAGAAGGAGCAACGCTTCCCTCCCCTTTACAAAGTCACTCGCTACTACTTCCCAGAGCTTAGATACATTAATCGCCACTCAGATACTGCCCCGTGAGGCCCTGCGCCACCCAACTGATGAAGAAGAAGACTAGCGTCACAATGTCAAATGAAGATGGAGCGTCATATGACCTCCTAGATGAAGATCGACAGCCGCGCCACCCTTCATCATGAAGGAGACGATCTATGAGAACAAGTGTCGCAACTATGACTGCAGTCCACCACTTCGAAGCTTCCAACAGACCTCCTCGAAATAGCTCTGATCTCCTGACAACCCCATGCTGCACGAGGATAGAGGAGCCCCAGCCTTGGCGGCTTCTCCAAGGATCAGGCTATGGTCGACGTCTCTCGTGTGTTCCCACTCGTAGCACCAATGAATAGTCGCTCGACAGCAACCGCCCTAACGCGAAATGGTCTAACAGTCAAAAACCCCTGACCGAGACTCCGCTTACAAATAATCTAACCTAGACTTTACTTGGACCGACCGATACATTTTTCAGGTGGGGCCTCTTCGACCTCTCCCTACTTGCTATAGGCTATAAGTCCAGTCCTTCAGTCCAGACCTGTAGGCCTGTCTGTTATCGTGGTAGCTTGACGCTGCTATGCGCAGTTAGGGCCTGTAGGAAATTCGAGTTAGTATGGGCCTAAAATTTTTCCAAATTTACAGATATGTCCCTCACGAATATTCCATAGGCTGAACTCGCGGTTAGTCCCTGACAGAAATACAATTACGAATCTATCTTATTATATTACAACCTTAGTACGATGGGTTGTCGGCTGCAAAATCAGCAATTCATTGAAGACTTAACCTCCTCCGGAGCGAGGACGTTCGAGCGACGAGTGCAGACGAAGCGAGCGACGAAGGCCTTGACCTTTCTTAGCCACTTCTTACCTGAGGACAACAGACTTCGCAGACTCGAGAAGTTCCCTGCTTGAAAACCAGCGATCCTTAGTGCGAGGATGATAAAGAAATTTTACCATGTCTGATCCAACTCTCATCTCATCCTCAATTTTTTCCACCTCATATCCCCGACCAGAGATCGGTGGTCCGGATTGAGGGGGTCGGTCAAGGAATGCGTCAACTGATATAAACAGTAGCGACTTAGACGTATGAAAGATCGCATAGATCTATAGATGTAGTGGGACGTCTACAAAATATGACGATCCGAATGGGTCGACCCCAACAACCTCTAAAACTTGTCATGGATCCATATAGCGCGACAGCAACTCGGATGAAATATCCTCCTCTCTCGACAGCTCAAAACTGAGCGCCCAGACCCACTCACCGGTACGAATATTCGATGGTGTCGATGCGTATTAACCTGCTGAGTCATGACCTTTTGGATATTCAAGAGGTTGGCACAAGCACGCTCGGTCGATGTAGATACGGTATCGTCTAGTGAACTCTGCAGTTTCAAGTGTCAGTGTAAGACTCGCCATATCAATGATATAATCGAGAGGCTAACGTGACTCACGACCCCAAGATAGACTGTAGGGTGTGAAACCAATCGAAGAGTGTACAGAGATGTTATATACAAGTTGAGCACGACCGAAATGTTGATCCCAATCCTGCTGATCAAGACTGATCACAAGACGCAGTAGCTGAAATAAGACTTGGTTCATCACCGCTTGTCCATTGGCTTCAGAATATCGGTCACATATCATATCCAGACGAAAATGAAGGTAATCAGGTAATCCCTACAGTAGGATTGCCATTCATTACTATGAAATTTGAAATCTCTATCATTGACGATCGAGGTGGGTGGTCCATGATGTGTGACTCACCTGTCAGCGAATGCCGCTTGAACGACTAGGACACGGACCTCGGCTGGTAAGGGGATGAACTCTGCATATTTGGAGAACCGGTCCCTCGTACCACATGACATGGTTCTGCCCAAATCTGTGAAACCAATAAACACAGATTGTGCAGGTGCCTCAGAGGTGGGAAGTGGATGGAGTAAGCCAAGGGGAGGTTTGCATACGACCTTTTTCCTCTGGCATAACTCAGGTTTCCGCGTAGTGCAACTGTCCCTCCTCATCTCCTTCCCAAAGAAGCGTTGCAACAGGGCTGCATACGATTTAAGGGTCCCAAAATGACCACGAGCATCATGACACTCGGACATAAAGAGTGTTATCAACTTGCGATCAATAGGAATGCACACACGTTCATCACCTCTGCTGCAGGTACACAACAAATCTGCAACCATGGTATAACCAAGCTCAAAAGTAGGATCGACCTGCAAATTTCTCACTATGGGTCCAAAAATTGGATCTTATGGCAACAAGCAACGAATGGTCTGACGCGTCTTCTCCCCAAAGGAATGAAAAAATGAGATCCAAAAGACCGTATCAGATCTACGTGAGAGAGACGTCTGCTATTCGATTGTAGCAGTTTTTTTTGTGTTTCAGTTCAAAATCAAACATGTCAATGAACTGAATATAGCTGACAAACTTGTCATTCAACTCTCCTCGGGACTTCATCCACTGTAAGGTGAGTGATCCAAAAAGATCTTGAAGTGTCTTCTCATAAAAAAAAGTGCTTCCAATGCTTGAGCGCTCAAAGGTACGACAATAGAGGGAAATTTTTAACAAACTTCCTGTAATATGATGCAAGTCCCATAAAAGACCGAACATCACGAACGTTCAGTGGCTGCGGCCAGTTCTGGACTGCTCCAACTTTTTTTGCCTCAGGAGTCAACCCTTATCTAAAGATAACATGACCCAAGTAAGTCACATAAGTTATTCCCAAGGAGGACTTGTCTCTATTGACTTTGTACTTATTGTCATGCAGAGTTTGAAAGACAAGAACCAAATGTCTCGCATGCTCGTAGGTTGTTCGACTGAAGACCAAGATATCATCCAGGTACACAACTACGAACTGGTCCAGGTAAGGACTGAGTATGTGATGCATCTCAGTTTGTAATGTACCAAGCGTATCGCAAAGACCGAATGATATAACCAATATTCATAAGTACCATACCTGATTTTCAAGGTTGTTTGTGGATATTACCTTATGCCATTTCAATTTGGTGATAACCAGATTTAAGGTCCATTTGTTGAATATTGTGCAGCCCTTTACCATATCCAACAGATCATCGATCCGAGGGAGAGGCTCTATAGACTTCCTCGTGATCTTGTTGGGCCCTTTATAGTCTACACACATCTTGAATTCGTCATTCCCTTTTGGAACAAAGAGGACTGGGGCACTGAATTTAAAAAAACTGAGATGAATCGAACCCTTGTTGGTGAGGGTCTCCAACTGATTTATGAACTTCTTCCTGAGCAACTGCTTCCTCAGCTACTGAAACTCAGCAGGGGACATCATGTAGACTCGGCTCTTAGGAGGGACCGATTCAGACAACAACAGGCGTTGCCTGATTTCTCCCTATTGATCAAAGGTCACATGCAAACCTTTCACAACAGTTGTGATCCGGATTGTGGATAAATCCCATATGCAGACCTCAATCAGTCGCTGCAATTTCACCAATCTCCCTTCCAGATGCAACCTGCTGACTGTCTTGGGAGAGATAAAGTTGCGAGTAGCCCCACTGTCTAACAACCCTTTGTTTCTGTCTCCTAGGATAGAGGGTCGAAGTAGGATGAGATTTGTCTTGTGCTTCTTCTTCTCCATAAGTCTCAGGAAAAGATCGGCAAGAAAATGCAACTCATCCTCCTCCCACATCTCATCAAACTCAGAGTCTTCATAACTCAAGGACCCTGAGATTGCAACTCCTGCAAAAGAACCAGAACTCAACGATGGTGCAACATCTTCCTCATCAAAAGATGACTCACCACTGGTGGATGAAGCTGCTGACTCCACCAATCGTTAATGTAGTTTTTTGGGCCTGTGCCTGAGCCCCTGCGTGGCATATGGGGACAGTCTTTGAGAAAATCGTCCCCGACATATCTCAGACAGACACCTTGATCCGTCCTCTTTCTCCAGACCCCTTCCTGTATCCTGAGTGCATGCCAAGGAAGGGTGAAAGCATCCAGGGGTTCAACTGGCCATGAAACGTTGCCTGATAGCCTTGCCTTATCTGCAGCGGAGAAGAAACGTTTCCCACCTTGTCCCTTGCTGCTGCTAAAAGAAGCCTTTGCATGTGCTTTGCCTTTGTATTGCACGCTTCGCGTGAGAACATTCCAGAAATTCCGGATCGTATATGCTGTCCAGCACCACGATGAGGGATTTTTGTACGATAAGATACGGCCACGCTTGTGGCTCAAATTTACCAGCTTGTAATTGCTGACTCAATTTTGAGAACCAGTTGATCGTGAGTGTCGCTTCCAGAGTCATATTACTAGGATTACCACGGATGAGTTCATAGCAGTATATTAGGAAGACTGCAAATGTGTCAGCCAGGGCCTGAGCAACTGGCTTAACACCTGGTGTGGAAGCAGTCTCAAAAGGGGGGCTCCCACTCTGAGAGGATGATTCCACATCAAAACTTGCAGCTGCTACCAAAAGGGCACCCTTCTTTTTCTTTCCACCCCCGAAGGAGGGTCCCTTCCTTCCTGCAGAAGGGTCCTGAGCCCGAAGTGTGCCCTGTAGGTCCAGTGTTGCTCGGTCCTTTCTGTAGGTCCAGTGTTGCTCGGCCAAAGGACCGCCAGTCCTTGTACTCTTTTGTGAACAAGTCTACTGAGTAATATGAGGGAGCAACCCTAGTGAAATGAATGAGCTGATCCTCCTCAATTATTTCTAACCCAGGGGTGGAGGTCAACGTCTCAAAAGTACTGTATAATTTAGACAAGGAGCCTTCCCCCTTTCATTGACCGATCTGCATCAGCTTGTCAACAACCTTCCTTGCCTGCTCCTTGTCTTTGAATTTGCCCTCCAAGGCCCTCAAAAAACCCTTCAGGCCCCAGTTGCAAGGCCACTCAATCATCTGCATGTGCTTACGAGGGGAGGTAGACACGCACCATTTCTGTGCAGCCTTCTCCAATCTACCTCGAACAATGTAGAACAATGTTGATCTTCATTCGCTCGTCACAGACGAACCCACCCAGGTAGGTCCATTGTGCTGCAGTACAATCTGTCACGTCCACCTTTGGGTCCTCGACGAAGAACATCGGTGGAGGTATCAGTTTGGCCTGCAACATCTCGCCTGGTGAGGGAGAAGAGGAAGGTCAGGAGTGAGTAGGATTGGAACATGGGGATGGGGTTGTGAGCTGTTGCTGTTGTTTTGGGATGACCACAAGGGCAGGTTTCTTGGAAGAAGGTTCATGAATGATAGACAGTCTGGCCAGAATACGATCAAACTTGGAAGATAAGTCATCTAGCTTGTCTTCCATGGCAGACCGATGGTTCTCCAAGGTCGATATCCTGCCGTCCCAGTTGGTAAAATAAGATTTTTTCAGTCTGTGCTGAAGGACAATCATTGTCGCAATAGTCTTATCGTATCCACTGACGGTACCACTCTCCTAAATCTTTCCCAGTTCTGCCAGGAGTTTCTTTCTTCTGGTCTCATCCGCAACAACCTTCTCGTGGAGCTCCTTTTCCTTCAACCTCTGCAGCGCGGCAGCCTTAGCAGCAAACTCTTTCTTCACTTGCTGCTGCGCCCATTCCAGATCTCAAAGAGGGAGCTCTAACAATTCAGCTTTCTCAGACATGATGCATAAGGTTAATAACCAACAACAACAGATAAATAGAGAAAGTAAAAAATGGAGGTCAACAACAACTAAGATTCCCTTCCGGAGTGTCCTAATCGTTTGTCGCCTGACAGGAAGTGGAACTGTGGTTCGATGAGTAAGTGAATAGTTAGCCTCGGCAGACCGCTCGAGTGTCAGACTCAGTTTAGGGCATACCCAATAAAAACCATTTCACGATTCTTCATTCACTGCCCTGACCCCCCAATTAGATGCAATTCTCTGAACTCGGCTTCAGATAACCAACAGGGTGCAATCCAGGACTAATTTGTGTAGCTTAGTAGTAAAACAGAGTGATAATAGCCAGAAACAAAGAGAATCAGAGACCCAAGGGAAATCGATTTACTATAGAGCTAATATTAACCTACCACTGACTTCTCCCTCACTGTTTAACCCTGACAGCCGTACCCTGGGTATGGCGAATTTACAGTTTTCATTGTACGAGCCCATAACTTCAATACTGACTGTGCAATTTCATACAGGTACAGAGGACTGAATTGCGATTTCAGGGGATCAATCAGATTCGAACTCTGACGGACAGAAGGGGAGATATGGCTGACCCTAGTCTATCCTATCTCCAGATATGGAAGCCCAAAATTTGCAATTTGATTGTCACTGAGAATTCGACACAGAATCCAATCAACCACTGTATTGAATGAGTTGCAATACTGTACAACAGTCTCAAATGAAGTTTGAGATGGAAAGGGGGTCAAACAGAGTTAGTAGATGCAGAAGAAGGTATGAGAAACTGGCTATGGTTGTCAAGCAACAAAATTTTTGAAATTCAGCAGTATACTGACACACAAACCATATTTCGACTTTCTAAAAATAGATACAGAATCCCCTCACTAAGTAGATAATGGAACAGACTTACTTTACTATGTCTCTACAAAGGAAGATATAGAATTGGCTATGGTTGACATCGCTCGGCCTGATCTCACCACTTTCTTCGACTGACAATCTCCAATGTTCTCATGTACAAAATTATCTTAAACTTGATTATCTTGACCTTCACAGTGTAGCGCTTCACCTTCACTTGTCAGATTCAACGACTCTGGTAGGTTGACGGTCGAACAGTGAAACCCCAGTGCTGCGCTGCCAGACCCTGCTCAGCGCACAAGAGCAGTTGGCCTGTCTCTGCCAAATCTTCTCGCCACACCGTCAGAAGCCACAAAAACTGACCATCGCCAGTAAACGATAAATCACCAAACTATTTATAGCCCTCCAGAGTCTTTCAAACCTCTGGGGCATCAACCGTCACCCAACTCTTTATGCTCACCACCTACACCTACTCGCCACCACTACCCTACTGTGTCGCCACCCTGAAGATGACAAATCTTCTTGAAATTCGCCTTCAGAGATCCTCCAAATGATGATGACCACTCCCGCTCATCGTAGTGTCACTGGTCGGATCCATTGCTCTGACACCAACTGTTATGACCTTGGTTGTTTCCCAGCGTTTTGCCAACTCTCACACATGGATTCTCCCATGCACGCCCATACACACACAGAAGAGAGGGGAGAGGAAGAGGAACATGCCATCACACAGACGAAATATGCGCAGCGGAAGACCTATCCATGAAACATGATTATCACACTGACAGTGTGATTCTCCCTCACAGTCTTCTTACAACCAATCACAAAAGAACCACCAAGTAAATCACAGCTCGAGATACAATGAACACCGAAACAACAAATTACGAAGTATCAGAGTCTCGTCACATCAATAATTGTCTCAGATCACTATGGCGCTGCTCAGAAGGAGCAACGCTTCCCTTCCCTTTACAGAGTCAGTCGCTTCTTCCCCAAAGCTTAAATACATTAATCGCCACTCAGATACTGCCCCGTGAGGACCTGCACCACCCAACAGATGAAGAAGAAGACAAGCGCCACAGTGTCTGATGAAGATGGAGCGTCATACGACCTCCCAGATGAAGATCAGCAGCTGCGTCACCCTTCCCGATGAAGAAGACGATCTTTGAAAACAAGTGCCACAGCTATGGCTGCAGCCAACACTTCGAAGCTTCCCGCAGACCTCCTCCGGATAGCCCTGATCTCCTGACAACCCCAATGTGCTGCAAGATGATAGAGGAGCCCCAGCTATGGCGGCCTCTCCAAGGATCAGGCTATGATTGGCATCTCTCGCATGCTCCCACGCATAGCAGCAGTGAACAATCGCTCGACAACAACCGCCCCAACGCGAAATGGTCCAACAGCCAAAAGCCCCTAACCGACACTCTCCACCTACAAATAGTCTAACCTAGATTCTACTCGGACCGACCGATACTGTTTCAGGTTGGGCCTCTTCGGCCTCTCCCTACCCGGCTATAGGCTATAAGACCAGTCTATCAGTTCAGACCAGTGGGCCTGTCTGTCATCGTGGTAGCCCGGGTCTGCTATTCGCAGTTAGGGTCTATAGGAAATTCAAGTTAGTTTGGGCCTGAAAATTTCCCAAATTTACAGATATGTCCCTCACGAATGTTCCATAGGCTGAACTCATGGTTAGTCCCTGACAGAAATAAAATTGCGAATCTATCCTACTACATTACAGCCTCAGTACGACTGGGCATCGACTGCAGAATCAGCAATTCATTTCGCGCGCGTGGGCGCGTGTGTGTGTGCGTGTGTGTGCGTGTGTGTGTGTGTGTGTGTGTGTGTGTGTGATGTCTTCATCATGATTTTTGTCAACATGCTCTTGTCCGTCATCTACAAGAGCTGTGCTAAATTCTGTCATTTCTAGGTTCAATTATCTCCCACTGGATCGCTAAGGATCTTATGATGGCTGGCCCCTAGCCGGTATCGCCCACCTGCAGGTCGGAAGGAGCCCCGCATGTTCTCTCCTGAACACGGTTCTGACTGCTACGGGGTTCCCCGTATGCCTACAATAAGGAGTAGGGGTAGGTGGTAGTGTGGGGTGAAATTGAGAGAAGAATATAGCTTAAAAAAAAAAGAAAAAAAAGAAAAAAGAAAAGAACAGAGTCGTCTCAAGCTGATGTGAAGTCCCCCTTGCCTGGATTCTTCAGTCTGGAGGGTTCATACTACTTTATAAGTTTATAGTAAGGATACATGACCACATACAAAGAACTCAGGCAAGTGGCACCTTGCCCCTGCTGTCAAAGACTTTCTTCAACTTCTGACAAGTACGTTCAGAAATCTTCAGACCGTGCAGTCGTGTCGAGATGTAGGCCGATCTTGTTTGTTCTGTCCTTTCTTTTTTTTTTGCCTTAACATTTTCAAATGCCTCCCATTTCTGTGCCTCGAGATCTAGCCCGGAGCAAAGAAATGGGAAGCATTAAATAAAAAAGTAAGGCACAATAAAAGGAAAGAAAATTTAGAAAAAGACAAATGAGAGGGTGTACGAAGCGATCCTGATCGACTCCGTGGAGCCCACTAGCATATTGAGATAAGGGCGGTCTTCGCAATTTGTAGGGGTCGTTTGTACTCTCTTGCCGGGTTCTAGAGGAGTCATCGCGGATGGCCCTTCATTAAAATCAATTTTTTACAATGATGGGCATTACACAAGTGCTTCTGTTCCAGCATGGGAAGGAAGGTAGCCGTTGTTAATATTTCCATCATCCATGTGATTGTGTTTATCAGGATTTTAACTCGTGATCTGTTCCGTAACCAGAGAAGAACAAAAAGTGGTAAATCCGCGTATCTTGATGCCGGGCCAAGGCCGTTTTGAAAACGACCCTGGGTTCAAACCACCTGCCCAGCTTTCTGCTGAAGACGAACACGTATCCTCTGTGTATGGGACTATCCTCTCTGTGTAAGGGCCTCGCTGCACTACCCTACAAAAGTGCAAATGAGACTGAATCCACCTCTAGAACATGGAAAGATACGTTGCCATCCGTTTTGTCTTTTTGTGCATCTGGAGAGTAGTGCAGCGAGGCCCCGTGCCGGATGGTTTAAAGTGAGGGCCAACTTGGGAAAAGAAAAAAACCGACCAGCGGGAAGGGACGCAGGGAATTAAATATGCAGGGATTTAACTAGTGTCGACGCTGTACACCTGTACTGTCTGTCCATCTCTTTTTGAGACAATTCTGACTAAGAAATCACAGGTAATAGCTGAATGAACTTCAATGAAGTAAATGTAAAAAAAACAAAAAAAAAGCCAGCTTCTTGAGCAGCCAATCATTAATCGTATACCATCAGCAACACCGAGTCTCTTCTTCCGCATACGGATTTCTGCTCCGCTTCTCGGGTGGACAGTCAGGTGGATGTGGGAGTGTGCGTTCGCCCTCTATAAGTCCTGGAGCGCAGCCAGGCAAAACGTGTCGGGGAATGTGCGCGTTTTCGAGCTTGATATGTCTGTGTAGGTGCTGGACGATTTTCTGACTTCTTCTTCTTCTTCTTCTTCTTCTTCTTCTTCTTCTTCTCCTCCACCTCTTTCTCCTTCTTCTTCTTCTCCTATTGGGGGTGACGTCAGCATTCCTCCAATAGAAGGCACCCCAATTGTCTATGGCTCCAATCTATTGGTGGAGAGCTGCCCAGCGTCCCAATTACAAGAAAGGAGCAAAGTATAAAATGGAGAACAGCATTGATACTATTTTGATAGCCCTCTTATGAGGCCATTAACTGCCTTTTAGGAACCCGGTTACCAGCCGTTGCGTGGTTTCTTTAGGTCTTCTTTGCCTACTATAGCAAAGACCTTGCAAAAAAAAGCAGCACAGGGACCACCACCAATCATATTGTCTCAACCCTGCCACATGATTACCCCCCTGCCTTGCCTCGTAGCGAAACCCTCCACTGAACTACCCAACCTCCCATCAATTCATCGAGCCTACCTTCGCAGTTGTTCTGCCCCATATCTCGATTCAAAGAGCAATCCGTATCCCCCCTCCAACCCCCCAATGATGGCTTTTTTTCCCCCTTCTTTTTTGCTGCATAGTTCGTCTTCTGGTGATGGTGATTTTGATGTGATTTTTATTTTTTATTATTTTTTGCCAACCAGTTTGTTTTGTTACACAAGCAGCTGCTGGGAGTTTTTTTGATTTCTTCAGCAAAATTCTTACTTCAGTGTTTTTTTTTTTTTTTTTTTTTTTTTTTTTTTTTTTTTNTTTTTTTTTTTTTAATTCCTCCTGCCTCCCGAGTGATATGTGTAGCCATGGAAATCCAAGGTGAACTCGATGTTCCGCGACATTTCCCACTTCAGCATTTCACTTTTTTCTTTTTCTCGTTTATATCATATGAACCCCAGGTTCCCAGCAGGATTTGTTATTTAAACTTTTTTTTTTTCTTTTTTTTTTCCCTTCACTGAAAACTGCGGGCTGAAGTTTCCTTGCCTTTGATGCTCGCCTTGCCAGAATTTGTTTTTTTGAAAAAATAAACAAGCAAGAGCGAAACCAAAGAAACCACCGGGAAAAAGAAAAAAAGAACAAAGTTCAACGAACTTCAACAAAGAAAGAAAAAAAGAAAAAAAGCGTTCGAACAGAGAGTTTGCAAGTTTTTTTAGCTGGAAAGACGACAGACAGTACAACATAGAGCATTTAATACCCTTTATGATCACGCAAGGCGACAGAGACAATTATGTTGCCTTGATTCTGTAGAATCTGTTCCTTTTCTTGACCAGATACAATGCCACCACCTCTGAAAATTTGGAGCCCCATGAACTACTTCTCTGTTGTGTAAGTGATAACAATAGTTGGCACATAATTTTCTCAATAATGGCAAAGATGATTGAATAATTGAATAACAATTGAATAATTGAATAATTGAATAATTGAAGGAAAATTGAATGAGTGACTGATTAGTAATTAGTAATTACCATTTCAATTTTCGACCTGTGAGCAAAGCGAGTTTCTCAACCTTTCTTCTGTTTTTTTTTTTTTGGGAAAAGCACCACGTGGTTCTACTACGGGGGTTGGTATGAGCATCCCTACGTAGCTAGCATCGGCCTCCCCACAACTCTTATCCATTGGTGGGGAACAGCACCTGCTGGAAACCAGGTCCAAAAAACGTCCCAGATTTACAAGTCAGAAAGATTCCCGGGGCCATTACCGGGCTTTGGCTCAAAATGAACACTATTTCAAAGTCGAGACAAGCTTAGTCAATCCCCTTTTTCGTGCTAGCCGCAACTGCCTCCTCTTCAGCTCCCCAGGAGCCGCCAGGTTGGAAGTGTACCCTCAAACAGTCACAGTCCCAACTCTATCCCCCAAACCACGGAAGGAGAGGGGGTGCAGGGGAAAGGGGTCGTCGAAATCGGATGGAGGTCTCGTCTGCTGCCCCACTGCGTGCCACCCTCACTGACCAGCAGCAACTAACTGCCTTTAGAATACCCCCCTAAAAAGAGGAAATCTGGACAGCCTTGATGCTGGTGGAGGAAGAAGTGACTCCTGGGATCAACAGACTCCCGAACGAGAGAGTTCTGGGAAGTATCTGGTCGGATATCTTGAACGATCTCATGGCGTACTATTGGGCGGTTTGGGAGACGGCGCAAACGGGAGAGTTCATGGGTCACGGGGTGCTGACGCTACTTTACAAGAAGGGGGAGAAATAGAACATCCAGAATCACCGTCCAATTGCCCTCCTTACGGTGGTCTACAAAATGTTAGCGAAGCCCTAGCAGATAGACGGAACGATGTCATGGCGGACATCGTCCACCCCACCATACAAACCAGTTTTATTTGGGGTAGAAGACTCCAAGATAACATCCTCGGATCCTCCAAGAGCCAAGCCAGTTAACGAAATGCTGAAACTTACCAGACAGTCGCACAACAACGCGGCCTTCATCTATATCGATTTTGAGAACACCTTATGGCCATGTGGACTGGCTTGGCTCTTCTTAGACAAAAGTGTCGGCATTGGGTCACACCCTTCTTCACCAGCCTGCCACCACAAGGGTCCAGGTGAACCGCTGCAGGGGGCCCACCATACAACTTCCAAGGGTCTCTCTGCCAGCCTATGCCAGGGCAATCCAAAAATTGCCCCCTTTCCTTTCGGCATAATTATCATGGAAGCCCTGACGACTAACCTCCGGACAAATCAACACATACAGAAAATAAAAGTCGCGGCAATCCCACAGGAGATGCTCCATGTTTGCAGACCACTTGACCTTGATGGCGGACCCCTGCCTGGAGAATATGCTAGAAATAAAGACGTTGGTGGACCTATTTCGTAGGCTGTCTGACATGACGTTGATGGACCAATTTTGTAGGGGAAACAAAACTCTGGGGTGGTGGATCCACTATTGAGGGGGAAGTCCCTCGGAGGGGAGACTCCTCAGATACGGTGGCTACCGACCCATGCACCTATTTGGGTTCTGGGGGTCATGCTGACAGCGGAGGGTAAGCCCTCTTCGAACAAAGACTGGATAACTAAACCATTACTTGGAAAATTGTCACTATGGAAAGATAAACACACCTCCCTCTTTTTTTCTTTTTTTTTTTTCTTTTTTTTTTTTTTGGGGGGGGGGAAGACAAAAAAGCTCCAATCTATTTGTGGGGAGCAACACGTGCTGGGAACCGGGCCCAGCGTCCCATATAGAATTATACAAATGATTTGAGAAATGATTTGAGATACCAGGGCCATTACCTGGCTTCGGCTAAGAACATTCTGAGAACTATGAAAAGGGTTCTAAAAAAATTAGGAAAACATGGAAAACATGGATATCTTGCTAACCTATTGCTAGGCTACTTAAACAGTACTCACTAAGTCAAAACAGAGAACCGCTTGAAAAATATGAGAGCGGGGGGTCAAAACTGAAACTGCCTACTATCCAAATCTCCCCCCCTCAACAGACGGAACGTCGGTCCAGGCTTTCAGTCCTCGTACCAGAAGTCACTTGATCTCATACCCCTTTCTGCTAGGGTAACAGGGCCCCCAGTACTGACCAAACTAGTTCTGACGGACAGGAAGTGCCTTTCTCCCTCAACATTTCCCACAGCGGCAAGCCCCTGACACAGGTTACAGGGTTAATACCCGGCGCCAACAACGTCGAACGGTCTGGTTATGCCTTCCACCCTCGGCATAACTCCACAGGCCTCGAGCTCCCCTGTCTAGGTCACAGAGCAAAAGCTCCAGCACCGGCCTGTGTCGTCCCAGCATCGTCCTTCTAACCTACTTACCTTAGCAAACAACCTTCCTCTGTTGAGAGCCTTCCTCTCTACCTACCATCCTCCAGTTCTAACACCCCCCCCCTTCCCTCTTTTCTTTGAGATACCAGAGCCATTACCTGGCTTCGGTTAAGAACAAAAACAACTCAGAACCCCCCAACAATCCTCTTTGCCTCACTCCGGCAAGACTTACTGCAGCGGAGCCACCATCTCTGCTGCTGCTGTACTCTAATTCCGTCCTATGAGTTAGCCCCCTCACTCGTAGGACGCCTGTTAACCCACCATCTACTTCTCCCACTCGCCTCTGTTTTTTTGGGAGACGTTCAATTAAGAACATATTGAAGAATCAGAAAACCAGAAGATTGAGAAAACCATATACACATTTCAGCGCCTATTGTTTCCACAAGAAGAGGGGAAGGGAGGGAAAAAACCATCCTCTCTCCCCATGGAAACTCCAGCACCTATTCTA
Organism: Chara braunii; assembly: GCA_003427395.1. NCBI lineage: Eukaryota > Viridiplantae > Streptophyta > Charophyceae > Charales > Characeae > Chara > Chara braunii. The sequence continues at coordinate 1,340,910 of BFEA01000258.1, forward strand.
ATCTCTATTGTATATACAAGGCTCGCAAGAACCAAAACGGATTCCTCCTCTCCCTCGAAAAACGACCCCCTGTCTGATACTGCCTCCGCGGGAAAGCGCCCTCTCACCTCCCAGCCCCAGTACAGAACAGCCCCCTAAATACCACTCCTGCTCCCTCAGCTGCATACAGTACCTCCTAAAGTATGCCCCGCAGAGCTGAAGATCCCCCTTCCCACCTGCCCCACCCCCTCCAAGTGAAACAGCCTTTCAACGTCTCATCATGCTGACAACAGCACCCCTTGTCCTCTCTCCCCAACCGCCGTAGCTGATCTGACCCAAAATCAGCGTGGCCCAGAGAAGGACAAACCCTCAACACCGCCCCTCCCTCTCAAAGATCAGACCACCCACCCTGTGTAACCCTCGCAGGGAGGGGCTCCAACCCTAAAGGAAATGCTACCATTCAGATTCAATAGCCAACAACTTCGTCCATTCAAAGCCCTGCTTAGGAATCATTGAGAACTCAGAACTAAGTCCCATTTTCGAGAAATTGCAAATCAAAGACAGACGGTCAGAAATTGAATCAAAACACTCAGTGACTAGAATTCAAAATCAAGATTACGTACTCATGCATTTAATCATTAAAAAATACAGTGACAAGTGACATCAAACAAAAACAAGTGACATCAAATATCGAATTCGATTTTTACACGTGAAGAGTTGCATCGGAAGCATACTTTTTAGAAATTGAAATTTAAAACAAAAATAGGGAATCATTTCTGATGTCCGAAAGGACTTTCGACTCTGATTTCCAGAACCCCAAGGTTCAAGGAATCGTTCAGACAGTAATTCAGAAAATGCCAAGTAGAAGAAACAAATCGACGATTAAACCAAACGCAAACAAAATTACGAGCTACCGATCAAGATCAACTACGAAGTCCGACATACCATCCAATAATTTTTATCAGAAATACCCATATCAAGAAAAGGAAATAAGAATTAATCAATTTAATCTCGATTTAATCTTGATTTTCAGACCTCGGAATCAGGATTATTAGTTATATGTTCATAACATATCAAGACCTAATAGGTATCGAAACAGGCAAAACTATCGAAGAATCTCATCGTTAAGAATCTCATCAAGGTCATCACGAAATCACGACTTCGAAACTTGAAGAAGAAAACACAACTTACCCTTGACATCCCTAAACGCACCCCCCCTCTCTCCAAACCTTACCTCATCGGCCGATCCTTGGTAATGAATAATGTAGTTCTTGCATCTCTCTGGTACAGATGGGTCATATGGGTGGTGAGCAAGCAAACCCTTCGCTCGCTCCATCGCCCAAGTAGCAGCGTTCCTGTGGAGGGGCAATTACGAGCAGCAACATGCGGTCATAGTCGGTAATCCATCTATTCCCGATTAGGGTGGCCTGGGCGTCCGTGATCAAACCGAAGTCAAGGGGTGGACTGGGGATCATAGACTCTTCCTCCCAGCTGCTGGCGCTATCCATGTAATGGATCAAGAGCCTGCTCTTCACAACGCATCTACCTTGGAGAGCACTGGCGCTGGAGCCAACCACCCCGGGTCCCCCAGGCTTCGACCTGTGTCTATGGCTCGAGGACGGGTATCGGCCGATCCCTCGCAGGGCCACCAAGTTTAACAATAAGAACAGACCGAAGTTGAGGGGTGGACTGGGAATCATAGATTCTTCCTCCCAGCTGCTGACGCTATCCATGTAATGGATCAAGAGCCTGCTCTTCACAACGCATCTACCTTGGAGAGCACTGGCGCTGGAGCCAACCACCCCGGGTCCCCCAGGCATCGACCTGTGTCTATGGCTCGAGGACGGGTATCGGCCGATCCCTCGCAGGGCCACAAAGTTTAACAATAAGAACAGACAGGCCGCCTGGAGTGACATTCCAAAGGACCCGTTTTGGCTCACCCTGTTGAGAACCTAGCGAAAACTCCCCCTCCCACGTAGGGTCCCTCCCTCAAGGGCGCAAGTGGTCTTCAGACAGCTGTTATGACCCGGACCAATTGCGAAGTACAAATTCACCAATAAAGCACAATGCTGCCCAATTGCAAAAGAAATGAATGAACTTGAGAGGATTGAGAGGATAAGAAGAAGAAGAAGTAGTAGTAAGAAGGAAGAAGATGAAGTACACCAGCAAAGAACCAATGTCAAAGCACTTCTCCTTCGCTCAACTTCTCAACTCCATATGTCCCCCTCTCTTATATTCAAACAAGAATTATTGCAACAATGCTGACCAGCTGATCCAGAATCAAAGTCCAAGGTCCTCTTCTACAGCTGACTACTATTGAGGTCCTCCATAGCCATGGCCGCCTCTCCCTTCTTCTTCCTTGGAGGCCGAGGCTATGGCGGACTACTGCAGGCCACCGTGATGTCCAGAGGACAACACAGAACAGCTATGGCTGTCCCGCACACACCACCATGCTCCGAACCACCTTGAAGTTACTCGGTATGGCTCCCCTCCCTCGGAGGGGTCTTCTTGCTGCTGCGCTTGACCAAGATGAAGATGGCTGCCACCATAGCCAGGTAGGTACCCCGGCTCCTTCTCCCTCCTCCTTCTTCTTCTTCCTTCTTCTTCTTCCTCCTTCTTCTTCTTCTTCCTCCTTCTTCTTCTTCTTCCTCCTTCTTCTTCTTCTTCCTCCTTCTTCTTCTTCTTCCTCCTTCTTCTTCTTCTTCCTCCTCCGCTGTCCTTCTTCTTCCTCCCACCAGCGCTGCTCCGCTGCCTCTCTCTAGCGCAGCTTGCCTAGCGCTGCTCTGGGCGCCGCTCCAAATGCCGACCTCCAACCGCTGGACCGACAAATGAGGCGGAGCTCCTTGCTCCGCCCACTGATATAGCGGCCTGGTTGCCTCTTGGGCGGTGACTTCCAGGCCGCTCGGCCTCCCAAGCAACCGGTGTGCCTCCGCTTTCGGAGGGAAACATCATTGCAGACCCTGAAACCTCCCGCACCTGTCTCTTATACACATCTAGATGTGTATAAGAGACAGGCCCCGACGGGGTCACACACACACTCAAGCACTCAGTCAGGCACGCATTCATCACCCAGGCACGCCAACCACATACAGGCACGCACTCAGACCCAACACAACCCACTCAACAGGCAGGGGACTTAGTACGGCATGCATTCCATGAGCAAACTCAGAAATCAGCTGTCTGTTACAGTCCGTGTGATGACGGGTCATTACACAGCCCCTCTTTGGGAATAGATGTATTACTGACTCCCACAGCAGAGTGTTTATGAGTACGGACCATCCATGGAAGGGTTGGGTTAACCAAGTGGTCATGAGGCCCTGAGATATTATTTGGGACCAGAGCAGCAGGGGGAATTGGATCACCACGGAGAACCTCAGGGAAAGGGTCAACCATTGTCAAAACCTGGGGGAGGCCTTGGACACCCTGATATTTTTGATCCTGCTCAACTGGGTACAAATCATAAAAAAGGGCCCTACCTTGCAGGAAGGGCCCTTTGTGGGTGGCCCTTAGAGGAGAGCCGGGCAGGGCCAGTAGCGTGATCGATAGCCACCCTAATGGCAACGCCTTAATCAACCCTAAACCCTAATACAAAACTGCAACAGACTCGTCAGGACCTCTTTGGACGAGGTCAGGTGGGTGCACAGGTCAGGGGCTTTTAGGATCAGGGTGCTCCGGGACCGGGAACACAGGGTGGCATTCCACCTGGAACCCCCCCTGGGAAAACTCCCCTTCGATCCAGAAATGTGGGCATGGACGCCCCTCAGCTGTGAGGGCAGAACGGTCACTCTCCACCTCCATTGAATACAGGTTAAGTCTCTCCACAGAATGTTGTGTCCTCTAGTAGATTTAAAAGAAAAGTTGATTCACAGATGGATGCGCCACCTTAAGGTAGGGAGGGACGACCAGAGATCGTTCAAATGGTTCTCCGGAACCGGGGCGAAACCGGCCAAATTAGCCTCGCTGCGGGGCGAAGCCGGCCAAAGTAGCCTTGCTGCAGTGGCGAATATATCACCGCTGCCTTTCGACAAACGATTGGTTAACTGATAGAACATCTCTGGAGCAGCGTGGCCTGGCTTCACCATGGTGCAAGCGCTGCAGTGGTGGTTTTCCCGCCCAGAATATCCCAGAGACCATAGAACAAATCTTCTTGCAGTGCCCGGGCTCTGTCTGGGCATGGAGATGGCACGGGGCAACAATGGCCCTCGGGATGGAAGGTAATCTTGTGTGGGGTCTGGCCACAGACCCAAGACAGGCCCTTTGTAGCTAACTTGCTTGACCTGGGTAGAAAAGCGGTCCTCTGGGGCCTGGGCCATTTGGCTCAGGCGCTGCACGTTAGAGACGGAGGGCGCGCGCCTGCGCCCTGGAGGGGAAGGAATTCATAAAGATATAATGAAACAGCACATCGAAACCGGAATACAAGTCCAATGGCAAAATGTAAAGGAAAAAAAGATGGCTTCTTTGAACAAAAAATCACACATCAGGACACAAATTAAAAAATTCTGCAATGACTAGCTGTT
>BFEA01000258.1:1350242-1361088 GCA_003427395.1 Chara braunii
CACACACACACACACACACACACACACACGCACACACACACACACACACACGCGCACACACACACACACACACACACGTACACACAAAAACAAACAAACGGAAAAGAAAGTAAACACTAACAAATCGTGTCGCGTGCCACAGCCACGTGGTGCGATCTCGAGCCTTTATCCCCCCCTTCCCCCTCACATTTCCCCCTCCCCCATGCCCCTCTCGCTCCCCATCTCTCTTTCTCTCTCTCACACACAAACGAAACTGAAAAAAAAGGAAAAGAAAAAACAGACTGTGTCACGTGGCCCGCTTTCACCTTCCCCCGCCTGCCACCGACTTTTCCCTAACCCTACCCCCTTCCCCCTGACCCATCTCTCTCTCTCTCTCTCTCTCTCTAGCAAATAGTTATCCTTGTCTTTCATCTTCATCGGTGTCTTCACCCTCATTTCCATCAGTCAGTGTTGTCACGGTGGGGTACTCTCTCTCTCTCTCTCTCTCTCTCTCTCTCTCTCTGGCTCACGTGCGCACCGCAACCCCCCCGAAAAAGCACGACTGTGCCAGACTATTTCGTTGGACTTTCACCAATTCATCAGGAGGTGGAAACTCGACAGTCTGCCCATGATGCATTTGTGTGCGTGCGTGCATGCATGTGCGTGTGTTTGTTCGAGCGGGTGGGCGGGTGTCCGTGTGAGTGCATGTTGTCTCGTTCGCAATACACCGGCTCCGTGCGCCGCCAAAGATATGAGTGGGGGCCAAACCGGAGACAGGCCCGTCCGGAACTGGTTTCTCCTCACACCTGGCACCAGGCCGACGGCCTAGATCATCGTGTGATCTTAAAATCTTAAGATCGCGTGCCGATCTGAACCATCGGGCAAGTAGGACCGAGGACGGCCTGGATCATTTGTGTGATCTTAAAGTCTTAAGATCGGGTGACAATCCTAACCGTTGGGCTAGGACCACCTGACTGCAGATTTCTGACGTTAGCGATTTTTATAAGTGTAGGGATAGCACAAACCAGTTGAAAAGACGTCTTTTCAAGAATCTGACCATGGATGCATGGAAAAAAAAAAAAAAGTTGGGCAACAAACGACAAGGCTACAAGCAAGTAATTCACGGCAGACATGATCTTGGCAATGACGATTTTTTATTTATTTTTATTTTATTTTTTTGCAGATTTCCATTATTCTCATGGGTTGATATTTGACATGTAAACGGATCAGCAAAAGGAAAACAAGGTTGGTTTGTAGCCTCATTTTTAAAGATTCATCAAATTGATCAAATAGTACAAATACAGAACTTTGAAACGTCTCTTCTTTGATTGAAAAAGGAAAACAGAGAACACGCACCGATTTCCGCAGTTTTCCCCCAAATGTCGCCACTAACTGCTTGATCTCTTCTCGTTTACGACTCGTGAATTTCCCACTGACCACAACAACCATACCGCGCAAAATGTCTTGCGTTCCTTTCGAGCTCTGCACTCCTCTGTGCAGAGGACCTCTGTCGTATTCCGACGTATTGCCGTCTGGCATCGTTCTCCCGGAACTACCGACCTCGTTTTCTCCTTGATCCAAATTCCGTTTCCATTTCTCGCCAACTTCACTATGCCGAAGTTGGTCATCCAACAATCGAAAAATTCCAGAGTGCTCTGCGGATCCTCTCTCTGACAAACTGATTGTACTATCCGCCAGCTCACCCTCCTCATCAGCAAGCCCCATCCTCACCCTCACCCCAATCCCAGTCCCAATCCCAGCTGATCTGTCTGCCTCAGCCAGCTGTTGCTGCGAGCGCCAAGGCTTCCCTGATCTGGACACCCCAGCCTCGATCAGTCTACGAAGAAGATCAGCGTTCGCCGGATTACTGAACCAGTTCCGTATAGATAAGGCTCTCACACTTCCAATGCCTGCACAAAGAGACAAACGGACGAGAATAGATCGGTTGCGTTCGAGTGAGGAGCTGCTGGAAGCAAATGGGAGAGACCAGATATGAATGGGCAGCAAATCAAAGCGCAAGATCAGTTGTTGAAGACATGGTTCATGGAGTGAAAAGGATGATAAAAATTCTACAATACGCAAAAGAAGTTTATCGAGAGGAAAGGCAAAGGGAAGGCAAGCTGACAGTCCATCCTCCAGGCATCTGGAGCAATCAATGCAGCTCAGGGGTCCTTCGACCAAACGGAAGGGATCGTGACGGTGTGTCCTTATTGTATGCCTGTCTTGCTGGAAGGAACCTGACTGATGCTTCCCAGAATGGATATGGAGCCAGGGCCATCAGACCTGTTTTCTGTCAAAAAAAAAAAAACAAAAAAAAAACAAGGTTTATGGAGAGGTGTACGCAGGGTATGTCAAGCAGAGCCTTTAAAAATAAGAAAACAGTTTGTGGAGGCAGCAGCAAATCGAGAAGACAAATAGGGAGGTATACGAGCAAGGAATCACAACGGTGATAGTATGAAAAAGAACAGAAAAAGTGTGCGCAAAGAACACCCTGTGTGTCAGTGCATGAGGAAAATTCACGAGAAACTTGGAGAGAAGGAAGAGGAGGAGAAGGTAGAGGAGAAGTGGGACAAGGAGGACGAGGAGGAGGTGGAGCAGAAGCGGGACGAGGAGGACGAGGAGGAGTTGACGATGATGATGATCGCCGTGGCAATGATGATTATAATGTTGGCAGTAGTGGTGTGGTGTCCTGCCTATTCGACAAGTGGGAAATGCACCGCAACTTACAAAAGCAGGCATGTAGCATTTTGAACATTGTTGACAAGTACAGGGGAGGAGGGAGTGGGGTGCTGATAAAATTTGTTGGCTTTCAAGTTTCCTTCCTCCCCAGCCGCAGTATACTTTCATTTAAAAGTGTTGAAATAACGCAATTACTTTGCCACACGCAGGCAATCCCACAGCACAATCTTTCTGGGTCCACAGTTGTCCCATGTACACGCACCAGGAACCCGTTGAAGTTGTTCCAACGACGCCTTCGCCAAATCCTCGATGTCGTGGAACTCTCCCTCAAGGAGACTTGCCGCATCCTTTCCAACCAGAGGAATTCCCAAAGCAGCCACAAGTTTGCCCATGCTTATCTGCTTGCTCTTCTGTTTTTTTTTTTTTTTTTTGTCACATTCGAAACACACACATGGAGACCAGAGGAATGCCCAAGTGAAAAATATAGAAGAAATCACATGAAGAAACATGGGCACGGCTGTGTCTATTTAACTCTATTGTTAGCAATTGTACTGTCAAACAATAAAAGCACACAGAAAAAGGAAAACAAAAGAAAATACTAAAATATAGAAGATCAGTACAGAACAGACCAGAGAGCAGCAGCGCTGGGAACGGAGCGGACTGAATGGAACGGAACAGAACGGATTCCAACCCGATCCGGATTCCAACCCGATCCGGTCAGACCTGGCCCACACCAACCCGGACTGAATGGACCCAATGGATTCCAACCCGATCCGGTCAGACCTGGCCCACACCAACCCAGCCTGAACGAACAAAAACTAAACCAAATCCCTAATCCCTAAACCCTAAGCCAGACCAAACCAAAAAAACTAACACGTCATGACACGACACGACACGACACGGCACGAAACGACACGACACCACAACACACGACACGCGACACGACACGACACGACACGACACGACACGACACGACAAGGCAAGGCAATAAAAGACAAAAGAGCCAAGATGAGTAGATACGGAGAAGAAAAAGAAAACAAGATGAGACATTCAGATGGACGAGCGCGTACACATCGAGTGAAAGGGCAGACCAATGGACAGAGACACCTGCCTCAATGGACTGGATGAGATTTGAAGCTTGCTTCTTGCCAAGGCCATCGACAGCTGCGAGTGTGTCTGCACTCAGACTGTAAAAATCAGCACAGTCCACAACCAGTCCTTCCTTGAGAAGTTTCTGAACCCTCTTTGAGCCGAGCCCATAAAATAACATCTTTGCGAAATGCTCCAGCTTTGGAAAACAAAGAGCATCAAACAAGACAACAGATGATCAATTCGATAAGACCAATCAATGATTCGATTAAACAAAATTATAAAATTTAGTAGTTACAAGTTACAATTTTACACTGTTTACAGTGTTCACGCAATTGAACGAGGACAATTAATTTCCCTCCCCTCCCTTCTCCACTTTTCCCCATCTTGAAATTCTTAGGAGAACGACTCAGGTCGCGCCCACAGGCAAACTGCCAGTGCATTGCCCAGGCAGACTCGAGAATCTAAATTCAGCCAATCCGCAGATTTTGGGTGAACAGCGCTGCCGGACCAAAATGGCTAGCGTTGCCACCCAATAGAAAACAACAAGCAGCAGGCTGGCGTTCTGACAAAGCTTGGCGCGTGCAGGGGCAATCCGCCTCCGCAAAAAAAGAGACTGGTGGTTTAAGGGGTGCTAACTTGCTGAGGTCTTTTCAAATTTCCATGCACAAAGGGGCAGGAACAATTATGATGCCCATGTGATATCTCCGAGATAAGGCCAAAACGACGTCCCAAGGTAGAACTACAATGTCAATGGAAAATTTTCTCTCTCTTTTCTCTCCCTGTTTGTTAAACTTCCTTCCTTCCTTCCTCCCTTCCTTCCTTCTTTATTTATTTATTAAATTGATTTTGAACTTTTGAACTTTGAAGCAAATTTACTGTGTGAAATTCAATTACAAAAGGCATGCAAGTAGAACTACGAAAGAGTCGGAAAGAAGTGATCAACTTCATTAACTCAATTTTCTTTAAGCACGTCTTTTCACAATCGGCATTAGCCGCATTACTGAGCATTCGAACAACTTAGCGGTCGTCAGTACTGAACCTAGTCAGCATATCGGTGGCTGACTGTATGAAGTTATGAAGATGTCAACGAGCGGCAAATAGTTAAACACGACATGCAAATCGAACCAAGAATCAACACAGCATAGTCCAACACTCAATTGAGAATTTGCGCACTACTGCCTTGCCCCGAATAGAACGTATGGTCATTACAGCCGTATTTGGCCCAACTTTCAGTCCAGATGCAGCAAAAATGACCGTACGGCATACATTCTATTTGGGTGAAGAAGGCAGTAACCGTCCATCCGATTGCCTGCATTGTGAAGCCACTAACGAGATCGAAATTAGCAAGCAGTGCAAGCACAATCCGTATAAGCAGAGCCGCTGGCTGCCACCCAATGCAGATAAATCTGCGCAATGACATCATGTAGGCTGCGTAGCATCATGTTTGTGTCCGGAGGCGAACACGAACAAGTTCGCCCGAACGCGAACGAGCGCCTGAAACCCTCCAAACGCGAACATAAAAAAAAAAACCCTCAGAAAAATCTGAAAAAAATACATGTCATGTAAAACAACAATACAAGCAACTTTTGCCATGGAGTCATGTTCAAATTCTTAGCCAAACGTGAGTTAAAAACAAACAAGCAAAAAGGAAATGTTCGCCCGAACACGTTCGTGCAGACGTGGAGGGGAGCGAATTATGTTCGCCCAAACACGTTCCCGAGCCATTCGCGCGAACACAAAGGGGCGCGAATTCCGTTCGCCCAAACACGTTCGTGCGAACGTATAGGGGCGGGAACACGTTCGCCGTGATACGCAGCATGTAGGTAAATCTTGTCTACTGTCCTGTATCCCTTTCCTTTAGCAAGAAGCTACCATCTAAGTCCGTCTTGTAGAAGTAAAATCATACAGTCATTATGGCTGTATCTAGACTGAAAGTTCTGCCAAATGCAGCTACAATGACCGAACATTCTATTCAGGGAAGACGGTAGTCTTTTGTGGTTGTAGGTTCCACAGTTGCTTAGATACATGCTTCACTATTTCTTTCTTTCTTTCTTTCTTTCTTTCTTTCATTCTTTCTTTCTTTCTCTTTCATTCCCTTTTTTTCCTCCCTTGCGAGGGCTACGACTTTGAGATATCATCGCGTAACTGACCAGACCCAGGTAATTGAGAATTGTTTCATTCTATTCATCAGTTGCATCATCTGAATTCGAACTCATGTCTGTATTTCAACAGTTCGTGGGTGTACCAATGGAGCCAGGCCCGTCGGTATTTCTCTCTCATTTCTGCTTCTCTTTTAATTGCTATACCACTTGGGACCAACCGTTTCCACCTCTGTCTCTTCAACACAACTTGGGACTAGCCATATTTGTGCACCATCTGTAAGGAGGGTCCATTCTCATCTTCACTGCAACTTTCCAATTCCAGAAAGATGCCCTGCACGATAATCAAATCTGTCATGCTAAAAAAAGAAGACCAAAAAAAAAAAACAATCCAAAGAAAGGGAAAAAAAAAAAACGCCATACTCAGGTACGTACTACATACTTGCCGATTCTGGCGTGCCGGACAATGAACATTATTGCATACTGTTTGTGGTTCTCTTTCAGAGATGAGTGACAGAGGGCCGCTGCAACCTGGGCACTGCGTAGGTGGTTTCCAGGCAGTGGCATGCTCACTGCGAAGATCCGGGAGCGCACTAACCACCTGTCACAACAATCACATCACACACATGATGCGAGCACCCCATCAAAAACCCTCATTTGGGGCACAGGTAAGTTCTCAGTACCATCAAAAGATTCAAAACCTCCATTCGGGATAGAAACCTGACAATCCCCGGAGCCCTTCTCCCGCACATAACCGTCTCCCTAGTCCTGGCCATCACCCTGCCTGACAAACAGGCCTGTCCAAGCCCCAGAGAGGAAAGGAAAGGAAAGGAAAGAGGAAGTAGGCCAAGAAGAAGAATAGCGGGAGGAGAGTAGGAAACAGCGTGTTTGGGGCAGATGTGACAGAGAATACGTGCAGAAAACCACCAGCTGCATGTGCACACACTGACTCGCACAAATACCAGAACAACAATAACAGCTATCACACACTCCTCTTGAGGAACGGGTAGCATCATGAGAGAAGTGTGGAGAAGGTGAGGAGAGAGGGATGAGAGAGAGGAGAGAGGGAGGAGAGGGGGAGGAGAGGATAAGGGGAGTGGGTGGGTGAAGAGAGGGTAAAAACTTACTAAAAAGGTGTGCAGAAGATGCAGACGAGCGGATCCACCACCTAGAGCAACGATAACAGCTATTGTGTCCTCCTTTTGTAGAACGCATAACATCATGACAGAAGGAGAGGGTGACGAGAACGATGTGAGGAGAGAGCGAGGACAGCACAGGAGGAGGAGAAGGAGGACAGTGGGTAAGGGGTGCAGAAGATAAAGACCGCCGAGTAAGGTAAAAAGGGGTGCAGAAGATGACGACCGCCTCAAGCACCCCTTTTGGAAGGGAAGGAAGACCAGACAAATGTGAGATGAGGAATAAGGAATCCATCCACGTCCTTACTCCCTGCGCCACCAGAAAGATAACAACCGCTTTCCTCCCCTCCTCTTCGGAAACGCACAAAACACCAGAGAAGGGCGAGGAGAAGGTGAGAAGACTATGAGGGGAAGCTAAGGTCAGAATGCTGTTGTGTGCCCTCCCTTCTTAACAGGGCGCACCATACCTGAGAACTGTGAGGAGAAGGAGAGAAGAGGGTACGGAGAAGGTGAGAAGAGTGTGAGGATGATGTGAGAAGAGTATGAGGAGAGGATGAAGAGAAGGCCAGCAAAAGCATTACATATGTTGTGTACCCTCCTCTTCACAAAGCCAGAACACAACAGAGAAAAATGAGGAGACGAGGGTGAAGAGAAGGTGAAAAAGTACGAGGAGAGGGAAAAGCAATTTAAAGCATTACATATGCTATTTATTGTTACCTGTGGAATGACATCACCAGCACGGCGCAGAACAACGCGATCTCCAATGCAGAGTCCCAGTTTCTCTACAAACCTTCAGAGCCACATCAAAATCGAAAATACAGATCACAGACATACAGATGAACATCATCAGAAACCGGAAAGGGTCGACGCCCAGGTCCTACACCCATGCGCATCCACCATACCTCAGGGAATATTAGCACTAAACCAGGGTTGCATACCTGCCGACCGCCGACCGTATTGCAGCTGACCAGTAGGGCCATCCGGTCGGCGGTCGGCTGACCTGTCAGAAAACAACGATCCACTGATTTTTTTCGAATCTAAGTTTGGGGCTGTACTGCGCTTGCTGAGTACAGCCCAAATCCGCTGAGAAACTTTTGGGGATGGGGGGGTTGGAGGGGGAGTATAGGGGGCTTATAGGGGGGTATAGGGGGTTATAGGGAGTATTGGGAGGGGGTGGGTTGCGGAGTGCCGACGATCCCCTACTGGTAGGTGCCAACCAGCCGACTAGTCAAGGGCCGCCAACCGTCGGGGTATGCAACACTGCACTAAAGGAGTTTACGGGGTGTAGGAGGGGGAGTATAGGGGGCTTAAAGGTTTTATAGGGGGTTATAGGGATGGTATAGGGGGTATTGGGAGGGGGTGGGTTGCGGAGTGCCGACGATCCCCTACTGGTACGTGCCAACCAGCCGACTAGTCAAGGGCCGCCAACCGTTGGGGTATGCAACACTGCACTAAAGGAGTTTACGGGGTGTCCCTGAGAAGAAACAGAGCCAGATTCAAGTTCGAAAAGTCCTAGTGTGACAATGCCCACCCTTGTTCTCTCAATCTCTCCGGTAAGATTTCCAAAAACCAGCAATTCCAGGACATAAGAGCCACACCTAATGCACACGAATAAAATATATAAATGCTTCTATGGAATGGACTCTACATTCTTAAGTCCATCCCTTTCCTACAAAATAACTTCAATGAAAGAAGAAGAAGAAGAAGAAGAAGAAGATGACGAGCGAAGCCAATGGTATGAGAACCATACAACGGTATAGTAATTATATAATAACGCTGTCACTGATCATTCATTAACTTCTGATCAAATATGGGACTCTGTTTGGCTATCTTTACATCCTTCATGTGATTGAGGCAATCTTCAGAGACTTTCTACAAGTCCAAGGAGGCAGCTCCAGTCCTCTGGTACGTCTCCAGAAAATGGAGCGATATGGAGAAGAACCTAATGGCCCCTGCGATACAAGTCCAAGGAGGCAGCTCCAGCCCTCTGGTACGTCTCCAGAAATTTAGAGAGAAGTCTGGCACATATACGGCCATTTAGCCACACTGAGCGTCGTTTAGCCCAGCACCCATTTTCTCCGGCGGCCAAGGCCGCAGCTTGGTTGCCAGACATTTTCGCAGCACCCATTTCATATTTTCTGTGAGTTTGGGTTATTTTTCCAGAGGCCTCAACTGTTCTGGTCTTTGTCTGCATCTGAGTCGGCAACTTGGCACACAATTTTCAAGTTCTGGTCTTTTCTTGCGAGTGCCTGTTTGTGGTATGGCTATCAGGGCCCGAGTTATTTTTGCCCATGCTAGGGCCGAATTTATTTTTCTCTGTAGTGACCGGACAGAGTATCACTTTCGACTACCGTCTTCCCCAAAATAGAACACATATTATGGTCATTATATAGTCTGTGTACGGATCCGGGCCGCCCGGCCGACCAGCACCGGCCCGGGGGAGGTCCCGGGCGGCCTGGCCAGGCGGGCGTCCCGGTTGGGGGCCGGGCCCCCCCAGCACACCTTGCTGGCGGGGGGTTCCCAACCCCGAATCGGCCAGATTATGTCTTCCCAGGGCCTACCGGGTCCGACCACGCCCAGAAAACGGCGCGTCGGGCCCGTGAGGCCTGTTTTTTTTTTTGAATTTGTGACGGCCCTCCGGCCATCGATCATCCATGATTGACGGCCAGAGGGCCGTTTGTTTTTTGGAGGGAAAACCCAGGCCCCGTTTGAACAACGACTGGCTTGGGCGGCCTGCATTGGCTGTCGAAACGGGGCCTCCCTCCAGCTGCCTGCGTTCGTCCTCGACTCGCCCTCGCTCCTCGCGCTGCCCGTTGTCGCCATCGCCTGGGAGCTGCGCTCGCCCGTCATCGTGGAGTCGCCCGTCGCCCGTCGTCGTGGAGTCGCCCGTCGCCCGTCGCCAGCGTCGTGGAGTCGGCCGCCGCTCGTCCCTCTCTCATCTTCTTCTTCTTCTTCTTCCTCTTCTTCTTCTCTCCTCCTCCTCCTCTTCCGACTATCTTTTTTTTCTTCTTTTTTTTTGTTCCATTCATCAGCGATAGGTCGCGAGATAAACGACAGGTAAGGAAAAAAAAAAAAAAAACTGCTCCACTCTTCTTCTTCTTCTTCTTCTTCTTCTTCTTCTTCTTCTTCTTCTCTCCTCCTCCGCCTCCCCCTCATCTTCTTCTCCTTCCTCTTCTCTCCTCCTCCTCCTCTTCTGCCCATTTTCTTCTTCTTCTTCTTCTTGCAGGACCGCCGCTGCAGCCTGCCACCATACCCTACCGCCCTACCGCCGCCGCCATCTTCTTCTTCTTCTTCTTCTTCTTCTTCTTCTTCTTCTTCTTCTTCTTCTCCTTCTTCTTCTTCTTCTCTCCTCCTCCTCCTCCTCCTCATCTTCTTCTCGTTCCTCTTCCCTCCTCGTCCTCCTCTTCCGCCCTTCTTCTTCTTCTTCTTCTTCTTCTTCTTCTTCTTCTTCTTCTTCCTCTCCTCCTCCTCCTCCTCCTCTTCTTCTCGTTCCTCTTCTCTCCTCGTCCTCCTCTTCCGCCCTTCTTCTTCTTCTTCTTATTATTATTCTTATTCTTATTCTTATTCTTATTCTTGTAGGACCGCCGCTGCAGCCCGCCACCATACCCTAACGGCATACCGCGCCGCCATACCCTAACGGCATACCACGCCGCCATTCCCCTCCACCGCCGCCGTAACCCTAGCCGCCCTCCTTCTTCTTCTTCTTCTTCCCCTTCTTCTTCCTCCTCTTCTTCTTCTCTCCTCCTCCTCCTCTTCCGACTACCTTTTTTTTTCTTCTTTTCTTTTGTTCCATTCGTCAGCGATAGGTCGCGAGATAAACGACAGGTAAGAAAAAAAAAAAAAAAAAAACTGCACCGCTCT
>BFEA01000258.1:1444792-1457563 GCA_003427395.1 Chara braunii
GTGAAACTCCGACGAAACAGTTTGTCACAGCCCCTCGTTTGTTGTCCTCTTCTCTCTCTCTGCCTACGGTTTACCGGGCAGTTCTGTTTGTGACGATATATGTATACAGGGTTACCTGACCGAACGTTCGGGGGCCCCCGGGCTGGCCCCCGAACGTTCGGGCGTTCGGGGTCCCGTTCGGGGTCCCGTTCGGGGGCTGAACACCTCCAGGTTCGGCCCCCGCCAAAAAAAGTTTCGGGGCCAAAAAATAAGTTTTTTTTCAGAATTTTTTTTTTTGTGAGTTCTCTATGATGTAGCCTACACGCCTATCAATTTTGAAGCCATTCTGCTAAGCCAAAAAAACATCAAAAATCGTCAAAGATGAGGGTGTCAAAACGTGCTCGCCCACTCACTATTTTGTTTTTTTTCACTTTTAACTTTTTGTTTTCACTTTATTTCGGGTCCTAAAAAAATTTATTATTTTCTGAAACTTTTTTAATGAGTTATTGATCATGTAAACTACATATCTGTAAATTATCAGGGCATTTGTAAATTCTCCGGTCAGGTCGAGCGGCAGTGGTCGGGGCCGTCACTACACGGCCATGCTGTGCCTCTAGTGCCAGCGGCGTGTCTGGAGTGTATTTTCTGGCTGTGATGACCTTTCTTCGTTTCGTGGGTGTTTTGCTGGCTGGTGATGGGGTGTGAACCTGCAGTCTGTAGAGTTTCCGTCTGGTGTGGGTGAGTGGTAGTCTGCTTTGATTTTCGTCACAGTTACCTTGAGGGCAGTGGTTGCTACCCACCTCAGGGTATCAGTTGTCGGCCGGTCGTTGATGCTTAACCACAACCGGGGTTAAGGTGGATTATCACTTTCAGTATCATCAGTTAGGGGGGGACTCTTCAGACTGTAGAGGGTTCAGCCTCCTGATTAGTCGGTGAAACTCTGACAAAACAGCCTGTCACAGCCCCTTGTTTGTTGTCCCCTTATCCATCTCTGCCTACGGTTTACCGGGCAGTTCTGTTTGTTGATATGTACTGTTTGGGGAAAGGTGGGAACTGAGGAGAAAGCAATCTTAGATGAAGTCAGCGAGAGCGAAACAGTTGATAAGGCATCGAGACACGGTGAAGGCACAGTGATAAGATAGTCATAACACGGTGAAGGTTCAGTGATAAGGCAGTCGAGACACGGGGAAATAAACTTTAATAAAGTGATATGACAGTCAAGACACAGTGAAAATGGAGTGGTCAAGACACGGTGAAGATACAGTGATAAGACAGTCTAGACATGGTGAAGATTCAGTGATAAGTTACTCAAGACACGGCGAAGATTCAGTGATAAGATAGTGAAGGCACGGTGAAGATTCGGTGATAAGATAGTCAAGGACACGGTGAAGATGAAGATGGAGTGATAACACAGTCAAGGACACGACAGAATAGTGTGTGTGAGGAGGTGGATCGGGGGGAGAGAGGGGGAACAGAGAGTAGTGGATATTGTCGCAAAGAGTCGAAGATGGGCCAGTCACTTGACATGCATTCTTAAAACAATAACAAGATCCAGGAGAGAATGAATAATTGACCGAATATGTCTCAAAGAGCTGAAGCACTGCTCTAGGAGGCCTGCTCCGGAAGAGGAGGAAATTATACGCAGTGGTATTCCCGTAAGCCCATGTTTTCCTTGGCTATGACTGTCCACTTCTACTTCCTTGCAAGCTCAATACTAAATACTCCCATATGGAGAGCTGCTTCATTGACGTAGCTGCTTGTCGATGAATAGTCTCTCTCTCTCTCTCACACACACACACACACACACACACACACACACACACACACACACACACACACACACACACACACACACCTTTTTTTGGGGGGTAACAAGTCAGACCCACCGCGGCGAAGCCGCGGTCCAGAGGCGGGAATGAGATAAAACTTGAAGGAGGGCCATGTCACTGCACTGGTGGTATACTGAACCCAGAGAATTAAACCACACAAAAAAAATAAAAATGTTCAGCCGAACCCAAACGCATCAGCCAATCCTCACAGTGAAGATTAGCATGGCACCTGTGCCAGGAATCCAAGGAGGACACGCATAAATCAAGAAATGGTCCATTTTTTTACTTATTTGTGGATGGAACTGTGGCCAGATGCATATAATTCCGCCCGTAAATGCGGTCGGGCACATTTAAGATCGTGGTAGTGTAAGTAGGCCCTCAGTTGGTATACCCCTCCACCGTTTGAACTTCACTGGAAGCAGATGAGCAAAATAGCATAACTCACCAACGGGCCTAGCTCAGTTGGTACACCTCAGCACTGTTGAAATACAGACTCCCCCCAGAAATACTGTTGAAATCACCAAGTTCGAATCCAGTCCAGATACCTTCAGATGAAAAGAATAAGATCATTCTGAATTGCCCGGGGCAGTTTCAATGATGGTATCTAAAGGCCATCACCCTGCTGATCTCATTTCCAGGCTGTCAGAGAGGGAAAAAAACTAAAAACAATTGGCGGTGTATCTTTCCATGTTCTACAGGAGGATTCGTTCTTCTGCCAACCCCAACCCCCCCGAAAAAAAGAAAAAACAGGATTGGTTCTTGCAAGGACATTTGGTCAGTAGGGGGGCCTGGGCCTTGCTCCACTACCCTCTACATGCACAAAAGACAAAAAAAAGTTTGCGATGTATCTTTTCATGTTCTAGAGGAGAATTTGTTCTCATATTAAACATGGAGAACGTGGAAAGGTACACGTCTTTTGTGCATGTGGAGAGTCGTGCAGCAAAAGCCGTGGCCCCGCTACTGGCCAAGAAAAGAGCAAACGAATCCTCCTCTAGAACATGGAAAGATACGTCACCAAACTTAATTTGTGCATCTGGAGGGTCGTGGAGCGAAGGCCCAAACGACAGAAAAAAAAGACGCTATGTGAAAAAAAAAAAACAAAAAACATGAAACGGAGTTGTGTCGTTCGGTGCTCCAGTCCAAGATCCAGTCTCATTTTGCAGAGTAGTGGAGGAGGGCCCTAAGGACAAACTGAACGCGACGCCAAAAAAAAAGGAAACGAAGTAAACGCCCCTTACAGATGTGCAGCTGAAAACCAAATCACGGTACTACTGAAACTGAAGTAACCCAACGAAAGGCTCTGCACTATGTACTTATATCCAAACACACAACGCGTGCCGAACTCACTTGCAGTTTCCCTTGGGCCTGGCCCCCCTGTCCCCAGCATTTTCCCAAGACTAGCAACCGGGTCTTGCAGGGGCGTCACACGAGACCCAGCTTTTCCTTAGTAGTATGTAGATGTAGATGTAGACAAGAGAAGCTACATCTGACCTGCTTAACTTGTTATTGTCGCTGTTTTGCCTGCCTGTATGTTTTTCTTTTTTTTCTGTGCCTGCATATATGTAATGAATCTAATGATTTCATAATTTTAATTGCTGGAAATGGTGGGGTTGGTGATTGATATGCAGGACTGGAGGACAGAGACGCCGGAGGAGTTGGGAGCAGCGTCAGATTTGTTGGAGTTCCAGGAGGATGATATACTTGAGATGCAGGCGGCTGTTCGCAGCACGAGGGCTGAGCTGGCATCGCTAGAGGGAAGAATGGCTACAGAAATCAGGTGTGTCACTCACATGAGAGGAAGCAATCGGCAAGATCTTCGGCTACCCTCTTCACCCAAATACAACGTACCCGGATGATGAATGCATACAAGGTATCTCCCTATTCGATACAGTCATGCTGAGGGTGTGTTGTATTCGGGGGGAGATGGTAGTTAATCCCCTGCAGGGCAACCTGTCAGGCCGTATGGCCAAATCTCTGAAGATAATCAGTGTCAGGACTCTCTGGGTGCATATTGGGAGTCCGGTGGGTGGAACACCAAGCTTTTCTTCGCGGAAATCTGCTGTTTGCCTGTGTGCATTTTAGCCTCTTTCTGCAATTTATTAATTTGAATGAACAGTTTATGAATTTCAGAAATTTGGTTATTTTAGTATTTTTGTACCCTCAGGTCCACTACGTCATCTCTCTCTCTCTCTCTCTCTCTCTCTCTCTCTCTCTCTCTCTCTCTCTCTCTCTCTCTCTCTCTCTCTGTGTGTGTGTGTGTGTGTGTGTTTGTGTGTGTGTGTGGATAGTGGTTGTGAACTTTGAATGCGAATGGTTATGCTCTCTCTCTCTCTCTCTCTGTGGATGGTGTTTGTGAACTTTGGATGCGAAGGGGGATTTTTTTGTTTTGTGTGTGTGTGTGTGTGTGGTGTTTGTGAACTTTGGATGCTAAGGATTTTTTTGGATATATGTTTTCGTTATTGGTGAATGGAAAACACAACAGGGAGGCTTGGAGGTTATTAGACGAGAAAGAAAAGCAGCTGGAAGATATGGAGCTGGCGATTGGTGAACTAAGGTCGGTGCGAATCGTGTGGCCAAGTCCTGCGATCGATGTGGAGTTGGCTGGCTCATTCAATGGATGGACGCAAAGGGTATGTGTGTTGCTTCCCCCCTCTTTTTTTTCCCCCTTTCTACCACCTCCTCTCCCCCTCCCCGCCTTCCCCTCCCCTTTCAAACTGTTGTGCAAAATGACTCCGCAACTTCAGGAGGAGTGCGGGGGTACCCCCAATATATTTATGACAACTGTTAAGGGTTTGAGCTCTTCACTCGTAGCATCACATCGCGTATCTCAGTGGTTCCATAGCTTTATCATTCAGGCAGGATAAACACAACTGTTAAGGGTTTGACTCTTTTAACGCTTTAGAGTCTTTACGTTACCATTCGGCATCAACACCTAGACTCGTCAATCCTCTCCGATCAACACAACTGTTAAGGGTTTGGCCCTTATTGACTCTGTAATAATGCTCTGTAGGTATCCCGATCTAAAAAATTGTGAGAGGATTGACGAGTCTAGGTCTGTACCATGCAGTATCATCAGAGTTTTGATTTGTTGTGTACAGTTGAGGGTCAATAGCTTGAGCTCCGTGTCATTCGTTCAGAATCGAAAGTGAACTTGAGTTAAGCTCTTTTTTCAGGGATGTATTCTCGACGTCTGCAACCCTGAGGGTTGAGTTTTTTTTTTTTTTTTTTTTTTTTTTTTTTTTTTTTTGGAATTCCCAATAGACCACAGATCAGATATTGAACTGATCCGATGACAGATACTACACTTGATCTTAGCCAAAAGGCCGACAATTATTGTCTCTTTAAAAGTAAAGTAAAATGAAACAGGTCCTTATGGTCCTGGCTCCATATCCATTCTGTGGAGCGTCAGTTCGGTTCCTATTTATTTCTTGTTTTTTGAGAAACAAAGTGAGGATTAACAATTCTAGTAGGTTGATACCATTGAAGATGAACAGAGTTCTAGGCCTGTATCATTCAGCAACCATGCGGGTCAAGAGATCCAGATCAGCAGATCCGGATCAGCAGTTCCAGATCAACGGTTCCGGATCAACAAAAGTTCCAGATCGACAGTTCCCGGTCAACAGTTCCGGATTAACAATATTTCCCGGTCAACAGTTCCCGGATCAACAACAGTTCCAGATCAACGGTTCCCGGTCAACAGTTCCTGGTCAACAAAAGTTCCCGGATCAACGATTCCAGATCAACAACAGTTCCAGATCAACAGTTCCCGGTCAACAGTTCCTGGTCAACAAAAGTTCCCGGATCAACGGTTCCCGGTCAACAGTTCCGGATCAACAGTTCCAGCTCAAGAGTTGCAGATCAGCACAGCAGTTACATAGATGAGCAGTTGCAGAGCAGCTGTACTAATATTAATATAACAAGTGGAACCGCCGCAGCGACGCTGCGGCGTGTTATGATTGATATGCAGTGAATGAACGGGTAACAGTGGACAGTTTTGAGGACATTACAATCAGACTCGACTTCACACTTCATCAAGCATGCAAACAGCGATTCAGCAAACTGGCGACATGCGCCCACACAGTACTCAAAGATATCGTAACCAGATAAGAGTTCTCTTCCACTGGCTATGGCGTCTGAGCGCCCACACAACTCACTGTTCGCACTCTGGATCACCCTGGATGTCCCACACGCAACACTGTACATACACGCGACACGCACACACACGCTACTATAGCTATGGCAGCTATGGCTGCCACTACCCTGTYGCTACACTACACTTCTCTGCCCACTTCGTCTTCGGGCGTACTGCCGACCTCCTCGCACAAGGTGCTGAGGCAGCGCTTCCGCATGGCATCCGCAGGAATGAATGAATGGCTGGACGCAGCCTCTTGATTTATACTTCTGCGCTGTGTTGGTCTGCCCTGTGTCCCTTGGCCCTTGGTGCACACAGTCCCAGACGGTACTTGCTGGACAGGACCGGACTGCCTAACTGGGACTGTTGACTCAGCAGGGTGGCTTACCACCACTTCACCACTTGCCTCTGTTCAACGGAGGCTCATTCCGAAAGGCCACTTCTAGAAACCTCCGACTTGGCCTTTCGGTGTTGTAGCAGCCATGACTTTGCCCCTTCAGGTATTAGCAGCTACGACCTTGACCTTTCAGACAACCTACAACTACGACTTCGGAACTGTCTAGACTCCTACCCTACAAGTCTACAGTTCGATTCCCTTCCAAGCTGTGGCCTACGACAATCTACCTACCACTGGCGTGTCGACAGGTCACAGGTTCAAATCTACGGGTTGACATCACTACTGTACACAGGTAAGATGGGGAACTAGGGATCGAACCCTGGGATCTGCATTCGCTACTGCGGTCTCTCGTAGGCCCGGACTACCCCTACTGCGGTCCTCCGAGAAAATTTCAGTCCAAGGCAGGACCTTTACCCTTCGGCTGTCTCTCGTAAGCCCGGACTATATCGGGAGCTGTCTCTAGAAGTTCCGTTCTTGTAAACCAGCGGTCGTCTTCCGGTTCCTGATAACTAAAATGAACCTTATACTGTTTCTGCGGACGACCCCTACCTCCAGTTCTGAAGACATCTTCAGCCACTATACCATCTATGTCATATCTTCCATTCATATCCGGTGGGATCATCGATCTACGGGATGGAAACTGATCACTTGTTTGACAAGGTAGTAACTTCGATGCGTGGAAAACTGGGTAAGTGTGGAGGTGTGCTGGTAACTCTATGGTGTAGGACGGTCCATCTTCACCGCCCTTGACTTCCCGAACAGGCCACGGTCCTCTATATGTGGGCAGTAACTTCTGCGAGATGTTCTCCTCAGGCGCAAACTCTTTAGAACTGACCCAGACTAAGTCGCCTACTTTAAACTGTGAAGGGCGACGATGTTTGTTCGCTTGCTCTATCATTCTATGCTGGGCTTTCCTGAGGTTCTCTACAACAGTAGCTAGTTCTTTCTCGTGCTGCACAGCAAACTCCCTGGTCCCGGGTGGCAATCTGTGAATCTGATCCCGGCTAAGTCCTTCAAATGGTCTTACGGGGCCTAAAGGACTTGTGCAGTTCGTTGGGAGTGCGGCAGGTGGACAGATGCACGCTATTATTATATGCACTAGCTAGCTTAGGTAACATCTCATCCCAGTTAATCTGGATCTGGCCTAATGTACATGCACAAAACTTGCTGTAGGATCTTGTTCATTTGCTCTGTCTGACCGTTAGTCTCTGGATGACGGCCAGATGACATCAACAACTTAGATCCGTACACTCCCATGAGTTCTTGCCAGTTCTGGCTGGTAAAGCGACTATCTCTATCGCTAACTATCGACAGCGGGATTCCATTCTCACTAACCTAACAGTCAAAAAACCTTTGAATGATTAAATCAGTACGTGCCTCTGACGGCAAAGGAACAAAGACTGCGTACTTACTAAATCGGTCAACTATGACCATGACTTGGCTCTTCCCATGCGTGCTCTTGACCTGAGTGTCCATGAAGTCGATGGACACTGAGTCTCCCGGTTGGTCCGGAATGGGTAAGGGTATGAGAAGATCTAACGGGGCGCGCGTAGAACTCTTGTTACGCTGGCAGACCTTACAACTGCGAACATACTCTACGCAGTCATTCTTCATCCCTGGCCAGGTATACGCGCGCATCAGATTGGCTAAAGTCTTTTGCCAAACAAAATGACCCTCTGTGTCATGGCATTCGCCCAGAATCAGACTACGAATCTCTTCGCTATTGGGAATGCACAGGCGGTCAAATACATTAGTCTTCTCAAAGAGTAGCCCTTCAGTAGTGCGGTAGTTCGGCTCAGTTTCTGGGGCCTCCTTGACCTTTTCAAGGAGCTCACTATAGATAGGGTCCTGCGCATAGGCCTCTCTAACCTTCTGTTGCAGGTCCTTCCCTATATCAAGATAGTGTACTATTGCCCCAAAGTAATCTGCCCTCCTACTCAGAGCATCCGCGACTACGTTGTGCTTCCCTTTGACAGGCTTGAGCTCGAAGTCGTACTGATCTATCTCCGCGGCCCACCTAGTAAGCTTAGGTGTCATCTTGGCCTGTGTCTTTAACCATCGTAACGTTTCATGGTCAGAATAGACTTCGAAGTGCCTCCCAAGCAAGTAGTGCTTCCAGTGGTCTGAGGCTTGCCTGAGAGCGTAGAGTTCCCTCTCATAGGTCGATGTTGCGACCTTCTCTGAAGGCATCCTGGCGGACATGAACTCTACGGGTCTATACCCATTGCCATCGTCTTGCTGCAACACTGCGCCTATGCCGTATTGACTCGCATCAGTCGTGACGACAAAGGGCAAGGACGGGTCGGCGACTTTAAGGACTGGATACTCTATCAATGCTTGCTTTAACTTCTTCATGGCAGACGTGCAGTCCTTATCCCACTTCCAGATGGTCTCCTTTCTCAGCAATCTGCGAAGGGGCGGAGAAGTTCCTCACGAACTTCTTATAGTAATTAGCTAGGCCCAGGAACGAGCGCAACTCTGTCAGCGTACGTGGTGTGGGCCAATCTCTAATCGATGCGATCTTGCTATCCTCTGGCTTAACGCCATCTCCGTCTAAGACGTGGCCTAGGTACAAAACTTGGGTCTTTGCCCAATCACACTTCTTTGCATTGATCTTGAAGTTAGCTTCCCTCAGCTTCTCCAAGACCTGCCTGAGATGACCCTGATGCTCTTCGAGGGTCCTACTAAACACTAGAATGTCATCTAGATAAACTACAACAAATCTGTCTAACCACGGCCTAAACAAATCGTTCATACAACGCTGGAACGTAGCTGGCGCATTGGTGAGTCCAAAGGGCATCACTATGAACTCGTAGTGCCCATATCTAGTTCGGAAGGCTGTCTTGTACTGATCATCATGATGCACCTCTATCTGATGATACCCGGACTTCAAATATATCTTAGAGAAATACTTGGCCCCCTGCACTCGATCTAAGAGATCGTCTATCCTAGGCAGTGGCTCAACATTCTTTACCGTAATAGCATTCAGACCCCTATAGTCTATGCACATTCTCAGCTCTCCCTCTTTCTTAGGAATAAAGAGAACAGGCGCTCCGAAGGGAGACGAACTGGGCCTAATCCAACCCTTCTCGAGGAACTCGTCTAATTGCTTGCGAAGCTCCTCTAACTCCCGTGGGGACATCTTGTACACGGCACCCTTAGGAGTTCTACTGCCAGGCTCTATCTCAATGCGGTGCTGGATGGGCCGCGGTACTACTCCTATCGGCGGCTCGGTTAGATCCTTGAACTCTTCCAGCAGCTTGGCAATCGCAGGGTCCATCGGCTTTTCTTCCGTAGACTCAGTCACTGGCCTAACATAGGCAACAAAAACCTGTTCCTCCAATTTCTCCTTTTTCACTAACCTGGCGAACGCAGGAGCACTAAGACAACAATGTGCCAAGGGATTCTCTACTCCTGACACATGGAACAGGCGGGCAGTCTTAGCCTCGCCTGAAGAACTAGGGAACCTACACTCGTGCTCCTTCAAATGGAGCGTGGCCCCGACTGCCTCTCCCCAATCCATTCCCAGGACAATATCAAATGGGAGGCTGTCTTCTACGAGGAGAGTCAGGGAGTRGAGGACCCTTTCCACTTTCCCATCCTTCTCTAGGCGMAAATACGCCKGGACTCCCTCTACATACTCCTCCACAACCATCATACGGTTGTCTGCGAGGATACTAACTATAGGGTCTGCTAGCTTTTGGACCTTAAGTCCCAGCTTCAACTTCTGCAACGCTTTTCTACTAATATAGTTGCGGGTAGCCCCTGAATCTACTAGGGGCCCTACCCTACCTCTAAAAATCTCTACATCTACCAGAATTAGTTGCCCTTTCTGTTCTTTCTTGATCTTGGCCCAGGCGGGCATCCTCTCCTTCAACTCTTCGGCCACGCTTGTGAGGGAGGTGTCTAAAGAGACTCTAACACAAGCAGTCTCTGGACAACCATCTAGACACCGGCTTGCAACCTCTGCCATAGGCGCATGTGGTGTGGGAGTCTCCTGTCGGCTAGCGCTATATTCCCCACATGGCCTAGTGGTAGGGGCAGTTGCTACCCCTACCGGCGACTGCCTTTTGGCCCTTGGGCAGCCGTTCGGGTCTCGCGATACTTGGGACAGTATTTGATGATATGGCCCGGGTCACCGCAGAAAATGCACTGGCCCCGGTCCAATCGTTGTTGCCATAAAGCCTGGTCCAGACCCAAAGATTCCCAAGGCCTACCCTGCGGTAGCCCTGGGTGCCATCCTCCTACCCTATAGGGAGACCTATTCCTAGGACGGTTTTGCGGGGGACCTTGACCCTTGCCTCCCGCTTGGCGGTTTCCTCCTCTACTGCCAACCCCCTGATCGCCTTGGAACCGGCTCCCTGAGGCCCGGCCCCCTTGGCCCTAGCCTCGTCCTCCTTGCGGCCTCCCTCCAGCCGCGACAGCAGCGTAAGTCCTCCCCTGGCCCACACCGCTGTCATCCTCCTCTAACCCCCACTCAATCTGATCGTAGGGGATCTTGTCCACACTACCCTCGTCTAGAGTTAGGACAAGGCTATCCTTAGTCTTTACTTGCCCCGAGATAGTGCGGCCCTTCCATTGCTTTCCCTTATCCAAGTCTTTGTGCCAAAGGTGGACACAGACGCAGACTTGGCTTCAAAAGCCACCACCTCACGACTAAGAGAATCGTACGTAGTGGCAGGGTCTTCGCTCTTTGCGAAGAAATGCCCTCGAAGGGCTTCGGGTATGGCCCGATAAAAGAGGTCGAGCAACTGGGTGTCTGTAACCCCATGGTCAGGGACAACTATCAGTTCGTCCATTGTACTCTTAAGTGCCCTGGCGCTCTTCCACTTGCGGGCGTGGATCGTCTGCAACCTATCTGAGGCTTTAACGCTACGGGTGACATCAGTGAACCTCTCGCGCAACAATTTCAAGAACTCAGTGAGGGAAGTGAACGAGGAGTACGCAACTGGATCGTCACTACAATTGGCAGCGCGAACTAGGGACCTTGCAAAGCTGGCGGCCTCATCCCTAAGCGCGTGGATGGCGATTAAAACCTGTTGATCCGGGGAGACCTGTTGCAGATGCACATAGGTCTTGACATTGGCCTCCCGGTTGTCAAAGTTCTCCTCCCGTTTTCCACTGTAGGAATCAGGGAATTTGACTTTGACCGGTTCCTGGCGAGGAGGACGTGCTTCCTCCTCCTTGGGAGTTGCCGCTTTGACGCCTTCAATGGCGCCGACACAGAACTGCTCAGTCGTGTCGAGACGGTGGCCCACCTCCATGCCTATAGCGCCTACCAACTCTCGAGCAAAGTCCCGGAACCCCAACTTTATGGAACGTACAGCTATATGCTGACTCCTACTAAAGTCATATTGCTCTGCCTGAATTCGTGTCAGACGTGCAACATTGCGGGCTATGACTCGCATTTGAGTTGGGAGTTCGGTCTGGGCGGCTAGTTGCTCTTCTATTCTTTTTACCTCCTCTAATTCTTCTGCCGCCTCCGCTGCCGCGTCCACTCTCCTCTTCTTCTCCCTCATCACGGCCAACTTCCATTCCATCCTCTTTTCATCTTCCGTTGTCTGCCGCTTTACAACATCTTTCTCTGCTTCCCAAGCTCTCATAGCGGCTTCCTGATCATCTTTAGAGATATACATCGCCACCTCTTCTTTTTCGCCCAGGGATAAGTTGGCGACCCACTCTGAGATCCGCTTTTCCATCTCCTCATCCCTACTACCACTGTACTGCCCCCTCTTCCTCTGCAGTGGCGTTTCATCTTCTTCCTCCTCTTCCACCTCTTTCAATTTCTCTTCTTCTTCTTTCTGTATTCTCTCTCTCTCTTTGGCCATCTCTTCTTCTATCTTCTTCAATTTGGCCGCCTGCCTCTCCTTCAAGGCCTTCTTCTTGGCCGACTTCTTCGCCTGCCTCTCCTGCAGAATGGCGGCCATCTTCGCCTCCTCCTCCTTCGTGTATGGCTTGGTGGAGGCACCACCCCGGGTATCTACTCTACACGTGAAGGTGTGCCAGAACCCCAGAGGAAAGAGGAGACGCCAAAGGGTCCCCCAGAGGGAGAACCCCACAAGCAACCCATACATCGGATAGTTGTCCATCGTGATGTCAGGTACAAGAGTCCCACTCCTCACTACTTAGACCTACCCGGACACACTGACCTACTGACTGAATCTCTAAGATCCATTACTCACAACTACTCTAAGGCTGTCACTACTTAACTCAAAGCTGATCAGGAGGCATTTAAGGAGATCCCCCAAACTCCGCAAGAATTCTTTAACGT
This sequence comes from Chara braunii, assembly GCA_003427395.1. Taxonomy (NCBI): domain Eukaryota; kingdom Viridiplantae; phylum Streptophyta; class Charophyceae; order Charales; family Characeae; genus Chara; species Chara braunii. The sequence continues at coordinate 1,457,401 of BFEA01000258.1, forward strand.
CGCAGACAGGACGACGTGATCAGCTTGGTTCCTCTTGTGATTTCAGCCCACAACTCAGCCGTTCCAGCCTATTGTGCCACACCGAGCAGCCCGCCGGTCTGTACCGGTCCTTGGAGGGGTTCGTATCCCTCGGGACAGTCGAGTCGTCAGACACAGATCATCA
>BFEA01000258.1:1464853-1494853 GCA_003427395.1 Chara braunii
TCTCTCTCTCTCTCTCTCTCTCTCTCTCTCTCTCTCTCTCTCTCTCTCTCTCTCTCTCTCTCTCTCTCTCTCTCTCTCTCTCCCCCCCCCTCTCCTCTTGCTTCCTATAGAACTCCATCCCTTCCTTCCTTCCTTCCTTCCTTCCTCCCACCCCTTGTTGTTCTACTAATAAATACATACAAATGAGCATCATTAAGAGATCAGACTAAATATAAGCTGAAGATCTGAAGAAAAATGTAGAGGCTTTTGCTCTGCCTCCTTTCATAACGTACGAGTATGCCGGTAAGGCACACTTGGATCAAGGTGGCCAGCCTTGCAAGAACGAATGAAAGCGGTGCCACAAAGAGATCTGAAGTAAAGATACTTAAGAAAGGGAAACAATAGATCTATTCTGCTCCATGTTGCTTGCTATAGAGGTAAAACTGTTTCAGTGTCATCTTAAAGTGTGCTTCATTGTCTGCAATAGAGGTAAAGCTGCTTCAATTTTAAATCCACTCATCTGGGTGGAACGGGGGCTGTTGGGGTGAAAATTAAAAACAGACATGTATAAGTATCTGCTGATTCTGCTGTCTGCAATGTGCAGGTATGTGCACCCATTTCTGTACCTCCATTTTTGTGAGAGCTTACCTGAGTGTCTTCTTGTGCATTTTTGTCTCTGTGTGTCCCTGTGCAATTTTTTTTTTGTTTCGTGGCTGTCTTCTTTTTTTCCTCTTTTTTCAGATGAAATTTATTGTGGATGGTCATTGGCGCATTGACCGCTGCCGCCCAATCTCATACATTGGTGGCCATGAGAACAATTCTTTGACTGTTATTTGACGCGCATTACCACAAAATCAGGCAGCTGACTGTGCGGCTATGCCGCTGAGGAATTGGCGGCAATGACATACGCATGTCCCTCTAAGGAAGCGGTCATTTACACGCTTTTTTCACATATGCAATTACTGACAACCATGGCATGGGTGTGCGAGCACAGCATGTGCGTCTATCTATCCATCTGAGTATCTGATTCTGTCTATACATGCCAGTCTATCTATGCCGCCTGATAGCACATGCCCCTTCTTTCTGAACGTGGGTGTTCAAGCACACAATGTAAATGTATTTATATAACCTGAGAGCACATGCCCCTCCTCCATTAGCCCCCCTGGTCAATCTTATATTCATTTTAGTATATGTGCGGTATACTCCATCATCCTATACCAGTCCACAGGCGAAGGATCCGTGTCTAGTTTGAGTGTTGTTGTATACGTAAGAGCAAAAGGTTCCCGACTCAGTGACCTTGTGCGCCACATACATGTAAACCAAACCAGTCGATCAAGCGGCGGCTTGATCCAACCGTTTATGATGCTTTAATGTTAATGCCTCCAGCAGCTTGATTCTGTCCTGAATACGGTCTCCTGTAAGTATGTGCGTGCAACTGGATTGAACATTATTCTGCGATTGAACATTATTCTGCGTAGAGGGCAGGGGAGGATGGCCGTTGCACGTAGGATCGGCAGTATTAAGGGTCAGGTGGTATCGGCAAAGGTAAGGTTTGCGGTCATGGACAGAGTAAAAGAGGTTTGTTCTACAGGAGGACAATGCAGGCACAGGCTTAGGAGAGGTCAATTCCAACCAACCAAGATTTCATAGAGAGAGATGGTGTAGGGGAGTAGCTGTTGAAGTAGAGCGAGATGCTGTAGGGGAGTAGCTATTGAAGTAGAGCGAGATGCCCTAGGGGCGTAGCTGTTGAAGTGGAGCGAGATGCTGTATGGGAGTAGCTGTTGAAATGGAGCGAGATGCTGTAGGGGAGTGGCTGTTGAGGGGGCCAGACATTGTCTGGGAGGAGGCGTTGATGAAACGAGACATGTTGTAGGGGAGTGGCTGTTGAGAGAGAGAGAGAGAGAGAGAGAGAGAGAGAGAGAGAGAGAGAGAGAGAGAGAGAGAGAGAGAGAGAGAGAGAGAGAAATGGAAATGGGCGTCGGTACTGGGTGTCGGCGCATGACTGACCAACACGTTTGGCCAGTGGTGCGTCGAGGCCCAGTATCTGCCCGTTTTGTTTTTCTCTTTTTTCTCTTCGTTTCACTCTTTTCTTTTTCCTCCTTTTGGGTTTGTGGCTGTGCACCTCACCGCACCACTCCCCGGATGTGCGAAGTGAGAAATAATCTTTCGCTAGAACAATCATAGATACACGGGCGTAATTTTTGCCATTTGGACTGTTGGTGAGTGATGCGGCGAGGCCCGTATACCATAGTCCTTTTTGGGGGGGGAGGGGCGGGGGGCAGGCCTTGGGATATCATCACCGAACTGACTGGCCAGCGGTGAGTATTGAGAACCCTGTGAAGTTTGCCATTCCTCTGTTCTGATTCCCAGCCACTCTTCCCTTCTCTCTCTCTCTCTCTCTCTCTCTCTCTCTCTCTCTCTCTCTCTCTCTCTCTCTCTCTCTCTCTCTCTCTCTCTCTCTCTCTCTCCCGCCCCCCGCCCCCCCCCCCAAAAAAAAAGGGAAAAAAAAAAAAAAAAAAAAAAAACCATACTGATTCTCTGTGTAATTCTGGCCCCTGGTGTTTTCCGCGGACGTTGAAGGGAAAAAAAAAAAAAAGGAGCTGCACCTGGATCCGTGGCAGCGAGACAGGGGACCGCTTGCCTTGCACCCTGTGATCTCTGTCACCGGGATAACGGGCAACATGAGGCCAGTGTTTTGCGTTTATGGGAAGCGAGCCCAACCCATCTCCACCTGGTCGTCGGCACTTTCCAGATGCAGATCACCGATCATATGTGCATCTGGATGGTGGAGGCGTGGAGAACGACCATTGCTACTCTCTTCTACAGATGATGACTCCCCCTGATGATGGGGTTGGTTCTCTTCTTCTGCAGCAGCTGGGATCCTCTCAACATTGTTGCCCTCTTTTTTCACATACTGATTGCCTACAGCTTCCACAACGAATCGAAGAAGAGAGAGAGAGAGAGAGAGAGAGAGAGAGAGAGAGAGAGAGAGAGAGAGAGNGAGAGAGAGAGAGAGAGAGAGAGAGAGAGAGAGAGAGAGAGAGAGAGAGACGTTGTAGGGGAACTGGCCGTTAAGGGGGAAAGAGACGTGGACAAAAGTAGCTGTTGAAGAACAGAGAGATGTTGTAGGGGAATTTGCCGATAAGGTAGAGAGAGACGTTGTCGAGAAACTAGCTGTTGAAGAATAGAGAGACGTTGTGGGGGAGGTAGCTGTTGAGGGAGACAGAGAGACGCCGTCCGGGGTCGAAGCTGTGGATGCTAAAGCAGCTATCTAGCTCTTCAGTGGAAGACGCATGGCGGTCCACATTGTTCGTCTGTCACACAGATTCACACTGCAGTCTGTCACACAGACTCACACTGCAGATGCAAATACTCGTTGGATGGAAGGAATGTCTACACACAGCTCACTTGAGGAATTACACCACGTGGATGTCCATCTGTCAGAGCAGGGTGTTTGCGCCAGAATACCCGGCAGTCGAGGGCATATGATCGCTACTACGTTACCGATTGAATCTTGCCTTATCCTGGGTCAGATACGCCATGGAAACTTTTCGAAAGTGTGCAGGCGGCGTGGATCTCCCCGGGAATGAGTTTTCGACAGTCCATGTTCCATTTCTACTTCAGAACTCTCTAGACGAAGAGGAGAGCGCCAGCTTATGCCTCAGTCTTACTGAGAAGAGCCAGGGCATACTTGAGTACTTGGCTGTCTTTGCTGCTCTTCTCAAATCTGCCCGCCGGCTTACATACTGAGTACAAGCAAGTCTGACAAGCCTGATGGTATCTGCTCGATAGTTTTTGAGCTGCTCGAAGCCAAGCAGCGATTGTTGGGCATGCTTTCGTGATCTGGCTTTACCGTACGAGCTGTTGCGACATGCTGACACGCTGAACAGCCCGTACGAATCAGTTGAGGGCTTTACTGATTACGACAGCTTGACATGGCACGGCCTCGACTGATAGGGACGGCTTGGTATTTCGCCTGTGTGACCATTATGACACCATGTCACACCCGACATAAACAGAGTGCCGAACTGATGAGGACACACCAACTGTCATGGTGGAAGTCGAGGCAGTGATTAGGACATCCTCGTCAGTTGAGTGGAACACTCCCTGTCCTCTGTCATGTGTCTGGTTTTCAGTTGTGGCAGACGGAAGCAGCCATGTAACTGGTGCAAGCTAGTTGAAGAATGCATGCCAGGTTTCTGGTTCTCGCCATTTACATCACAACAAAGCTGTGTCTTGACTCACAACTTTACGCCGCTTTCGGCGTCATTGCAGGAAGTAATGGCAGTTTAGAACTGTGAAACAGGTGGGCAACTTCGCTTCACAGACAGTGTGTCGTGCTGGCACCAAAAGTGTCCACACGGCGTGGTTGATGTTCTTTGAAAGCCCATCCGAAGTGCTATTGCCACATTGGTGAAGATAGCACGTCTGGATGCAATGCAATGTGAGGTCTGCAGGATATGGCCGAGCATTTTGCTGTCGAATTAGGGGAGATATCACCCCTCCTTTAACTAAGAGGGGTGATAACCCCCCCCCCCCCTTCCCCCTCTCTCTTGATGAAGATATCACGTCTGGATGCAATGCATTTGTGAGGTTCCAACCCAGCATCTCACTATGCTTCTGGCTGTTGCATCAGGGGTGATTATCAAGCCTGTTTGGACAAAAGGGGTTTAAAGTTTGAACTTCAAAACTTTAAAGGGGCGATGCCACCACCGCTCATTGTGGAGGAAGCATGCGTGTGCGGCAACGGCAGGGCAAGCGACGTTCTTGCTGACCTGCAGAGCTCAGATACCTTTTCCTCCAGTTATTATTCATCTCATTAATACGACACTCTTATTACTTAGATAGAGTTTTTATGGTGTTGGACATGTTTCAAATTTGCGATCACTTTGTGAGGGTCTGAAAGTGCAACTGCTCCTGGAGATTGAACGTCAACATTTCAGCGACGGTTTCAGCAGTAAGCAAGCAAGCAAGCAAATCAGCAGGGGTTTCTCCCCTTCTCTGTTCACATGTATGATGTGCATGCAGACAAAAGTTTTCATGTAGGTCTCAGTGCAGCAAAGTCAGTTTCTCGCAGTGAGAACAAGGCCTCCGTCAACTTTGTTGTATGATTTCCGGACCGGAAATCCATGATGCCAGTCTACAACAACCATCAAGAGTCAAGACTGTTAACTGTCATGGTTGTGCCATTTCACAAACAAGACCGTTAATCATCATGGTTCATCGGTTAAGGACAACGAGGAGGAGAAAGAGGAGCAGGAAGAGCAGGAGGTGGTTGGGGAGGAGGCAAACACATCTTCTGCCAAACTGCAGTCCCAGTGGTCTCTGCAGAGGCCGAAATTCCGCCAAATTCTTGGATATCAATTGGGTACGTTATCAATCCTCCGTTTCGTTTGTCTGTAAATTGTTTTCTGTTTTTCTGTTAAAATTTTAAAATTATGGGTGTTTTCACTTTGCATTTATGAGAGAAACCATTGATAAGTTGGTAACGATCTATTTGTGCCCAAGCTGCCATGTGATCTCTCTCTCTCTCTCTCTCTCTCTCTCTCTCTCTCTCTCTCTCTCTCTCTCTCTCTCTCTCTCTCTCTCTCTCTCTCTCTCTCTCTCTCTCTCTCTCTTCTCTTATACACATCTAGATGTGTATAAGAGACAGCTCTCTCTCTCTCTCTCTCTCTCTCTCTCTCTCTCTCTCTCTCTCCGTGTGTGTCTGTGCGATTTTGCAGTGAACGGAGTACTTTTCGTAGTCTCACATATGATCCAGGACTCTTATGGTCCTTCTTGCTGCCATCATAGCTGTACCTTGTACTCCATCGGAATGACTCCCTATGGTCCTTTCATAGGTTTTTTTTTTTTTTTTTTTTTTTTCCCCTAACACGTGCAAGGGCCCCCTCTATTCTGGGGGGTGACATTCCGGTTGCTTATCACTGGCAAGCATGAAATCGAGTTGAAAGAAGCAGAAGAAGAAGAAGAAGAAGAAGAAGAAGAAGAAGAAGAAGAGCAGGGTCCTTACCGTAGTTGCAGGGATGTCAATGCAAGCATGATGAGCGCATAAACAATGAATAATAGCTTGCGAAGGCATGCGGGCATGAACAAAGGCACAACGGATCACTTAACCATCTCAATCTCTGTGTGCTCAATGGGGCACTCATGCATCTCTGTGTGTGCTCTCTCCTATCATCCTATGTCGATGGCAAATGGCACTAAAGGTGTATGAAGTAACCCATGTAGTGATTGTCGCATGCAATGGGGACCCGTGAGGGGAACAAAACACCATATGCATAATATTATGGGGGTGTAGATGTCCGTTCAAGACCGGTGACTTATTGGGGTCCCCAATATGGCAGGCAGGCAGCCTGAAGCTGCTTTTAAACACCCAACAATGGGAGAAATTGCATCTGCTCATCTGATCTAAACGACTTGATAGACAAACAGATGTAGTCTCTTTGTGGGACCAGGGACTTCTTCAATGACCTTATTTCACTTGTTGGCCTGATCCCTCTTTGAAATGGACCCCTTTAGTGAACTTCACTTAGGACCCCTTTAGTGAACTTCACTTAGGACGCCTTTAGTGAACTTCACTTAGGACCCCTTTAGTGAACTTCACTTAGGACGACTTCAGTGAACTTCACTTAGGACCCCTTTAGTGAACTTCTCTTAGGACCCCTTTAGTGAACTTCACTCGTTGGCCTGATCTCTCTTTGAAATGGACCCCTTTAGTGAACTTCACTTATGACCCCTTTCGTGAACTTCATTTGTTGCCCTGATCCCTCTTGGATTTTTTTGTTTTTCTTTTGAAATTTTGGACCATTTCTTGATTTATGTGTGGCATCCTTGCGCAGGGGGCCATGCTATGCGAATCTTTTCTGTATCGTTCCAATTTTAACAGATGTCCCGAAGGCCAACCCTGATCCCTCTTTGAAATGGACCCCTTTAGTGAACTTCACTTAGGACCCCTTTAGTGAACTTCACTTAGGGCCCCTTTAGTAAACTTCACTTAGGACCCCTTTAGTGAACTTCACTTGTTCGCCTTGAAATGTAAAAGAGCCAGTCGTTGATTGGTTCGACTCTTGCAAGGGAATTATGTAGCAATAGTCTTAGACTCTGAGTAATTGCTCGTCCATAAGCTAACCTGGCTGATGCTGCTGTGAGGGAGGGAGATTACTCCGGGTTGAATAGTGCGGTCCCTGGCGTCAAAACTGTTTTGCAATATATGATATGATTCGAAGGGTTTGTTTTCACAGGATCAGTCTTCAGCTGCGCTAAGCTGTTCCGTACAGGTTGCTGTTCTAAACCACCAGTACATCTAGAGAATTGGAATGACCCTCTCCTTTTTTTTTTCTTTTTTTTTCTTTTTTTTCCGTTCGTATTAATTACGATGATGATTGTATTGGGGGAGGCAGTTATTGGATTTGAACCTGGGCGACATTTCGGATCAGATACTTACAGAGACACACATTATCTCCTGCGCCCATCACAACTTTCCTGTCAGTATCTGATGGCAAAATTAGTCGTGATTCAATCAACTCTCGGAGGTGGTCTCGGGGCACGGCCCGCCTGCCTGGGGGCAGGCATAATTTTTTTGTTTGTTCAGGGCTGGACCTAGTGCCACCCCTCATCATGGGACAGTTTTTTTTGGCTTCATACTGGCCCTTCGGACGCCCTGTCCAAAGGCTCCAAAGTTTTAGGAGAGGCTCAATCAGATTCTCAACTTGGCTGGGACCACGTACAGGACCCCAGGCAACTGGAGGACCTGTTTTGAGCCTCTCCAAAAATTTAGGGGACTGAATGCCATAGATAAAATGAATCGGCGGTGGGCGGCCTCCGAAAGGGGCCCGTGACCGAAAGCTGGTATGTACCTGTCCTTTAAGAAGAAGCTTTGGAGGCGTAGACACTCCTGCGGGAAACCCGGTGAGTGGTTGTGGAACTGTTTTTTTTTTTTTTTTTTTTTTGGTTTGACTACTGTAGCAGTGTAGCCTATATTCTTCTCTCAAATCTTTCGTTATCTGAAGGTGAATTGAAAGAATTTGAAAGATGGTTGGGAAACTTTTCGGATGACTATGATATGTTTAAATTCATGCAAAACTGAACACCATCCTGAGTACTGGTACAATACCCTGCCTCCATAGATGTATTAGAAACAAGTCATTGGGGCAGCGAAAGGTTTTTGAATGTCAGAGGAGGGCACGACCAGAAACCACAATGTGGTAACAAGAACCACATACTTTTTCTTTTTCTTTGTCACTGCAGATTGACGGTTAAGGAACTGCTAGCTGTAAACATTGCCTTCTTTCCGTAAATATCGTGCCGAAGTGTTTTAAACAAATGAAATCTTTACTGGGTGTTTCTTTGTTCAGGTGTCTAATTTGTCTAGAATGCCTGGACAATTTATTTATTACGGAGGGGCATAAGCAGCCTTTTGCTGGTGAAAGGAAAGGGGGACCCGGGGGAAGGTTGATCCTTTCGTCTTATCCTTCGCCCTCCTGTTTGTGTAAACTTCGAAGGCACACAGGATCTCTATAGCACTTCTGTGTTAAAGACTCTGCAGAATCTAATAGGGTGGGTGATACGAGCAGCCCATCCTAGTAGTCCTTCTTGGTCACTCCATTTATTGGTGGGGAGCTGCACCTGCTGGAAAGCGGGTCAAATGTCCCTCGAATACAAATAACAATCATTTATACACCATCATCAGACCTACCCATCAGCATTGATTACCCCAAGTTATCCTGGGGGATTGCCTGAGCGGTAGGAAAGGTTATGGCGATAGGAATGCCTCTTCACCCTTTGAATAGGGCACCTAATTCACCTAGACATTTCTAGCATCCTTCCTCACCATGCATATGATGTCTAGACCTAAAGTCTAAATTCACTCGTATCCATACCATGATATTGGGACCATACTTCTTTCGTGTGGAGGAAAAGGGATTCGGAAATTCCGACAAGGGTGTTAAAGGTATATTTGGATCAATCGTAACCCTGTTTCTGAAAATCAGGTGGTAGCCCTTGCACACCTCTTCAGCCTCTTCTCTCTCAGCCCTATACCATTTGACCTTGCCCAAAATTTTCCCTTGGGCTTCCCCAAGCCAGCAGCGGCTAAATTCCTGAATGTGTTTTCTAATTTCATTATGGGAATGTAAGTGTTGGAGTTTTTATTTTGTAAGTTCTCATTTCCTTTTGATTTCTGTTTGAATTTGTTGGTTAATTTAATCAATTAATTCATGACCATCTAACCTTGTGCCTTCCATTTTAAAGGTGCATCTTCTCAACCAAATGACCCACAACGCTGCTCTTCTTCCTACTATAAACAAAATTGTGGGTGAATTCATTATAAGGATTTGAAATCCAAGATTCTAGTAAGATTGCCTTCCAATTCCAGGGTCATTGGTATTGGGGACTTAGTTGTTTCCAAATTCGTTCCCACCATCTCCATAATCAGATAGCTCTTGGGCATTATAAGAAATAAGCTTACATGGTTTCAGGAATTGTTTTTGTCGGAAAGGTCGAAGTGCAGTATTTACACCATGGAAGTGCTATTCCTTTTTGTTTCAAATTAGTTCGATCTATCAACCAATCCTTCGTGGGAAGGCAGCGATGTTCAATTTGCCACTGTAGCGAAGCCACCTTGGTTGGTTTAGATTTCATGATTCGGAACCATTGGACTGACTTCAAATCCTCTTTACTAACATTTAGTTGTTTCATCCATCTTGTTGTCACTCTGTCTTTCAAATTGATGTGTGGTTTTAACATTCTATACATTGATTTAACTGAAGTATGAAGAGTTCTCTTATACGTTCGACATTTTTTTCATAGGTATAAGTCCAGATTTAATTTAGGGGGTAAAGAGTCAGACATAGAATGAGAGTGTCAGGTTTAAACGACAACCATGTAGAGTTATTTTTAAGTATTTTAATCCTAAAAATATTATCAATATTTACCCATCTACCTTCCTGTGTTGGATTAGGGATGACCATATTATCTTGAGTCAATATAAATAAGGATAAAAGAATCTCTATTTTGGGATCAATTTGTAAGGCATTACTTATTAGGTACGGTTGTTGGTTAATGGCTACCCAATCTCCCTCATCAAGTTTGGGTTTTTGCCTTCAGATTCTAATTCAGTCAAATGGCAGTAGCTCAATTATTTTTTCTAGCGCGTCTTCCGTATGATGACAGTACCGATTGTTAGGGAGATTCACTCCTTGGTTTTCTCATTGTAAATGACCTTGATACGTAGGATTGTTTTTTTGACCCAACCTTTTCATGGAGTGTCCATAAAATAAAGAACATGACATTCAACATCTTTTATTCAACCACTGTTGAAAAGACTTTTTTTTTTTCATCTTTCTGGTGCTACCCTAGCGGACTTAGGTAACTTTCCTCATGTTCTTAAAAGATTGGACCAGAAAGGATCCTTACCGAGATCATGTTTTATTGTCAGACGATCCGAAGTAACTGGATGATTTCGTGTTTCTGAGAATTTTATAGGGATAGACCAAAATTTATCTTTTAGCCATGCCATTGGATCTATTTTACTTGGAGTCCCAGGGTCAAAACGTCTAATCTGTTCCCCGGCTAACTCACTCCACGGAGTTTTGGGATTGAAGAGTAATTTTTTTATTCATTAAACAGAGAGAGTCATTCCTTGTAAAGTAAGGTCAATAATCCTCAAACCTTTTTTGGACTTCGGTAAAATCATTGATTGTCAAGCTACTCTACTCGTAATATTTTTGCTTTCGTGATTTCCTCTCCATAGGAATACCACTACTTGTCTCTAGAGTGTTTTGAGTGTCATTTCTGGCTGCTCTTGTGGCCTAACCCCCTAATAATGAATCCACCAACCCATAGTTTTTCATCCTCAATTAACTTTTATATTTGACAAACTAAATCACCCATCATTTTTTGCACTGCTGCTAGATTCTTATGTGAGGCTACTATAGTGATAGGTCGTTTGCAAAAAGTGAGCAAACAGGGATTGCGTCCTCTGAAATTCAAGTAACTTTGATTCGTTTGATGTTTTTGTGTTGCCTTAGATTGATCGTCAGTGCATTCATGACAATAACGAAAAGGTAGGGTGCAATTGGGTGAGGCAAGGTAGCTTGCGTTACCGATCTATGTAATAAAATAGGTGAAGCGGCATTACCATTTACCATTACTCTAGTTGTGGCGTTATGATGTAAAATTCCAATCCACCTTTTGAAACAAGGTCCAAAATTGAATGTTTCCAAGCAATTGTTTTAAAAAAATCAGGCAACGTGATCATATGCTTTCTCAAAATTAATAAATATAATGGTTGCACTATGTTTAGATTGACGAGATAACTTATCTATTTCATTGACTAAGAGGATGTTATCGTGAATGTTTTTGTTTGTTATAAAGCTTGTTTGCGCAGGATGAATGATATCTGCAATAATTTTTGTCAACCTATTAGCTAGAGTTTTCGCAACCAGCTTGTAAACCACTGCGAGTAAGGTGATTGATCGATAATTACGGATATTGGATTTTGTTTTTGTCTTATAGATAAGAGTTAAAACCCATTGGCTAACTATTTCCTTCATATTTTTAGATGTCCGGAACGTATGATAAAAGTCCATCAAATTTTGTGAAATAAAAGTTCAGATTGATTCTCAGAATTCCTTCAGGAGCTCATCAATACTTGGGGTTTTCTCTTCTTCCATTAACATTAAGACTGTTCATATTTCTTTCTTGGACAAAGACATTTTCATCATTTTATGTTGTGTAAATAATAGAGAGAGGAAATCATCTCTCTTTGCTCCGGTGTTCTAGAGGAATATCATTTCTGAAGAAAACTTCTTAGAGAACTTTCTAACTATATTGTTGCAAACAGCAGTTGAGGTGACCGTATTATCACCATTTCTCAGAGGGTATGTTAGTGCCTTTATCACTGTCCTAGCTATACTTAACTTGACCATTGAAAATAATCTTGCATTCATTGCCTTTTCCATAAGGTGTTTCCTTAGTTTTTTCCTTATCGTAACTTCTTGTGAGCGATATTTCATTTGATTCATTAATTGATTTTTTAATTTTTGTATTTCCTTTTTTAATTACTTCAGAATTTTCATGTTTTTTTACTCGTTTTTTTTATGTTGTAGTTGTTTGATACACTGTAGAATTCGCATCTCATCTGGATAACGTTTTTTACCTAGCATCTTCGAATATTTATCGCATTTACGTCCTAGAAAGGGTACGTCGTTGTTGAACCATCTAATGTCATTTCTTATGTTGTCTTTTTGGTTCTTCCACTATTTTCACACATCTTTTAGATAGGATTTGGAATTTTTATTATTTAGATGAGATTTGAATTTTTATTATTTAGATGAGATTTGTTAAGTTTGTAGTAATTTTTTTTGGCGCTTTGAGTCTTCTGTGTGATAGTAATTGGCGAGACTGCGGAAAAGTCCGGAGATACGTGACACAGAGTTTCTCAGCGGATCTTGGAAATGAAAGAAGTTGGGTTTAGGCTTCCCCGATTTGTCACAAAAACCTAAAGTTGCCAAGCGGTGAATCACTTTCTACATATTAACGAGTAAATTGACGTGACCTGCTTGTTGAACGAGTACAATTCGATTTTTCCCATTGTATGTTCGTCAATATTTGAAGGCCACGAAATGGGAGAGCCTGAAGAAGCTGATAAGAAACCCGAGAAAAGTCGGTCTGTGGGAGCCTTTAACTCGTTTTATAAATGATAAAATAGCCACGCACATAGCATGGTCGAGACCAGGGTACGTGGGAATATTTCACCCACTTATAATGTCCCCTGCATTTTTTCGGATGCAAGTATGAGATCGTTACGAGATTTGGTGGTCTATTTTAATTCTCCTTTCCTAAAACACTGTAAACAACCTATACGTGGGATTAATCCGTTTGTATGTGTCGAAAAGAGTCGTTGCTCTACTCAGACTGATTATCATTAACTCGTCAATTTGTATATAAGGGGGATAAGGAGAGGGAAAGATTCATCGGTCCATGTGCCTGTCAGGGGCCACATTGAAATCTCTTGCAATGATAATTTGAATTCCAACTGGTAGGTGTGCCTGGAGGGATTCAAAAAAAGCTTGTCGATTTTCAACTTAATTGGGTGCATATACGTAAAGTATATTAACTACTTATAGTTCAAGCATTGCTAGTATATACGCCCAACTATTTGGTCTACTTCCCAGTTTAGTACTTCCACTTTGGAGTCAGGGGGGATCTGTATGATCACCCCATCACTACCTGGTCTAGGGGCATGAGCTCTATAGGCCTGATATGGTCATATCTTCATATGAACATGATGATACGTTTTTGTATCCATGAGATCTCTCCTGAACACAGATTACATCCGACCATTCTTTCTCTTCTATCCCTTTTAACTGATCATAAATTGCTTACCTTTTTATCATCTTAGCTGAAGTCAGTCCATTCACATTGATCAATTGGATATCCAAGTCTGTATTCCACTCAATTGTTTTTCATACTTTATCTTTGTTGTACAAAGTTTCTATTATCTTAAATTCTGCCATTCATTCCAAAAGTGAAAAAATAATTAAATAAGAATGTCTTTCGATATTTTTTAATTTTCGCAATTTGGATGGAAGTGGGGCAATAGGCTTGGACATTAATGCTTATTTGTGGCTTACAGAGTTTGTCAGGATCCAGAGTCTAACAATCCTCCTACTTCTAAGATTTTGTTCCTCAATAGTCTCACCAAGAGAATGATCACCTCTCACTCTGACCATAATTTGTTTGCCTTGATTTTCAAGAGTTGCATTTCTTTAAGTGTGTCACATCCAAACCAGTGAAGGTCCACTTGATTGGAAGCTTCGTACTTCAAATACACATCTCCCTCTGCAATTTTGTTTAGTTCAGAGGTCAACATGAGAGAGGCTAGAAAATCGGGTGGAAATTGCTTTTTACCAAACTTCATTACTTCTAGTGTAATCAATAATTCTCCTACTTTGCCCTTATAGAACATGGATAGTGCAAGGAAGGGAGATTTGATTCCCTTCAATGTGACTTCTCCATATGCTGCATCAGGAGGCTCATACAACCCCACTTCCCATGATCCTTCTTTGAATCTTACATGAAGGATAATTATTCCTAAATTTATCGTGTTCTTTTGGTTGGGCACTGAGTAGCTGGATACCAATACTGGATTCCTTGATGCAATATTGTTTGCGTTGTGTATATCGTCTAAAAACTCTAAAGGCATCTCACCCATGTTATCTTCCTCACCCAGGGATGTGACATGGTTACTTAATTACTACAGTGATCTCTCACCAACATTTTTTTTTCTTTTTATTTTGAACATTTCTTTTGTATCTCGTTTTTTTTTGTGTTCGAATGCGGTGTTTCCATGTTTGTCTGCCCAAGGATGTCTTGTGACCAGCGTTCAACAACGATGTTTTTTTGCTTGTTTTTTTCTTTCAACTTTTCTGTTGTGTTTTTCTCTTATGCATATCCCGTGTGTACTGCACTTTCTTTCTTACAAGTTCCGTAAGTTTTTCCACCTTTAGACCGAACCTACCCGGAATTATGCATCAAACTGAGAGTTTTTTCATCTCTGCACCAACTGAGACTGCCTTTCTTGTGAGTTCAACGAGGTGTTTCGCTGGTTCTGGAACAACAAGGGCTGGTGTTCCTGCTGGGAGCTCAACATAGGGTTTTGACCAAGATGCATAATATGGAAGCGCTTGATAACTATGGATATAATCTTGTTGGAAATATTTAACCAGTCAGAACCCAGTGGTGGTCCATATTGTATGACCATTTTCAAGCTATCACTACCAGCAAGCATAACAATTAAATGGTTATGTATGTGTTATCAGGTTGTTCCTTTCAAATTGGGGAGCTTCACTATCAGGTTGCACATAACCCAATCTGCCAGTTTCTGTAGTTCTGAGTGTAGGTCGAACATCAGTTTGAATTGTCCTCGGTAGTGACCAATGTGGTGGGTGGAGTTACAACACGTCACTTGGGGCTTTCTCCACTTGCATCGTCTCATGACCAAAAACATCCTTGAAGAGATTCTCCTTCATTGGACAGTATCTGCCATCGAGGTTGTATTATTGCTTTCCTTTGTTTGTTGTTGACTTTTCTTTTGTTTTATGTCCCGAATCTTATTATCCTGATTGTGTTGATTATTTTGTTCCTTCTGATTTTTTTGTTGGGTCTTTCTGTTGGTTTGTTGTTCTTTCTTTACGACCCTCCATTCCATCTTTGAAGCGTGTCCGTTTTTTTAAATTTAATCCGTCAGAGATGGGCCGATTGATTTTCCTCCTACTTCCACCTGTCCTGCACTGCTCATGGTTTCTTCGTTATCATATTCTTTTAGGAGTGCAGTAGACTGCATGTTGTCCTTTTTTTTTTCCTTTTTTATTATTAGCATCCTCCTCAAGTGTAGAAGAAAATGCAGACTCAGATGTAGAACTACTGGTTCAGATCGCCCCTAGCAGGGCAACAAATTTAGAGGTCCCATCATGCTTCGTCCCATTGTGAGACTGGGCCTTTTGGGACTTCTAGGGGTAATGGAGCTGACCTCCTTTCCCCATTTTAATTTGTTGTTTTTGAATTTGTTGAGGTTGACGAGGTGGGAGCCAGTCTGCTGGTGGACGGGCCGATTTGCAAAAGTCTCCTCTCCCTTTCCAGAACCATCCAATTGGTTGACCCATGGTGTTGAGATCGTCGCTGTAGACCCATCCCTCATAGCCAGGCTTCACAGGTAACCAATCTATGCATTCTTATCAGGTCTTTCTTCAGTTTCTGCTCAACAGGAACAACATGTTGTGCATGTAGAAGATAAATAAATTTCGTACTAAGATGTTCGTATGCTTTACACTTGAAGCACCATGGGCGGAACTTGTATGCCATATGTATCTGGTAGACTCTTCCCCCCATCTTGAAGGGGATAATGTCATCCAGAAAGAACGACTGATCCTTTTGCAAATTCAGGGTTAGCATCAAATAATCGTCACTTTTGATGACATATGTAGGCAGCGGATCAATGAAATCGACGATTTTGAACTGTTGTCCAAAATCATGAATGAAAGTCGTTTGCACTTCAATCGAGATGTGACGCAATTCTACCCAGTAATAGTCTTTTATTAGTTGTTCTCTCTTCTACTCCGGTCCCACCTTTTTTAGAACTATGGGTAAATTCTTACTTCAGACCTATCCCAATATCATTTTTCCCATCCATCCATCTCTCTTTTGTCCTCCTCAAACAAGCAGAGCACGGTGAAAATTGTCGGTGAGACTGGTTGAATCAGAAAAAATTTGAACACAGCCTCCGGACTTTTCTTCATTGATTCTAATTTCTTGCATAACCACTTAATCTTGTCATTCATTGATTTTTATGCGTTATCATCGTAAAAAATCCGTACGGATGTGCTAGCTTGTCGAAGGATGTGATTTCATCAACGTTTTCCTTCCTCTTTGTTCAAATGTCAGTTGTTCCGAAGGGAGAAGAAAGAGGGAAAACAAATAGGTCCGTGCGGATGAAAGGTTATTGAGGGGAACCTTGATTTCATCTGCAGGTGCACCAAGGGAGCCAATCGACGGCCTGATGATGTTGAGTTTTATTTTGAAGGGTTTCCCTAACCTTCTGGGCTCAAGTTGGCTGAGTGGACTTAGACTCCCCCCGTGTTTTCTCATTGGTGGAATGTGTGCTTCGAGAATCCGGAGATGGTGTGGAAGCACCTGTTGCATTTTGCTGTGATTGAACTTTGCTGTTTTTTCCTCCTCTGTTAAAATTTATTCGTCTTCATCCTCTCTCTCTTCTCCCTCATTTATTTTCATCATCACCAGCTCCACAAATTTCCTTTCAACTGTTTGTTGACTTGTGAGGACAATTTGTCTCGCTTGTCCCGCTTGGTCTTCATCAGTCATGTCCAACTTTGTACTTTCCTTGCTTATCCGTGTCTTGGATTTCATTCCCAATGTGTTATTTGTGATTACCTCCTTCATTTTTTTCATTAGCGAAATTTTATTTCCACCTTGTGTTTGGACATGTGAAAATTCATCTGGTTTTTCCTTTCTATCATTTATCTGTGGGGTTGACTGCAAACTGTTAATTCTACTCTTTTGGTTAAAAGTAGGACGTGCATAAGGTAATGACCTCAGTTGTTGAAAGATCGTTTGTTTCATCGGAGTCATCGCCCCCTTATAAAACAGAAGACAGTTGGGTCCTCTTGCTCGTTTAATTCCCATATTCATTTCCCTCGCCGAGACAGGCTATCATAGTGTGTGGAGATGACCAAAAGATGGTCATGAGCAAAAAGAGAAAGGAACGAGGAAATCCAGTGGAAGGAGTTAGAGTGCAGGGGTGCGATAGAGCAAGGGAGGCTCAAACGACATGTGGGTGAAATCCACAAATTCAAAGGGAGACTCAATTTTAAGGTGAGGATGGGATACGGATGAAAATAAGAAAGTAATAAAAGAAGAAAAATTGTGAGGTCACTCAGTGGAGTAGCGGAGAGGGAGTATGCAAGGTTGAGGGAGAGAGACTCAAAGTAAAAAGAGCGGGTGTGAGAAATAGAGAGGAAAAAAATTGTGAGAGCACACCGTTTAAGGGGAGGATGAGGGAGGGAGGGAGAGTGAGAGGAGTCGGGGAGGGCGTGATTGAGAAATGACACACTTTAACCAGAGGGAAGAGAGGGAGGGTAGTTTTAGGAATATTTCGCTCAATCAGGGAATCACTATTCCATTTCCTGTTCTTTTGATCACGTGATAAATTAGAGTTAGTTTAACCATTAGTTTGATGAATTCTTCCTAATTTTTTTAATGCATTATCTGTCGTTGTGCTTGACTTTGGGAAGTTCCTCAGGGTTATTCATAAGTGGGAAGGTGAATGGTAGGGGGATGGAGAGGATGAGGTGAGGCAAGGAGAGACTAACCTGAAAATCTCGTAAAACCTTGCTTACGTGGAGCAATACGATCAGCTCCCCTACTGCTTCCATTATCTCTTGCACTGTGTACTTGCTTATCCTTTCACTTTATGACGACGTTCTTCCTCCTTTTGTCCACTCCTTTTTTTATACCAATGTATCTTCCACTTCAATCCCTTTCACTCCTCCCTTCCTCGTGTCTTCCTTCGACCATGCAAATCACTCCTGCTTTTGCTCTAGCGATCTTTAGAAGATTGAGCAATGCCACGTCACCTTCCCATCTCTGTTTGGTATTGTCAGTCGTTCACTGTCCAAAATCTCGACATCATTCTAGTGATTAATCACCCATCCACCATCTTGAGTAGATCAGCGGATCGTTCCTTTTATGTTTCTGATGCGGAGGTCTACTGAATTTTAGAACTGTAATTTCCAGCCTTATAGTTTTCGGTCTAAAAATAGCACATCGATCACCGTATTGACCTCCTTAGGCCCCCGTCGTCAGAAGACACTGACCTTTTTAAAAGGCTATTGGAAAGTTATTTGTGATCCTCTATAAAACATTCTTCCAGTTTAGGTGTTTGACAGTCGACTCTTTTATTCCGATTGTGACGTGACTTGACCTAATACGTAGAACGATACGTCTAACTAGGTGGCAAAGAATGTTGACATCTTGTGTGAAATCATGCGCCGCTCAAACTCAAACTGTAATCTGGTGTAGACTGTTTATCATTGGTTACTGTTTATTGTATCATTTCATTAAATCTGAAGATCATGACGAATTGGACGCCCGTACTACACACTTCGCCGCTAACTCTGGGATGACTTCACAGAGCTTCATTGTCTGAGGTGCTTATTCCCCATCAGCTAGTGACATATCCTCACTTAGCGCCTTGAGGAATTGTGTGTGCTCGTACATTAATCGCCACATGTACGCCTCCTCTGCTGTCTGTTACCTTTAGTGATTGGCTAATGTCTATTGTATCATTCCATTTTAGTCATAAGAATGTGACGAATAGGATGCAAGTATTTACATACTTCGATGACTTCGCCATTATCTCTGGGTTGACTCCGCAGAAATCCACTGACTATATCAACAACGAGAGACTGCTATCACAACCATGTGAGCCAAAAAGTTATCCTTCTATCCGTTGGACAACTTGCATGGAGATATTATGAGGAACACTCGAACAGTCGGAGAATTCATCTCCCTTCATGTCTTGTGTCAGACGCTCATTCCACGTCAGCCAGTGACGTGTCTTCGCCTAGCACCAAGACCAAATGTGTTCGCGCATGCGTTAAGCGCCCAGAGAGAGAGACCTATCACCCCCAAAACAGGGTTTTCCCAGTTCGATCTCTATAGCACTTGAAATGTGCATGCACACGAAGTATGTGTGCACATGACTCAACAGTCATGGATGAAAATATTTGAACAGAAACGGACAGTTTTCTCTATGTATTTGTTTTCCGCTATCAGAAAAAACAAAGTCACAAATTGATGTTATTTCACAATGTATTGATTTTGCTTATCATGCGACAATCAAGTTTTGGTTGTAATGTGACAGGTTGGCTCATTCGGTCCGTCTGGCCATCCATCTGCAAATGATAGGCTGTCAAAAACCTCAAGGAAGTGGAATGGAACCGAAAACGCTCTCTCCAAAACACACTACGAAATCAAGCACCCCAATCGCTAATGATGGAACCGGGCAGTCTTTGATAAACCACTTGATCTAGGACGAGTAATGCCGCATGTCGGGAATCAATGTGGTGGGTGCAAGCGATGAGATGTGTGTGTCCAGTGAGTCAAAATGTGTATACCATAATATACTCATGGCCAAGGTAGTCAACGGTTTAACAGGGTCAATCGGCATAATCTGTCATGGCCAGGTAGGGATGAGTAGGGGCGGCAGAAGACCATATTTAACACACTAATGTTATTATGGGTTTGAACGTACTATATACAATCTTGTATATGTCTGTCTGTTTAGGCCTGAATACGAAACAAACGATCGAATCATACGTCTTCTGAAAAATGAGGTCAAAGTCGCCTGTAATCAGGAATACAAAAGTGAGAAAACGCTCAGGTCAAGATAGGACACAACGCCATCAGTGAAAGAGTACTCATAAAAAACCCTTACTGCATCAATGTTGCTAACCGCTCGCGGATAGGGTTGCACAAACTATTGCAAAGGTAGCCAAATACGAATGTCGATAAGCCGGTAAATGTAAGTGACAATATCGAATAAGCCAACAACTTAAAACCACCAGTACATTTCTCAACCATTTTTATGGAGTTGCGGCTTGCATGATGCCGTGTTTCTCAGGAAGTACCCGGGTATTGTTTCATGGCACATCCATCCTTGTAAAACGCGTCGTATGTGCTCCTCAAAAGGCTTGCTGAAAATGTTGTTGTGGAAAACGACAATGCAAGTAGCCTCCATCAAAATACTGCAGGGTGTTTGTGAGCCCAAACCACAACACCAAAAACTTGAAATAGACAAACTTACATTTGAAAGTGGTTCTGTCGATGTTCTTTTCATGAGTCTGAACTAAACAGTAGCCGCTATGAAAGTCAATCTTCGTAGAGACAGGTGCTTACCGTAACCAATCAAGAAGTTTATTTATTGTCTAAAATGAAAAATCAATTTAGTGCTAAATTCATCTGGAAACGTATGTCCACCACCGTTGTTAGTGGTAGGCCTGGTTCTAGCCCCGTCCGAAGATATTGCAGCTCATAAGTGTGACGCCAACAGTCATGGACGTTCAGCAAAGGAAGAATTTTCATTGTATCATGCTGTTATGGGTCCAGCGTCTGGACACACCATGGACGACAATGGCAGTTACGTGAGCAGCAGCGGGAAACAGAGCCATGGTAGCAACAACCCACAGGAAGGGGATATCGACATACAAACAATTTCCTCTATCTCACTACCACGTTGTACCTGTATTTGGAACTCTACGGGTCTTGATGCACTCTACGCGCTGGGAGCAATGCATGTCCAAGTACGTGCATGAAATTGCAATCCAGATGCATTCCCTAACATTGAATGAACCCAGTTGTATGGGCCCGGTGGAACAGTGCATCACTCTCAAGAATACCTGTACCTGGAGGATCCCACAGTCAAGATGCATATCCTATGTCGAATCACCCGTTTGTATAAACCTTGGGAGCAATGCAGATACATTCAAATCGTTGGACAGTGCTTGAAGAGCGATAGGGAGAAAATTTTCTAGTATGCATAATTAGTAAAGCATCAAGACATTCATGAGATAAAAACCAAGCTTCAACATGAGACCAGACATGTCATGAGTCCAAGAGAGAGTAGAAGGAAAAAAAGTTAGGATGAAGAAGAGACGCAAGATTAGGCCAAAAAAAACGAACGCGACAAATGTGACTTGCTCGTAAAGATAATACATCAAGCGCCATCTATGACAAAAGTATAAAAACTCACGCCTGGCGAAACGACCCTACCGTTTTCACCTAGTTGTCAACCAGGATCATTAGGGGCCTTAAAGTCGGTACGTCCTACTATGTAATCATTGCTTAAATCTTGTAGGAATACTAGGGAAGTCTACTAACAGTCAAACCGTTGTGTGTCTATACCATGCGAATTCCCTGCTCACTAACGACACTTCCATAAATTTTGCCACGTCCGGAACCAAGTCAACGCAGTCCTAAAAACGTAAGTGATGAGTTCCAAACCCGAACCAACACTTGTCACCAAATTCCTTTAAAAAATTGAACTGATCCTCTCTTCCAATGAACCAGTCCAGATACAATCAGAAAAGAAACCATCGCACCCCGTCCTACGGCTCAATCTCTATAACAAACGATAAAAAACATGTATAAACCTTAATACTACCGGTGACATCGCAGGCTCAAGGCCGCCTACGAAAGAGAAAGGAAAAGGGAAAAAAAAAAAAAAAAAAAAAAAAAAAAAAAAAAAAAACCCCCAAAAAAGGGGAAAAAAAAAAATATTCAAAAAAAAAAAAAAAAAAAAAACGAAGACCACGTATTCGGAAAGGATTACCCGGGGCGAGGTCCATGTCCGGAAATGTCCGGATCCGGGTCCGGCGTAGCCATGGCAATAACATATCGTGACAAGCGACAAAATCAAACTAAAAACTTAAAAAGAGAAAAAAAAAAAAAAAGGGAAAAAAAAAAAAAAAAAAAAAAAAAAAAGTTACCAATAGCCCCTAGAACGGGGATCAAAACCTTGTTTTTCCATAACATATTCCTACGTTTCAAAATCCATATCTAGCGATCTCATACCCCCCCCGAATTTTCCAGAAAATGATACCAACGGATTATCGAACAGTTCATCTGGATAGCCCCTTCTCAAGAGCTCCGTTTTCAACGAGAACAAAAGTGGGAACTCGGTCCCCAAATAGAAGTGTAGACCTTCGCCCGATGGAGAAATAAACCAATAACAACCATTTTTTTTTTACGGTTGGAAGAAGACACTGAATCCTGAATATTGTGAAAGACTAGAAGGTCATTCACGTCCCCCTTCTGATTCTTAATCATTGGGAAACACACTACAACCGTCTTACCTTCAAAAAAATTAAGTACACAACCCAAATAATCGCAATAACAACCATCACATGTGTTCTCCATTGTCAGTTTCTTATCGTAACAATTCCTGAATGGATTGATCAAATTAATTCCCTTCTCTTTTGTTAGCATTCCCTTCTCCCTCCCTGCATATCACAAAAATGGAGACATCATCAACAACTCTAAAACGTCTAAACAACTTTCTATCAGAATCCAAACTGATAAAAAATGGAACTCATTGTATGCCCAGAGAAGACAAGCGAAAGTGAGACTTGAAGATTTACCCATAGGAATTCTGACAGTTTGCCGAAGAAGAGCCCCAGTTGCAGACACGAAGGTGTGATCGAGCTTTAAAAATAAATGAAAAAATAAATAAAAAGGAGAAAAAAAAAACATCCATCCTCCAGTTTACGGTTCATAAGCTTAACAACCTTACCCTGCTTGAGGACTGCAACACCCTGTGCTCCTTCTAACTGTCAAAAATCAATCACCCAACTCAATGTTCGAAGAATCGGTCGGTGTGAGAGATTTGAAACATCTCCTTTATGTCAAACGATGCACCAAATAGGCAGTCATATTCCTACAAACCCTTGTTTACCTCCTTAATACGTTGTAGCAAACCATTAGCACTGTGCAAATTGAGATGCAAATTAGCAATAGACTCCAGAGAAGCGTATTCACCGCCCGTGACACCAACTTCCCTCTCGTGCCAGCACATTCTGGATAGGATGGGCAAATCGGTCTCAAACGAGCGACATCCTTGTGCTTAGGAATACGATATGGCATCCCAATCTCACCATCCTTCCTCCATTTACTCACGTCTTGTAATCCTAGTTCGTTATACTCGTAAAAGCTCTTATCCAAAATGAATTTCTCTCATTCATTGCAATGGGGGGCAGGATGGTTTGACTGTCGGTGGTACTTTGGTGTCTTTCCACTCAAGTATCGGCCGGATGACGAATAGTTTGCTTAAAATATTTGAGGAATGCAAAAAGAATTTAATTCATAAGTTGGTAGTGACGTGGAAAGGAGAAAAACGTTGTGTTGATAAGTGAAAGGTGTTGAATAGGTGGTATGGAGGTTGTGTATTACCCTGTGAGTTTGGAAGAGCTGAGCTACGACACTCAAAATGCTGATTGAGAGGGGGTGTCATTATCCAAGTGGAGTCGGTGGTTCCTTTCAATAGTCAGTCTCTTTCTCTAAAAGTGTCGTTGCAGGAGCTGTTGAGCAATCCATCGAGAAAAAATGGACTTTGTGAATGAGAACTTGAAAAGTTGTTGTTTGCTTTTACTGCTGTTCACACTTTTTCGAAAAAAAAAAGGAGATTTCGTCTCTGCTGTATGTTATCCCATACGATCATCTCCAAGTTTGTGTATTCATGTCACAAACATATATTAAGGGTCGGGGGAAAAAATCTAATAAAAAAAAACTTGGTCTCAGGGAGGTCTTCTGAAGATCATATAGCCAAGAGACGAATAACATAATCATGCACCCCACGACGTCTGACCCATCCGTACAACTTCTCATTCCTCCGTCCACCCTCAATACCTGTCTGTCGACAAGATCTTACACATGCTCACTCCAACGAGAATGCACATCACGTCTAGTGCTTCCTATATAAAGATGGCGTCAGCATGGCGACACCAACGAGTATACGACCACACCTCGCCCACTCTCGACATCATACTTACCAGAGAATAAATGCACGAGATAACTCGACAATTCCGCACCCCAAGGCATCTCTCCCAAAATAGTGAGACACTTATAGCAAGATATAGGATGACATTCAACAACTTGCACCTTAACAACTCAGCAGAGAAAAATCTTATCCTACAATATCTCCTTACTACTTCCCATAAATAAGTCGCGCTCGTGTATGATCCTAAAAAGTAACGGAGTCGCGACCTTCGCTCCTTTCAGAGTCTTCCTCCCATCATCCACCACTTCATGTATCACTATCATATTACTTTTACCAACCTTTTCCTTCTCAGGATCACATGCCTTGGCTGCACGTAACTGTGCAAGTTTTTTTTCCGCAGCCTCTAACTTGGTGTAGGTTATCCTTTCTTTGTCACAAATAATCATGACGTCTTCGTTCTCCAGGTTACGTAACTGCTTCCTTATGTCCTTCAAAAACGTCTCTTTATCATTCACTGGCACACCCGGAGTCAGGAGTTTCTTCACTTTGTCAGTTTTCCTTGTCCAACAACTAGCAGCCTCGTCCAACCTGCTACGCAAATTGGTTCCTACAGTCTCTTATTTCTTTCCCACTTTTAGCCTTTCCATCCCCTCTTTCAACCTTTCCACTGCCTGTTTTGCCTCTCTACGCCCATTAAGCTCCTTCAACCACATCTCCCTTAAACCACTAGTACTTGGCCCAGCTATCGATGTCGAGCCGAGCCTGAAAACGGGTTGCGCGTCGTTTCGCGCCGACCCGCCAGCGCAAAAAAAAAACTTGTTTTGGTTGGCAGCGCCAGCCTTTGAGGGCCGGTACCCCGAGCCTCCGAAAGTTGCGGGGCATTAACGGCAATGCCTCGCGGCCGATGCATGGGCCTAGTACTGGTGGTTTAATACGGCAACCTCTTTATCATGTCTTTCAAGAACAACACGTAGGTACTCCTTTCCCTTTGTATTCACAATACTTGAGCCTTTGCCCACATCCATACGTAGCCAAATCCTTACTTGCGAGGTAGGGGTGGGTCCCACCGCCATGCAACCTCGTTTGTTGCCTGATCGAAGAGCCTCGCTCTTCCAAGCTTTCGCGTCAGCTATTGCATCCTCATGTTTTCTTCATGGATTGACAATCTCCTCCGCGAGCATGGCGAATCTTCTTTTTGATGCTGCACATATTTCCTTTTGTTCAAACTTGAGTTTCTAAACCATTTCGTAATCTACCACCGATCTTAACGTTGACGCGCCGTTCTGCATTCGCCTCAGTGCTTCAATCTCCTCCTTTAACTTTGCCATGTCATCATTTTCCTTACCTTTCTTCCCTAGCAACACGTCACAAAAACTATAGCTAATTTACTACATAACTCCTTATTGATTTGAGAGTGAAACTCCTCCCTTTCACGTTTATCTTACAACCTTCGTTTTTCCTCTTCTTTCTCACCCTTTCTCGAATTATCTTCAGTTTTGCCAGCTATCTCCTTAGCTTCATCCGCACCATGCTTCATCTTAACTCTTTCCACGATATCTTCCAAGTGAGTGACCCTCCTTCCAAGATAAGCACTGCCAGTCAAATACTGCCCTCTGCCACCTCTCGAAAATCGCCTTGTGTACAACGTGACGCCCGTATTAGTGTTAGTGCTAGAAGATGGCAGAGTCAACACCGGAGCTTGAACTGGGACAATAGCGATGCTAGTGGATGGAGGCGGTCCATTAAGACAATGAGGTAGATGACAAAATCTAAAAATATGCCCTGGTTGCCCACAATTATAGAAGTTGCTAGGAAATGACCCATTATGAATCTCGTTAGAAGCTATAGCTAGTTGTCAGATGAATGCTGCCCGAAATCTCGAAGTCACTCAACCGTAGTCCTGCTTCTACGTTGGTTACTCTGTTGTGAAAGTGCGCTTACTCAGTAAAGCATCAAGACATTCATGAGATAACAACCAAACTTCAACATGAGACTAGACATGTCACGAGTCTAAGAGAGATTAAAAGGAAGAAAGGTTAGGATGAAGAAGAGATACAATTAAGCCGATGAGACCAGACATGTGATGAGTCCGAGAGAGAGTTGAAGGAAGAAAGGTTAGGATGACAAAAAGACACAAGATTAAGCTGAAAAAAAAAACGAACGCGACGAACGCGACTTGCTCGTAAAGATAATACATCAAGCATCAACTATGGCGAAAGTATAAAAACTCACGCCTGGCGAAACGACCCTATCGGTTTCACCTGGCCGCCAACCAGGATCATCAGGGGCCGTAGAAATCAGTATGTCCTACCGTGTAATCATTACTTAAATCTTGTAGGAATACTAGGGACGTTTACTGAGGGTCAAACCGAAGCGCCTATACCACGCCAGTGCCCTACTCACTAACTGCACTTCCAAAAACTTTGCCACGTTCGGAACCAAGTCAACACAGTCCTAAAAACGGAAGTCATGAGTTCCAAGCCCGAACCAACACTTGTTACCAAATTCCGCTAAGAAATCGAAGGTATCCCCGCTTCCAATGAAGTAGTTAAGATACAACCAGAAAAAACAGCATCGCACTCCGTCCCAAGGCTCAATCTCCACAACAAATGAAAAAAAGCAGGTATAAACCTTAATACTACCGGTGATGCCGCAGGCTCAAGTCCGCTTACGAAACAAAAAGGAAAAAGAAGAAAAAAAGAAGAAAAAAAAAAACGAAAAAAAAAGTAAGAAAAAAAGAAAGAAAAAAGAAAGAAAAAAAAGAGAAAAATTGTTATAGGCCACATAGAGGGGGGGGGGAGGAACATGGTGGAAGCATGGGGAGCTGGAGGCGGAGAAGTGCGGAAGGGAGTCTGGATAGGGGGCAGAGACAGACTGCAAGCAGGCGCACCCTTTGCCTGAAAGGTTAATATCGAAGTGGCAAAGGCTATCCTGTACCTGTGCACAACAAGACAAACAGTTCTGGCAATAGCGAATGGAGTGTCCAAGCACTCGTGTGTTTGGCGGGACTAACTCGACACGCTCCAAAAAGACCACTTGCCCCAAAGACCGTCCGTACAGTTGTTTGGCTGGCTGTTTTCTTCATCGACGAATTTCGGCAAGTACCTATCGAAAAAGCAAAAAAATTGAAAAGTCATTTGAGACAACCTCCAGAGGTGGTCGTAAATTGGGTCCTCCCACGGCCTTGCAGACCGCTGACAATTGGGTAACCAAAAAGTACAATAGAGTAGCGGGTGGACCCAGTGTGGTGACCCAAAACCAACCTCTAATTTTGAGACTTTAGTTTTTTCGGTCCCCCCGTGAGAGCCTACTCACGCTACCAAAAGGCCTTTTATGGAAAAATAGCTAAAATTTGATGGTTGGGTCAGTAACACATACCAAAAGACCTTTTATGGCAAAATTGCTAAAATTTGATGGTTGGGTCAGTCACACGAGTCAGGGAAGTGGCAAATGCAGCAGAAGGGGTATCAAATGTCAGGGGCCTGGCGGGCCGCAGGGAAGGGCATTTTGCTACCACCTCTAGAGGTGGTAGCAAATTCTTTTTCCAGCTTGAGAGTTCATGAAAGGAAATTCGAAACGAAAGGGCAGATCCCACTTCTTTCCGTTTTCGTAAGAACTTAAAAGTTCCACTTTTAGTCGACCCACCCTGACCGGTTCGTGAAAGGAAAATGGGATCAGACATGTCGTATGATCCCGGGACTTTTTCGAGGGAATCGGGGGGTTGTTGTGAGTGGGTTACTGCCATCCCTGATAGAACGCATCTGAAGGGCTGTTTGACCAAGGACCCAGAACTGCGGGTGCCGCCTTCTTTTTCGGTACAAGCATAGGGTTGAGGCTGGCATATCAGTTCCTTAGTACGGGATGTCGGGGGTGTCAGGAGATACTGCACCTTACCGCGGGGCCAGAACGGGCTCCAGGGATATACGAGGGAACGTAGGATCACCAGCTCTCTACCATCAACACAATAGGAGTAATACAACGTAACACTGTGCACCCTCATGAAGACCTGTAGTAGCATGTTCATAGCTAGCTCCCAAAGTCCCCGTGCAATCGGGCTTGCATGGCGTCTGCTTCGACCAGGGCGTCTCTGCCTAGCCTGGGTGCCTGCAACCGCTGTCTGGTCAGGTCACCCTGCCAATATGGCAATGGGTGGGGTTGCGCCAGGGCAAAAATGATAAGAGGAAGGGTGAGTGGGCTGGACAACCGAGTGGCCGAGTATCCCACCTCTACAACAACCTGGGCTTAAAAAAACAAAACAAAACCAAAAAAAAACAAAAAAAACAAAAACAAATGGCGTTGGCCTCTTTCGAAAATTGGAAGAACTACCGCCCCTGCAATCACACTCGAGCCTCCGCGTACGAGACCGTTTCTACTTCTGCGACATTCCGGGATGGGATCCTACTTTCATGGAAAGAAGTGGGATCCCAAATCTTGCCTAAAAGTGCCCTACTTATAAGAAGTGGGATCTGCCCCCAACTTCGTTGGAAAAAAGAAGTTGAAGGATTATTTTTATTATTATTATTATTATTATCTTTTGGGCCTCGCCCTGTGTGACCATGGGAGGCACCATTTGGCAATTGCCAGAAAGTCCAGGGGCCAGGTCCCACTGTCGTGTGTTCTTGACGGCCGATGGTGGCGGGAATACACAGATCCATGACCAGAAATGAAGAACAGCATCTAGTGCGACTTCGCCCCGTGGTCTCGGCCCGGTGTAGTATAGTTTTCTGCTACCTGTGTGACTGTGGGATCACTGCCAACCGTTGATCATCTGACAAATGGATGGTAGGATTACACAACCCGCCATTTTGGGAGGGGAGCCAGCAGCCTACTGTTTTGTGATTGGTTGGGGTGTCATGTTGGGGTCACCTTGGGGATGGCAGGAGAGGCACGGGCGTTGTAGTTTTCTATGAGTTTTTTTTCAAAAGTAAACTACACGGGAATTTTCCTCTTCAGTGAATGCACGGGGAAGGTAAGGCCAGGTTTGGTTTGTCAGAGACATGTCTAGGGCCCCAAGGATCTAGTCTGTCTAATAGGAGGAATAGGATGTGGCACATCCATGAACTGTTGAAAGGCAGACCTGAGTTCGATTGCTAATGGCACTAGATGAATGAAATCAAATAAGTAGATTATTCAACGTTCTCTTCCCGCCTTTTGGTGTCACACAGTTGTAGAAAACTAAACTACACGGCGCATGTGGGCTCGTGTCTTTTGTGATTTGCTGCCGCTTTGTGACCAGGCGGAGTGGCATTTCAGCAAAATCGGGATAGCAAAAGTCGCAGATTTTGCTGCTATGCCACCGCTGGCTGAGTACGGACTGAGTATGCCCTGATTGTGGGCCTCGCTGCACTACTTACGACATGGGACATCCGTTAAAATTGGAACGATACAGAGAAGATTAGCATGGCCCCTGCGAAAGGATGACACGCATAAATCGAGAAATGGTCCAAATTTTTGGAGTTTTTTGGTATTTCCATGTGCAGTCATGAATGTCATGAACTGACTCATCTTTCCCTTGCTTTGTTGTGCCATTCCCTTTTCGTTTTCTACAAAAAAAAAAAAAGATGGCAATGTATCTTCCCATGTTCTAGCGGTATTCAGTCTCATTTTGCACATTTGGAGAGTAGTGCAGCGAGGCCCTCTATCTGGATTCGAACTCGGGCCTGCATTGTAACAGCTTCATGGGAGTGCCAACTGAGCGACGGTAGGCTCGTGGGTGCGGCCGATATATAAGAAAGGTAGCGGCGTGTCAAACAGCGCGAAGCATAGGAGGGGTTGGGATCTGGACTTAGGTGTTTGCATGGCAGTGGCACAAAACCGAGGAACAGGTCGAGCTGGCCGGGGGCCAAGTCCCACTTAGCCGAATGATCGATTTCTGACCGCAGATTCCGAAGATCAACGACTAGAAATCAAGGATCAACGTAAGTGGGACTTGGCCCCGGGACTCTCTCTTC
>BFEA01000258.1:1497353-1510208 GCA_003427395.1 Chara braunii
CATGTACTTGTTCCTTGTCTGTCTTGCAGTTCATGATTTGTTGCCGAAGACTGTCTTTTTTGTATGTCATCAGCGGCTCGGAGGTTGGAATTCATATCAGCGATTGCCCCTTTTTTATTCGAACTCCGGTGGCGGTGGGGGTGGGGGGTGGGGGGGGGGGGGGGGGGGGGGTCATTGTAACGCGGTGGTAGGGATAAGGAGGAGGAGGAGGAGGAGGAGGAGGAGGACGAGGAGTAGGAGCAACTTAACTGCACCTCAGGCTGGAAGAGAAAAGAGGGGTGGGTGGAAGAGAAAGAGGGGTGAGCAGTGAGTGAAGAGTAGAAAGCGGAAAAGAGGAAGCAAAATAACCAAAAAAAATCGGATCTGCGAAAAATCGGCTCCCACGGCGGAGCAGTCGGGAGGGAGTTTTGGGTGCCGATTCCGATCCTCAGGTTGGCAGAGAAAGAGGGGTGGAGGAGAAAGAGGGGTGGAGGAGACAGGGGTGGAGGAGAAAGAGGGGTGGAGGAGACAGGGGTGGAGGAGAAAGAGGGGTGGAGGAGACAGGGGTGGAGGAGAAAGAGGGGTGGGTGAACAGCGAGCGAGGAATTGTTTGTTGTCTGAGAAGAAGGAAAGCAAGAAGAGAAGAGAGGAGAGAGAGCACGATGAGGACCGATCTGAGCTGCCTTGATCCGCCGACTCTATGTCGTAATCGTCTCCCGGGGTTGGGTGCTGAAGAGGATGTGATGACGGGTCTGCTTGAGCAGACAGTCCCCTGCCAGCTGGAGCTGCCCCAGGTTGCTGATCTGGATGCCTTTGAGAAGTCTGCTGTGGATATGGTGAAGCCCAGTAAGGGGACCACCACCCTCGCTTTCATCTACAAGGATGGTGTGGTTGTGGCCGTCGACTCCCGCGCCAGTATGGGCCCCTACATCTCCTCTCAGACGGTCAAAAAAGTCATTGAGATCAACCCTTATCTTCTTGGAACGATGGCTGGAGGTGCTGCCGACTGCCAGTTCTGGCAGCGAAACCTTGGCCTCCGTTGCCGCCTTCACGAGCTGAGCCACAAGAAGCGCATCTCCATCGCCGGCGCTTCTAAACTCCTCGCCAACATCCTCTTCTCTTATCGCGGAATGGGACTTTCCATGGGTACCATGATTGCAGGCTGGGACGACAGTGGGCCCAACGTTTACTACATCGACAGCGATGGGGCTCGGCTTAAGGGCCAAAGATTCTCTGTGGGATCGGGTTCCACCTACGCGTACGGTGTGCTGGACACCGGGTACAAGTGGGATCTGAAAAAGGAGGCGGCGTGCGAGCTCGGCCGAAGAGCCATTTATCATGCCACATTTCGAGATGCGGCCAGCGGAGGAACGGTCAGCGTCTATCACATTGGGCCAGATGGGTGGGAAAAGATCTCAGGGGATGACGTCAACGACTTGCATTATGCCTACTACCCTGAGCAGAGCACGCAGCAGACGCCACCTGAACAGTCGATGACAGACGTGGCATCCACGTCCTCGTCCTAGTGATGACATGAGGTTTTGAGAGATGCTGCGAGCGGAGGAATGGTCGGTGTCGGTGTACCACATTTGGGCCAAATGGGTGGGAGAAGATTCTCAGGGATGACGTCAACGACTTGCAGTATGTCTACTACGCTGTACAGAGCACGCAGCAGACCTGAACAGTCGATGACAGACGTTGAACACGTCCTCGTACTAGTGATGGCATGGGGTTTTAGAGATGCTGCGAGTCGAGGAACGGTCGGTGTCGGTGTACCACATTGGGGCCAAATGGGTGGGAGAAGATTCCCAGGAATGACGTCAACGACTTGCATTATGCATACTACCCGGTGCAGCAGAGCACGCAGCAGACGCCACCTGAACAGTGGATGACAGACGTGGCATCCACGTCCTCGTCCTAGTGATGACATGGGTCAGCACAGGGGCGCAGCTAACAGGTGATTGATCAGTAGCAGTAGCAACAGCAGCAGCAGCAGACAGCAGCAGACAGCAGCAGAAGTAGGAGCAGTAGGAGGAGCTGGACCAGGTGCAACGAATCCGCGAGAGCTGATGCGTACATATCCTCTTCTGAGTGAAGAATTTCCGCGCAGAGATTACAAAGATGATCGATATACCTCTCGCTCAGCAGTTGGGCCAGCTGCAGCAAATCGGAAAGAGAGCTTGGATCGCCGCTCAAATGCCCGGCTTGTCATATCCGACAGAGAGGATTGTAGATTGGCTTATATTTTCTATGCAGTGGTAGAGTCCTTCCGTTTCCATTTGTGTTCGTGGGGCACCTGTGTCTGCAAGTGAAGAGTGTCATTCAACTGTTAACTTTGGTCGATCACCTCATGCTGGAAGTAAGGAGAAGGACGTGGTTTCGTTCGTTTTCTATGATCTGGTTGTGAATGTGTGTGTGAGTGTTGGCGGATGTGGCTGTCAGGTAAGGTGTGGTTGAGGGTCATATGGTTGCGTGTCAAAATAGTGTGTGTGGGAGAGAGAGAGAGAGAGAGAGAGAGAGAGAGAGAGAGAGAGAGAGAGAGAGAGAGAGAGAGAGAGAGAGATTCCGACTTTCCTTCTATCCTTAAAGAAACATGAATTGCTGAATCCACCTATTGCAGGGAGTCTGGAACTCAGTTTATTTTTTCAATGTATTTTTTCAATGAATGGATGGAAAAAGACTCAGTTTTGTTTTTGAATGAATGGAAAGAAAAGGGAGGGAAAAGGAAGGGATTGGGCTGTGGCCTCCAAGACTCCGTGAAAGGTGTTTCGAATAGAGAGGGAAAGTGGGGGTGAGTGAAATTCAATGTCGGGGCTTGAGAGGTGCTTCGGCAGTTTGTTTTGCTATTTTTCGTGGTGTGTACTCTTCTTTTTTTTTTTTTTTTTTTTTTTTTTTTTTTTTTTTTTTTTTTTTGGTTTTTCGTTTTTTTTTTTTTTTTTTTTTTTTTTTTTTTTTTTTTTTTTTCCCCGTTTAGTTTCCTGTTATGGATTTCCATGTTTCTAGTTAGGCGTACTCCTCTGCCCGCTTTACCAACTAGACATGGAAATCCGTTTAGTTTCCTCTGTCTAGTTGGCCGTTTGGTTTTCCGTTTACTTGTCTAGTTGGCCGTACTCCTCTGCCCGGTTTACCCGGCAGTTTGGGTTTTCCGTTTATTTTCCTTTTCTGCTTTAGGGGAAAAAAAAGGTGAAATGGAATCCGGAACAGGAACCTAAACGGAAAACCAAAAAACGAAAAAGCGGGCAACAGAAGGGGAAAAAAGAAGGTACCCTTCTGTCGACTGCTTTACCCTCCTTTTCTGGTGCTTTCCCCACTCCTCACTGTTGATAAAAAGCCACCTCTCTTTGAACTGTGGCATTGTCTTTCTTTCTTCTTCTTCTTCTTCTTCTTCTTCTTCTTCTTCTTCTTCTTCTTCTTCTTCTTCTTAGTCTTCTTCTTCTTCTTCTTCTTCTTCTTCTTCTTCTTCTTCGTCTTCGTCTTCTTTGTCTTCGTCTTCGTCTTCTTCGTCTTCTTCGTCTTCGTTGTCGTCATCGCCTTCTTCTTCTTCTCGGGTGGACGGTCAGGTGGATGTGGGAGAGTGGTTTGCCCCTTGGTAAGTCCTGGAGCGCAGCCAGGCGAAAAGCGTCGGGGTATGTGCGCGTTTTCGAGCTTGTTATGTCTGTGTAGGTGCTGGACGGTTTTCTGACTTTCTATGCGCAGACGCTGATCGATTGGCCTCGCTTTTTCAAATTCTTCTTCTTCTTCGTGGTCGTCTTCTTTTCTTCTTGTCCTCTCTTTTTTTTTTTTTTTTTTGGCTTTGTCTTTGTCAATGTTTTTCATCTGCAAGCTATGTTCCATGATCTGCATGGCTGGCATTCTCCTTGCACTTTCACACAATGTTTTTTGCGAAAAGAAAAGCCTTTCACTCTCTGCTGGAGCCACGGGGAGCTCTTACCTTTTATTATTAAAAAGAAACGTCTTTTTGTCAGGGCCCAGCGCCCAAGGCAAAAATACAACATGGCAGAGATCCAGATTCAAGGGCAGTCAGGCCTCCAAGACCTACTTCATGACGTGGAGCCCCGCCCCTGTGACTGTTCAGAGGGAGGGGGGGGCGGGGCGAAATGAAGAACATCTCTTACTTCTGTAGTAGTGGTAAACATCTCAATAAGCATTCTGTATTCATTTCTTTTTTCTGTGTTTTCTTTAAAAGTTTTTTTTTTTTTTTTTTTTTTTTCATTTCTATATTTTACATGTGCATTCGTGGAATTTTCTCCCGTATAGGGGGCGGGGCGAAATGAAGAACATCTCTTAGTTCTGTAGTAGTGGTAAACATCTCAATAAGCATTTCTGTATTCATTTCTTTTTTCTGTGTTTCTTTAAAAAGTTTTTTTTTACTTTTTTTGTTCTTTTTTTTCT
The DNA here is from genome assembly GCA_003427395.1 of Chara braunii. Taxonomy (NCBI): domain Eukaryota; kingdom Viridiplantae; phylum Streptophyta; class Charophyceae; order Charales; family Characeae; genus Chara; species Chara braunii. The sequence goes on from BFEA01000258.1 coordinate 1,501,725, forward strand.
CATTTCTATATTTTACATGTGCATTCGTGGAATTTTCTCCGGTATAGATGCATGCGTAATGAGCCTCAATGCTCACCACACGATGGGGTGCACACACCGGCATACTTGTCACACAGATTGTCTTTGCACAAAGAGAAGGTAGGTAGTAGACCAGAAAAACGCAGCTCAATTATCTCAACCAGAATTACCACATTCAGATTATAGAAAGAAAATCATGAGTTCAACTGTCCAGCGCCCAGCAAGATTTCAAGTCTTCTTCAAACATCAAGAGCCTTAGCATCTGCGCGCATCAGCGCTCGTCATCCACACCAAGTTCAGCGCTCTTCAGGTAAGTATCCACCATAGCTCATTCTCTCTCCCTCTTATCTTTCTGTCTCGCTTGATGGCTCTGGTCTCCACTCTATACAGTCTTCGTCTTCTCTACTTGCACACTCCCTTCTACTAACACACACATGAGGATCAACTCTGAATACTACTCACTGTCCTGCTATGTCTAACTACTAATTCTAAGCTTTCTAGTGCTGGTGCAGCTATGGCTGCCTTCTTCCCTGCCAGCGCCCTTCTTCCTCTCTCTCATCTCACTTGGCACTGCTCTCTGGCATAGCGCAGTTCCCCACACTTGCGCACAAGTGCACTAGCACTTCCACACTCTCGTGCGAATGAACATCTGCCCGAATGGTAGGCTGGCCAGTCCTTTTGTAGTCTTGGATGCACTTCAACTCGTGCCAGCCTCTGTTTCCTGGGGCCTGACTGGTTCCGGTACCACATTCCCACGGCCTGTCTGCTTCTGAATGTCAAGGCCTAGAACCTTCCCGAATGTCCATGGGTCTGCTGCTGCTTGGGTCTTTGGGTCATGTCTTTTCATTTGTGATCATGACTCTTGACTGTGGACTGTGACTCCTGCCCATGGGACACGACCCTTACCTTCTAGGACTCGTGGGATGTGACTCTTCAATATGACTTTTCATTCTGAGGCGTGATTCTTGCTCCTAAGAGGTGACTATTTACTAGGTTCCTGTTGGACTGGACTCCAAAGTGACTTTTCGTAACTCTGGACGCGACCTCTGCCTCAGGAGACTTGTCTTTTGAAATGCTGATTCGTAACTTCTGGACCTGGCCGACTGGGCCTCGTTGTATTGGGGTCGGAATTCGGGGTCTGAATTGTGAAGGCCCTTTCACTCTCGCCGGCCTAATTTCGAAGTCCTCTGAGGAACATCATTTTTACCTGTCTACTATGTTAATTCCTCTTCTTGCTCTTTCATAGTAGGATACAATATTCGGTGCTGTTTTAATTAATTCCTCTCTTGTAAACCAGCGATCTTCTGTTGGTTCTTGGTATGGAAATTTTACTTTGTATTGCCGCTGGCACCTCTGTGTCCAGTTCTGAAGATTGCGTCAGCAACTATTCTGTCGACATCATATCTCTTATTCATATCTGGTGGTATTGCAGACCTTCGACTGGGAAACAGTTCATTAGTGACGCAAGGTCACGCATGGAACACCGGATATGTATGCAAATGAGGAGGAATTTCTATAACATACGATGGCCCGTCCACTCCTCCTATTACCTCCAATACTTGCCAAGGCCCTCTGTAGGGTGGTAGTAACTTCTGGGAGATATTCTCTTCATGGATAAATTCCTTGTGACTTTACCCATACCAAATCTCCTACAGCAAATTGATAGGGTCTTCGATGTTTATTTGCCTGTTCTATCATTTGATATTGTGCTTTATTTATTCTTTTTTTAACCTTATCTTTTTGACATTGCACAGCAAATTCTCTAATTCCTGGCGGAAGTCTTTGCATCTGATCTGGATTCAAACAATCTATGGGTCTTCGAGGTCGCCATCCCAAATGCAACTCTGTCGGAGTTCTAGATGTTGACAAATGTACAGAGTTGTTATAGGCACTAGCAACTTTGGACAGATGTTCATCCCAATCAATCTGGTCGAGGCGTATGTACATACGGAGCGTTTGTTGTAGTACGTTGTTCATTTGCTCAGTTTGTCCATTAGTCTCAAGATGTCTTCCTGAGGACATTGTTAGTTTAGAGCCATACACATGCATTAGTTGCTGCCAATGTTCACCTGTAAAGCGAGTATCTTTGTCACTCACAATAGTCAAGGGATGTCCGTAATCTCTCACCCAATGATTAAAGAATTCTCGGGTCACTAAATCTGATCTGGCTTCCGCGGGAAGTGGCACAAACACGACGAATTTGCTAAACTTGTCAACGATTACCATAACCGGATTGTTTCCATTCCTGCTTTTGACTTTGGTGTCCATAAAGTCGATGGACACTGAGTCTCCTGGACCTGACGGAATAGGCAAAGGTTTCAATAGACCAAGGGGAGGTTGTGTAGAACTTTTGTTCCGTTAACAAACTTGGCAGCCTTGCACATATGATATGCAGTCATGCTTCATTCCAGGCCAAGTGTAGGATCGTAGGAGATTAGCGTAAGTCTTCCTCCATCCAAAATGACCCTCTGTATCATGACACTCACCCGTGATCAACTCTTAATTTCTTCTTTATTCGGAATACATAGCCTATCATGTATGTTCGTCTTATCAAACAGTAGTCCCTAGGCAATTTGGAAGTCTGGAAATTTGTGAGGCGCTTCCTGTAAGCCTATCATGTACGTTCGTCTTCTCAAACAGTAGTCCCTAGGCAACTTGGAAGTCTGGAAATTTGTGAGGCGCTTCCTGTAATTTCTTTAACAAAATACTATAGATAGGATCGGTAGCATATGCAGTTCTAATCTTCTCTTGCAATTCAGTGCCTATATCCAAATACGTAACAATTGCACCGAAAAAGTCCGATCTTTGACTTAATGCATCAACAACAACATTACATTTCCCCTTAATTGGCTTTAACTCGAAATTAAACTGGTTAATTTCTGCAGCCCACTTCGTCAATTTATGTGTCATTCGGGCATGCGTTTTCAACCGGCGAAGTGCCTCATGGTCTGAATACACTTTAAAGTGGTGACCTCATGTAATGTTGCCAATGACCCAAGGTTTCCTGGAGGGTGAATAACTTTATCTCATACGTGGAAGTGATGACCTTCTCATTAGGCAGTCGTCGGGACATAAACTTCATGGGCCTGTATCCATTTTCATCATCCTGTTGGAGTACGGCCCCAATCCCATATTGACTAGCGTCAGTTGTCACAACGAAGGGCAAGGAAGGATCAACAACTTTCAAAACCGGATAGTTCATTAAACACTTTTTCATACGCTTGAACGAGAACGTGCAATCCTGATTCCATTTCCATATTGTTTCTTTCCTTAGCAATTTGCGAAGAGGCGCAGCAATTACAGTAAAGTTCCTTACGAACTTACGGTAATAATTGGCCAACCTGAGGAACGATCGCAGTTCCGTCAGGGAGTGAGGATTAGGCCAATCACGTATAGCTGCAATCTTAGTGTCTTCCGGTGTGATTCCATCTCCATTTATCACATGCCCAAGATACAAAACTTGACGCTTTGCCCATGCACACTTCTTAGGGTTTAACTTAAAATTTGCTTATCGTAATCTATTTAGTACAAGTCGAAGGTGCTCACTGTGCTCATTCAAATTCTTACTAAAAATAAGGATATCATTCAAATATACCACTATAAACTTATCAAGCCACTCACGGAACAAGTCATTCATACATTTTTGAAAGGTTGCAGGTATATTCGTTAGTCCGAACGACACCAGAATAAACTCATAGTGTTCGTACTGGGTCCGAAATGCAATCTTATACTGATCTTCTGGCTCCTCTTCGATCTGATGGTAGCCAAACTTAAGATCAATCTTAGTAAAATACTTGCAACCTTGTACTCGATCTAGCAAATCATCAATTCGCGGTGAAGGTTCAACATTCTTAATCGTTATATCATTTAAACTTTTATCATCTATACACATACGGACCCCCCATTTTTTTTCGGCACAAATAATACTGGCGCACCATAGGGCGAGGAACTAGGCCTTATCCACCCCTTTTCCAGCAATTCATCCAATTGCGTTCGCAGTTCATCCAACTCTTTGGGTGACATTTTATAGATTGGTCCCTTGGGGATCTTGCTACCCAGTTCGATCTCGATCCGGTGCTAAACGGGTCGATCCACCACTCCACTTGGGGGCTCTGTCACATCTGCGAATTCTTTCAATAATTTTTCAATTTCTCGGGGTTTGGATTCCTCCTTATGTTTTTTTTCTTTTACTGGGCGCACATATGCCACAAAAACTTGATCAATCAAACCATTCTTTCTCACATGAAGGGTGAACGCTGGGGCACTCATGCAATAATGAGCTAAGCTGCTTTCTCTGCCAGACTCATGATACGGGCAATTTTTTTTCTTTCCACCTTGGAGACTAGGAAGATAACACGCATGTTCTCTCAACTTAGCGTCTGCATTAGCAACTTCTCCCCAATCAGTTCCTATAATAATGTCAAAAGGGAGACTATCCTCCACTAAGAGAGTCAGAGAGTGGAGAACACGTTCCACCTTCCCCTCTGCTTCTAGCCGGAAGTATGTCCTAAACCCCTCAACATATTTATCCACAATCGTTTCTCTGCAATCAGCCAATCTACTAATTATGGGTTCATCTAACCTTTGTACTTTAAGCCCAAGCGCAACTTTTGCAAACCTTTCTTATTGATAAAGCTGCGGGTTGACCCACTGTCAATCAAAGCTCTCTAAATCTGCTATAAGCAACTGCCCTCTTCTTCTTTTCATTTCGGTCCAGGCTTGGCGACGAGTGGCCAGCTCATCACCCATGCGAGCGAGGGAACCACCTAGAGAGGTACTAACATAGATCACCTATGGGCAACTAACTAGGTGGGGACTGGTTGTCTTCTCAGTCTCTGCAAATGGAGCCTTCAAATGGGAGGATATCAGTCTGCTTGCATCCGAAGCTCCTGTAGGGGCAATTGTGATCCCTACTGGTTGTTCCCTTTTGGGTATCTATAGTATGGGCAAAACGGAACAATGTGGTCGGGGTTACCACACTTCAAACATTGTCGGCAGCCTTTCTTTCTTGCCAAACTTTTTCATCTATCCCCATTTGTTCCCACGGTTTGCCCATGGGAAGACTAGGATGGGCTGGATACGGCCGCGTCCAATTCCCTCTACCTCTACCCTATGTGGAGTTGGAACCTCCTTCACCTTGCGAGGGACCATTTCCCCTACTGGGCCTCCCACGTAGTAGCTACCTTCGCTACCACCCCTCTGGGCAACGGGTTCTCGTCCTTCACCACGACCGCGACCTCTACCTCTTCCACGACCTCTTCCTCCTTGTTGCCCTCCCCCGCGGGCTGCAACGGTCGCATAATCCACTCCTTGAGCTAAGTGACCGATGTTGTCCTCGTTTAGGCCATAATCTATTTGGTCATAAAACAAGGATTCAAGACCTCATTCTTCAAAGATAACTAGTAAATTATTTGTCCCGGCTATGTTACCGGAAATGCTACTATCCCGCTGTCGAGCGCATCGGCCCCCGCGCGAGCGAGGGCCCTCCCGGCCATGTCACGCAGGAGTTTCTAAACTAAAACATTCAATCAAGAGACAACTCGGGATCGACGCATAACATTTCCGCGAACCGCCGAGACGGACGCGGTCGCATCGCTCCTTCACCGCTCTGGCCGGGTGCGCCAGCTATACATCTCGCGGTCCCCTACGGCAGGATAGGTTCCCACGGGGCATAAGCTTGCTTCCCTAAGGGGTTGTCACCACCCTTAGGGGCGTATCCCTACCGAGCTACCGACCCACATGTAAAAGCTTTTAAATGCAGTCGCAGAGGTAGGTCAGCCGAGGGCGTTTGCGCGTTCGCTGTAGTATAGATACGCTTGGTTAACGCCAAACGGATCCGAACGTCGTCCGTTCCTAGGGCGCTGATCTCCTAAGTACGAAGCGTACGCCGGTCGACTAGGACGGTCTCAACCAAGCGTGAAACCCAAATAGTTATCCTAGTACCTTAGACATATAGCCAAAGAGAATTATAACATTCACAGACAATTACATCAAAAGAAGTCGACCGTAGTCGACAGGAATATATATCCCATCGAAAATGATAATTGAAATAAATAATTCATCATTCAATAACACAAGATCAGAATAAAATCCGACCACCGCGGGTCGCACACCATAAAACAATCAAACAACCGCCAACAACGAGTTGACTACTGATAATAACCTCAATGCAACCGATAAGGTAGTCGGTCGCCTTAGTTTTGACTTGATGAAACTTGCCGCCAAAGTCATTCATTCTGACCTACCGCCGACCTAAGACTAAGCACACATTCTCATCGTTACTCATTCTCAGTTTTCTTGGATGACGAATGATTCTTGATCAGGGGCATTGTTTGAAGTGTTAGATGTCTCTCCCTCTAGGAAGTGGTCTGGGGTACTCCTCCTCCTCGCCCGAGCACAAAACTCGGATCTCAGAAGTCGGACTGTCTCCACCGAACCGGCAAAGTACCCCCCCGTAGAAACGGTCCACTCTGGGTCGATAACAGGGCCGACTCCTAAAGCAATGAACCCCCGCCCCAGATGCTTCCTGGAGAAAGAGAATGTGTTCACCCCAAGTAGGTTTTAACTGTTCTCGTTTTCTAAACCCAAGGTAATTTGGACAGAGGTGATAGAGAATGAGAACCACTTAGACATGTATAGGTAGATAGGGTTATTCGAGATAAAACGGGTTTCCTCGGGAAGAGTTAAATTCGTTATGCTTTGATTCTCTTTCTGTCATCAAAATTTCTTTTCTCACGATACCCATCGATTATCCTTCAAAAATAGCAAGCAAGTTCACTCAACTCACTGACGAACGGAAAAAAGATAAGGGTCAAACTCTCCGTCATTTTGTCAAATAGCATTTTCGTCCCGAGTGTTGGGTAGTCCCATCTACAAAACATTTATTTCATATGCTGCATAAAAAAATAAACCCGTCCGTCGCGCTCATATTTCGTATCGTCGCATGCCGGTAACCGCCACCATGTCACGCTGCTGCTGCCGTACACACCAATGGTAGCAGACCTTCACCAAGAAAAGCAGACGCCACGCCGCAACAAAAAACCTTTCAGCGCCGTAAAAAAACCCTCCACTGCCGCGCTGCACGTCCCATCGTCGTGCCGAACTCTCGTCGGAAAATGGCAGCGCTTCCGCACCACCTTCAAAAAAACCAGAACCGCCGCCGCAAAAATTCAGCAGCGCTTCCGCACCATCGTCGAAAAAAGCCTGCGTCGCCGCCGCAAAAGTTCGACAACACTTCCGTACCACCGTCGAAAAAACCAGAACCGCCGCCGCAAAAATCCGGCAGCGCTTCCGCACCACCGTCGAAAAATCAGAACCGTCGCCGCAAAAAATCCGACAGCACTTCCGCACCACCGTCGAAAAAAGCCTGCGTCGTCGCCGCAAAAGTTCGGCAGCACTTCCGTACCACCGCCGTAAAAACCCGTGCCACCGCCGCAGAATTTCGGCAGCACTTCCGTACCGCTGCCGTAAAAACCCGTGCCGCCGCCACAAAATTTCGGCAGCACTTCCGTACCACTGACGTAAAAACCCGTGACGCCGCCGCAGAATTTTGGCAACACTTGTCGTCCTCCCTATCGCTCCGCTGCCGCTCCTCACCACGCTGCCGCAGAGTCCCACCAGAGACCAGCCTGCCAAGGGGTGGAGCAGAGTGCTCCAGCCAAGGCTATGGCTGTCTCCTCCTTCGTCGCTCCGCTCCTGTGCAGTCCTCCAGCTCCGCCGGCAGCACTCCTGCCTCCTCTCCAGCACTCCAACAATGAGGCAAGTGTGCTGTCGCACACTGGAAGCCAGAGGCAAGTGTGAGGCAGCTGGGGGACAGCTGCCTCTTTTGTAGTGGCTGAGGAGGGCAGCAGCAGCCTCAGAATTCGTCACTTGCCTGGGGCCGTTGATCTGAGCCAGATCAACGGACTGAGGCTGTCTCACCTCAGCCACACACTTAGGGTGGCAGTTGTACTCAACTGCCCCCCTCTTTTTCTCCCTTTTCCCTGCACTCAGCCCCACACTGAGTGCAGGTTCAGCGGGAAAATGGTTGTTTCCAGCCAAGTTCCCCTCATTACCCCTTCATCGTCCCAGGCTCTGGCCTGAGTCACATTCAGGCCAGTTTGGCCTGTATCGGATCATAGCCGCGGCCACATTCGTGGCCGTGGCTTTTCCCTTTTCCCTTTTATCTTCTTTTTCTCTTTTCTCCCCTGCCCTCCCCTGAAAACGGGGATGGCAGTTGTCAGATTGGGAGAGGTAGGGAAAGAACTCGTGAAAATTCACGAGTTCAAATCCCGACAGGCTCAGAGCGGGGTGCAAAAAGTACCCCGACTTTGAAGAATTTTAGAAACATATTCGCTGGATAAAAAAATCTAAAACAAATCATGCATATGGCCTAGGTGCCTGACTACCTACAGAAACAAAATCAAGGTCAAAAAAATTGTTTTGCGCCACCAAAAAAATAGTGGCGCAAAATGAAAAATACAGTTT